>LNAC01000170.1:1227478-1292852 GCA_002007465.1 Ailurus styani | reverse complement strand
GATTAAGAGTCTCTTCTGGTTTGTCTCCCTCTCTGGTTTCATCTTGTTTCATTTTTCCCTCCCTTTCCCTATGATCCTCTGTCTTGTTTCTCAAATTCCTCATATCCGTGAGATCATGCAATAATTGTCTTTCTCTGATTGACTTATTTTGCTTAGCATAATACCCTCTAGTTCCATCCATGTCATTGCAAATGGTAAGATTGGGGGGTTTTTGATGACTGCATAATATTCCTGTGTGTGTGTGTGTGTGTGTGTGTGTGTGTGTGTGTGTGTGTGTACCACATCTTCTTTGTCCATTCATCTGTTCATGGACATCCAGGCTCTTTCCATAGTTTGGCTGTTGTGGACATTGCTGCTATAAACATTGGGGTGCAGGTGCCCCTTCAGATCACTACATTTGTATCTTTAGGGTAAACACCCAGTAGTGCATTTGTTGGGTCATAGGGTAGCTCTGTTTTCAACTTTTAAGGAACCTCCATACTTTTTTCCAGAGTGGCTGCACCAGCCTACATTCCCACCAACAGAGTAGGAGGGTTCCCCTTTCTCCGCATCCTCGCCAACATCTGTCATTTCCTGACTTGTTAATTTTAGCCATTCTGACTGNCTGACTGGTGTGAGGTGTTATCTCACTGTGGTTTTGATTTGTATTTCCCTGATGCTGAGTGATGTTGAGCACTTTTTCATATGTCTGTTGGCCATTTGGATGTCTTCTTTGCAGAAATGGCTGTTCATGTCTTCTGCCTATTTGTTGATTGTATTCTTTGTTCTTTGGGTGTTGAGTTTGATAAGTTCTCTATAGATTTTTGGATACTAGCCCTTTATCTGATATGTCATTTGGGAATATCTTCTCCCATTCTGTCCTTTGCCTTTTGGTTTTGTTGACTTGTATCCTTTGCTGTGCTAAAGCTTTTTATCTTGATGAAGTCCCAGTAGGTCATTTTTTGCCCTTGCTTCCCTTGCCTTTGGCAATGTTTCTAGGAAGAAGTTGCTATGGCTGAGGTCAAAGAGGTTGCTGCTTGTGTTCTCCTCAAGGATTTTGATGGATTCCTGTCTCATATTTAGGTCTTTCATTCATTTTGAATCTATTTTTGTGTGTGGTATAAGGAAGTGGTCCTGTTTCATTCTTCTGCATGTGGCTGTCCAATTTTCCCAATCCCAATTTTTGAAGAGACTGTCTTTTCCATTGGACATTCTTTCCTGCTTTGTTGAAGATTAGATGACCATGGAGTTGAGGGTCCATTTCTGGGCTCTCTCTTCTGTTCCACTGATCTATGTGTCTGTTTTTGTGCCAGTACCATACTGTCTTGATGATGATAGCTTTGTAATAGAGCTTGAAGTCTGAAACTGTGATGCTGCTGACTTTGGTTTTCTTTTTCAGCATTCCTCTGGCTATTTGGGATCTTTTCTGGTTTCATATAAATTTTAGGATTACTTGTTCCATTTATTTGAAAAAAGTTGATGATCTTTTGATAGGGATTGAATTAAATGTGTAGATTGTTCTATTTAGCTTAGACATTTTCACAATATTTGTTCTTCCAATTCATGAGCATGGAACATTTTTCCATTTCTTTGTGTCTTCTTCAATTTCTTTCATGAGTACTCTATAGTTTTCTGAGTAGAGATTTTTTGCCTCTTTGGTTAGATTTATTCTTTCATGTTATTTCTTAATAACATTTCATTTTGCTGAAGTCCTCCATGTTCTTACTGACTGTTTTTCTATCAGTTACAAAATATGTCAATAAAAACTCCCACTAAAGTATTTTTGTCTGTTTTCCCATTTCGTTCTGTCAACTTTTGCTTTATAGTATTTTGAAGCTATATTTTGAAGTGGATATTAACTTAGAATTGTCATATCTTTCTAATGTAAATTTTATCATTGTGTCCCTCTTTATTGATGTAGTTTACTAGATCTGATGTTAACATAGCCATGCCTACTTTCTTCTCAGAGGTCTTTATATTGTATTTCTTTATCCATCTCTTTACTTACAACATTTTTTATTCATATAGAGACATAGATAATTCTTTTTTTTTTTTAAAGATTTATTTATTTATCTATTTCACAGCGGGAGAGAGATCACAAGGAGGCAGAGAGGCAGGCAGAGAGAGAGAGAGAGAGGGAAGCAAGCTCCCTGCCAAGCAGAGAGCCCGATGCGGGCCTCGATCCCAGGACCCTGAGATCATGACCTGGGCCGAAAGCAGAGGCTTTAACCCACTGAGCCACCCAGGCGCCCGAGACATAGATAATTCTTATAAGCATAATTTTTTACATCGCTTTGAAGATCTTTGACTCTGTCTCATTGCATTATATGTAGTTACCTCTACATTGAGGTTTATAGTCTTTTTTTGTATTGAGGTTTGTAGTCTTAATTAAGTAACTTATTGTTACTGTAGTCTACATTCTTTTTTTTTTTTTTTAAAGATTTTATTTATTTCACAGAGGGAGAGAGATCACAAGGAGGCAGAGAGGCAGGCAGAGAGAGAGAGGGGGAAGCAGGCTTCCCCGCTGAGCAGGGAGCCCGATGCGGGCCTCGATCCCAGGACCCTGAGATCATGACCTGAGCCGAAAGCAGAGGCTTTAACCCACTGAGCCACCCAGGCGCCCTAGTCTACATTCTTTTTTTCTCTCCATTCTTTGTTTTTATTTTGAATTTTTAAATTTATTATTTTATTTTTTCCTTCTAGCTTAGAAGTGATATCCTTCTTTGCATATAGATAATAAATGAACTCTTCAGAAGACTAATTTGATTGCTATTTCTGTCTTCTTCCTCAACAATGTAAGGATCTTATAATACTTTAATTCCATTTATTCTCCCCACCTTTATCTGCCATTCTAATTCCTGTTTTTGTTTGATAAGTCAATATTAAGTTAAATTAAACCCCCCCCACCCCTGACTTCTGCATCTTCAAGCTTTCATCTGGAGTCATTTTCCTTTTGCCTGAATAATGTCCTCTAGTTTAAGTCTGCTAGTGAAAAATTCTATTAGTTTTTGTTTGTCTAAAGATGTATTTCCCATTCATTCTATTACTTTTATAGTTATTTTTTTTTAAAGATTTTATTTATTTCACAGAGGGAGAGAGATCACAAGGAGGCAGAGAGGCAGGCAGAGAGAGAGGAGGAAGCAGGCTCCCTGCTGAGCAGAGAGCCCGATGCGGGCCTCGATCCCAGGACCCTGAGATCATGACCTGAGCCGAAGGCAGAGGCTTTAACCCACTGAGCCACCCAGGCGCCCACTTTTATAGTTATTTTTTGTTTTTTAAAGATAATATTCCTTTTTTTATTTTACATTGTTTCTGTTTAAGTCAGTTTTCTATCTCATTTTTTGCTCCTTTGAATGTTGTTTGTATTATAATCAGGATCTTATTCTCTCTTTGTCTTTGGTTTTAGCAGTTTTACTATAATGTGACTAGATACAGTTTCCTCTTTTCTAAAAAGAAAAAAGGGATTTGCTTGGGATTGGTAAGATTTGTTGAATATATGGCTTAATATCTTTGATCAGCACTGGAAAAATCTCACCATTATTTCTTCAGACATTACTGTTACCTCATTCTCTCTCTCTTTCTCAAGTATGTGTTATCTTCTTACTATATCCTCTTTTACTTATCCTGGTTTAGGTATTGTCCATTAATCTATCTCTTCATGATTCATTCTGAGTTATTTTCTCTGACCTATCTTCTATTTCACCAAGTCTCTCTTCATCTGTGTTAAACCCATCCACTAAGTTAATTTCAGTTATCTTTTTTCAGCTCTAAAACATCCATTTGTTTACTTTATATAGTTTCTAGTTCTTATCAAAATTACCCATCTTTTCATTTATCTCCTTGGTATAGTGAACAGTTAAGTAAGACCTTAACTGATAATTTGCACATCTGAAGCTCTTGAGGGTCTGTTTTGTGGTTGGTTATTTCTGGGTTGGTGTCATTGGTTTATTTTCATGTTGCCTTATCATATACCTGGTTATTTTTTATTGTATGTCCAGTGTTGTATTTGCAATATTGTTTATTGAATTAATTTTAGGCCTAAGATGATATTTTATTCCTGAAAGGAACACCACCAATTTAGATGATCTCAGTTCAGGTCTGGAGATGAGATCATTTGAAGTTGAGCTTTAATTCTTATAAGGCTTTTCTAAATCTAGTCCACCTTTATCCCTAGAGTGATCCCTTTGGGTTCTCAATTTATAGTTCATCAGAGATCCCCTTGGTGGGCACTAGTGTGGGTCCCCTGGTCCATTATTGCTGTCCAAAGCAACGTCTCAGCCACTTTCAGAGTTGGCAAAAGTCCCCAGGGAAAAAACATCTCCACGTCTAGGCCACTTCTCTGGGCCTCTATTCTCTGCCTGGGAATTCTGTACCATTTTAAGAGCTCTTAGATGTCTTCAAACAGGCATTTCTAATATCCTGCTGTAAAATTCCCCTGATTTTCCTCAGTGGGTAGATTGGTTTAAATTGACCCATCTATCATTCCTAAAATCTCATTTAAAAAAAAAAATGAGTACAGAATATACTTAATGACATTTACATCCTATATCACTAGGGTTAAAAACGTATATCTCGGGCGCCTGGGTGGCTCAGTGGGTTAAAGCCTCTGCTTTCGGCCCAGGTCATGATCTCAGGGTCCTGGGATCGAGGCCCGCATCGGGCTCTCTGCTTGGCAGGGAGCCTGCTTCCCCCTCTCTCTCTCTCTGCCTGCCTCTCTGCCTCCTTGTGATCTCTCTCCCGCTGTGAAATGGATGGGTAAAATCTTTTAAAAAAAAAAAAAATAAAAATAAAACGTATATCTCAGCTCCAGGGTAATTTATTCCATTTCTATACCAATATTAGAGTATAAAAATTACTGGGCACCTGGGTGGCTCAGTCGGTTGTGCAGTCTGACTCTTGATTTCGGCTCAAGTCATGATCTCACGGTCGTAAGATGGGGTCCCATGGTGGGCTTTGTGCTAAGTGGGGCTTCTGCTCAAGATTCTCTCTCTCCCTCTGCCCCTCCATCCCCGCTCTCTATAATAAAATAAATAAATTTTTTAAAAAAGTGTAAAGATTGTTTTTCCCATATTAGAGTCTAGGAGGAAAATTGCCAAAATTATAGTGACAATTTGGGAGTTTTTAGTTTTTTTCTTAAGGCATAAGGTAAACTGATAAGAGATCTCTGTCCATTTGCAGTCTTCAACTGTAACTTTTTATTTATTTTGGATATTCTCACAGGGTAAAATACATTAATAATGAATTATATAAAGTTTGGATTGACATCTGTTCTATTAGGGGACATCTGCAAGTGTTTTGGCTCTTGAGAAAAGTTAACCTTCAGCTTTTTTTTCCTATTCTGTAATTCTAAGATTTCTCCTTCCCATAGAGTTTTTAGCTCCTTTCCCCCTGATTGCTCTCTCATGGCAGAATCCCAGGAAACTGTTGCTTTAAAAACTAGCATTATCAGACAGCAGAAAAAAATGGATTTTTTTTCTTTTTAATTAAACAGGCAACAATATCTAAGGTCTGAGATGACTAGAGTCCAGTGAAATTGCTCAAAGGTTAACATATGTTGGAGCCTCTGGAATCTCTTTAGATTGAAGAATTCCTGAGCTCAGCATTTTGTCAAAGCAGATTGAAGAGTGTTTTTTGCTTGATATACTTTTCAATTAAATAATCCTATACACTATGCTTCCTCATGACTGGGCTGTTAAATTGGATGAGAGCATGTGGGATTTACTTTTTGAAAAAATCAAACATTTTATACATGGACTGGAGGGTTTGTATGTGGCCAATATGATCTTGATACTCCCTTTCCTGAGCCATGCAGATTTGAAGACCCTTTCAAGTAGAGAATTTAGTGTCCCTTAGTTGAGTGAGTGAGTATAGTTTCCTGAATGAACTCTTGTTGGAATTACAGCATAACCATCCATGGGAGATGTGCTAGCAAGCCACAGACCCAGACCAAGCATCCCCTGTTGAAGTTACTTGTTCATTTCATTATAAAACAGCATTTATTAAGTACCTCCTATGTACCAGCCGTGGGAATCAAGCAATTAAAAGTCAGACTTGCTCCTTGCCTCATGGGACTTATGTTCTAGTGGAGAAAACATAATAAAAGTATGTAATAAATAAGCAGGTTGTGCTGTGCGTTGAAGGAAATAACAAAATGATGGGAGAGAGAGTAATCAAGGAGGCCACTTGAGGTGAGAGGGTCAGGGAGAGTCTAATCAACCTTGGCCTAAGGCATGAGAACAAAGCAACCTTGTAAAGATCTGGGGGGTGGGGGTGGGGGAAATCCAGGCAGAGGACAGAACCAGTGGGGAAGGATTTGCTATCAAAGACTAGAAAGGAGGCCACTCTAGGATGCACAGGAATCAGGTTTTTAGGAACCTAGAGACCTTGGTAGATTGCGTGTGAGTCTAACTGTGAGTATTTTCTTGGTATCCTCCCCATAAGGCCAAGGAAATTTGTCAGGATTGATCTCTTATATACTACACAGAGCTCTGTAGCCTCTGGGAATAGCAGCAAATCCCTAAGCCCAGAGTCAGGACACATGGAGTACGTCAGCTGTGCTCATTGGAAGGCGGTCCTCAGGATACTTAGCCAGTCCTTTGCATGAGGTTCTTGTCAAGTCTGGAAAAAATTGTAACTGAATCCAAGCTCATCTGTTCTCCACAAGGCGGGTCAATAAATCGAGGAAAGGCAATGTGGGCAAGGAAAGGGACTTTTTCCGGTAAGGCAGCAGCAAACTAAGGAGATGGCAGACTACTGTCCCAAAGAACCATTTCCCCTCCGCATGGAATTGGAGCTGCTTTTATGTTAGGAAGAGGGGGGAGCAGGAGGGACTTGGAGTCAAAAGGTAACTTAGGGGCGGAAATCTGAGGTAAGATCGTGTAACTCCTTTGTCCTTGGTCTGTGGATCTTTGCATATAGAAATCTGGTCATGTTTTTCCTGGAATATTAAACATAGCCTCCTCACTGTTGTACGTCCTTCCTCCTCTCCTCGAGTGAGGTAGTTTTGGGGTAAAAAAGCAGTTTTTGCAAATCTATGCTGTAAGCGAAATTCCTTCTGTGATTAACATGCCTACAGGCAGGGCTCATCAAAAGTTCCTTAAGCTATAGGTCACAGCAGCAGGGGAAATGGAAGCAACATGGAGTCAGACACGCCAAGTTTGTCTCTGTGACCACGTGATGCCTGTGAAAGCACTTGTCAACATGTGGAACTGCATGGATACAACATGTTATTCTTTTGATTCCTGGCACCGTGTATGTCATGTAATGATCTCTCAGAGAAATGTCAGAGGACTAACAGGCCATCTGGGCATTACCTCCTGAGGAAAGCAGCAAAGACCACGCCCACCTACATGGTTGCCAAAGGGTTAAATGAGGCCACATGTGTGATCAGGCCACATTGAACATGCACCCCAGAGGCCATAGCTGCCACCTCCCAACATGCCTGGGTCAGCACTTAAGCTCTGGATCTTTTACTATGTCACCTCTAAGTCCCCACTTCAAAACTTAGCTGTCCTATGATCCATGTCTCATGATTCATGTTCTCATGATTCTTCTCTGTAAGATAAAGAAGGATGCATTTATCATATTCCCACCAAGTTATGCCACCTGGGTCAAATGAACTAGTGTCCAGAAGGCCTAAGCAATAACTCTAATTCAGGGGATATCAGTTACTGCAGGAGTCATCGGTCCTATAGATGTATTTCTGGATTGTTCTGGACTCCCTGAACCACACCGGTGTGTACTGCTGCTGATTTTGCCCACAGGTAGGGTTGGCTCATCCCAGAATATTAGATGGAAGCAACACAATTGACACTCATCATCTATACATTCCCCCCCCCATTTTGGTGTTATGACTCCATTCCAGGTCAGATCTCTCTGATTTATCCCCTGCTCTAACACTCCCTATGGCTAACCCAACATTTTAAGTGGTTTTCTCTTTCCTTCCTCTTTCACTGGTAGTCCTATAACTATGGTGACCATATGTTCCCAGGATTGCCCTGGTTTCTTTTTTTTTTTTTTTTTTTTTAAAGATTTTATTTATTTCACAGAGGGAGAGAGATCACAAGGAGGCAGAGAGGCAGTCAGAGAGAGAGGGGGAAGCAGGCTCCCTGCTGAGCAGAGAGCCCGACGCGGGCCTCGATCCCAGGACCCTGAGATCATGACCTGAGCCGAAAGCAGAGGCTTTAACCCACTGAGCCACCCAGGCGCCCAGCCCTGGTTTCTACTCGTTTCTCTGGCATGATTATTGTACCCGTGTGCCCTTTCAAATATAACTTCAATGGTAGCCCTGCCTACAGCTGAATGAAAAGCTGGAAGGCAGATCTGGGGTGAGAACAAGAGAAAACGGAGTTCCCAAGACAAAGTTAAGAAGGTGCCACTGTCTCCCCTGCAGCCCCATTCTCCCTTCCTGGGTCCCAGCCAGCTCTTGCTGGCACCACAGGCGGTGGGGATGAGTCAGTGGGCATGAGGCTTGTTACCAGGAGAGGTGCCTCGTGAGCAAACTGAAAGCAAAAGATTAGCAGAAATTCGAGGCAGAGGTGCCTGGATGGCTCAATCGGTTAAGTGTCTGCTCAGGTCACGATCCCAGGATCCTGGGATGGAGCCTTGCACTGGACTCTGCTCAGCAGGGAGCCTGCTTCTGCCCCTCCCCTTCGCTCATGCATGTGCGCTCGTGCTCTCTCTCTCTCTCTCTCTCTGTCTTAAACAAATAAATAAAATCTTTTTTTTTTTTTTTTTAAGGAAAGAAATTAGAGGTGAAAAAGATGGGAAAGCAAATGACGGGTGGTCATAAGGGGGCATGAAAACATTGCACAAAGCCCCATGAGGATGTGGGAAGACAGCATTTTGTTGCTTGGGTTAATCTCTATTCCTCACCGGCCACTGAAGTGGACAACATTGGGATCTGGGCCGATGCTCTTTGCTCCTTACCACTCAGGTGTTTCAGTCAAAGACTGTAGAGGATTTCTCACCCCTCCCGGGCTGGGCTTGTTGCCTTGTAGATTACATCTGGCCGCCTGCACCAGGAGGCAAGAGACCAGGATCTGGTCCCATATGTCACTTGGTGACCTTAACAAAGTCTCTAAAGCAGTAGTTCGAATTATTTGTTTGTGTACTGCTTAAAGAATTCGAAGAACTTTCTCCCTTATGCAATCTTACGTTATTTAAAATGTTTCTTCAACAAAAGACGTAATTTTCAACACATTGTAAATATAGACACTTAAAAAACTTTGTTACATCATTCTTTAAAACGTATCCAAAATGCCACAGAAATTTTATTCCCACCAACCCCACTTTAAAAATATATCCAAAATTATTCTTCAGTACATACAAATTTCACATTGTTTCCTTTTTACTGGCAACTGATTTCATTATATGTCCCCCAAAGAATTTTACCTCGGATATGCTATATACCTGAAATCCTTTTTTTCTTTTAAATCACTCTATCATACTTCAACAAAAGTATGTGAACAAATTGAAATTAAAAATTTCCTCTGATTGTAAAGCTCTAAGGGTAAAAAAAGAAAACTTTTGGTGGAGTTATCACTACAATTGTTTTGACAACTACAATCATTAAAGCATAAAAGTAAAATTTCATTGGAAATGTATCACTTACTAAGATGGATAGGGCTATTTTGGTTTTTAAGCAAGTTCGGTTACTTATGGCTGAGTATAATTTATTGCATCAATTGTATTACCTTTTTCTGTTTTTAAAAATGTCAGTGCTGATGAACATTATTTATATAAACAAGCAGACGCCAATGAAAAGATTTTTCTTTTAGCAATTTCACTCGTTTCTCTGAAGTCTGGAGTTACATGTAAGAAATGGCCCAGGAATCCATGATCAAAAATAATTTTTAATGTACTAGACAACACAATAGATTCTCTTTCAATTTTTTGGAAAGCAAAAACTTGGAAACTAGCTTTTGCAAGAACTGGATTTGCAAAAGGATTTATTTCCCCATCTTTAAAGTTGTTTGCTCTCTCAAAAACAATGCCAACATTTTGAACTGTTCCCTGGTTTGACCTCCCCAGGGTCTTCCCTTTCTCGGGGGACACACAGCATCCCATGCTGGACAGGTAAGAGGTGGAAGGAAGGAAGGAAGGAAGGAAGGAAGGAAGGAAGGAAGGAAGGAAGGAAGAAAGGGAGGGAAGGAGGGAGAGAGGGAGGGAGGGAAGGAAGGAAGGAAGGGAAGCGAGGAAGGAGGGAAAGAGGGAAGGGAGGGAAGAAAGGAAGGGAAGGGAGGAAGGAGGGAGGCAGGAAGGAAGGAAAGAAGGAAAGAAAGAAAGAAGGAAGCAAGCAAGCAAGCAAGCAAGCCAACAAGCCAGAAGTAGAACCAGCCAGGCAAGGGACTTTCCCAGACAAATGAATTTTAGGCAAGAACCTCTGTGCTCATTTGAAATCTGGAAACTGATTCCATTTACTGTCTCTTTTAAAGCCCACAAATATACACCCTGAAAGAAAGTGTTCCTGATCCTTGGGCCTATAGGTACCTCAGTTTGAAGTTGCTCTAATATCTACAAGTCCAGACAGTATTAAATCAAAGCCAAAACAATGGATAGAAATTTCTTTTTTTTTTTTTTAAGATTTATTAATTTATTTTAGAGAGAGAGGGGAGAGGAGCAGAGGGACAGGGGGAGATAGTCAAGCAGACTCCCTGCTGAGTGGGGAGCCCAAATGCAGGGCTTGATCCTGGGATCCTAACATATGACCTGAGCTGAAACCAAGAGTTGGATGCTCAACTGACTGCCCCACTGAGGCGCCCCTGAAATTCTTTTTTTAAAGTTAATTTTATTTATGATTAAGTAATACATTCACTGGAATGAACTGAAAAGATATTAAAGGGTATGCGGTGGAACTCTGCCCTCCATTCTTGTCTGTCAGCTATCAGTACTTTTCTCCAGGCAATGGGAGGGAAGGTTTCTTATGTAATTTGCAAAGATAATCTAGACATAGTCATGAAATCATGAACAGATCTTTTTCCTCCTCTTTTTTGATTGCCTCTTTACTATACTTTACTTTACTACACATTGCCTTTTACCTGACTTTTTTGTTATTGTTTTGCTTAGAAATTACATTGGAGATTTTTTCATGTCATCATATAAAGAATACCGTCATCTTTGTTGGACTGAACAGTATTTTATTGAATGTTACAATTTGCTTAAAGAGGCCCATATTGATGGCCTTTTAGGTTATTTCCAATCATTTCTATTTAAGCAATACCGTGATAAATATGTCGTACATATATCACTTTGCATCCATGTGAATCTGTTTGTCTGGAAGCTTCTAAAAGTAGAATGTCTGGGCAAAGGGCCTGTGTATGTCTTATTTTGATTAGATATTAGTAAATTGCTCATCCCCAAGGAGGATGTACCAGTTCAGTCTACTACCAGTAAACACTGAGAGTGCCTATATTATCTATAAAATCTATATTAAATCTATAATCTATAAAATCTATATTATCTATAAAATCTGTAACTACTGCTGTGTAGCAAATCACCTCAAAACTTAGAGGTTTCAAACAGCAACAGTCATTTCTTTCATAGTTTCTGTGGGTCCAAGTGATGAGTGACTTGGGTGGGTTGTTCTGGTTTGGGATCTTTCTGGAAGTTGTGTTCACATAGCGGCTGGGTCTGGGTGGGCCCTGCGGCTATGGGGCAGCTCTGGGTCTGGCCCCAATTCTTCCCCCCCACACACTGTTTTAAGCATTATAGCCACATAATCTATTTTAATATCTGGTACATCTATTTCCCCTTATTTATCATTTTCATAGTGTTCTGAGTTAGTCCTTCGAGTTTATTTTTTCCATGAAAACATTTCTTAACTTTAATTGCGTGGTGATATTACTGGTCGTGAAATGTGATTAGGATGACACCCTGGGGTGTTGGGGATTTTTCTGCACATAAAAGAAGGAAATGGGAGGTAACCTGGCATCCTAAAAAGAAAGTTGGCACTCAGAGGGAAAAATTTCAATCTCAGTTTCTGCAGAATATTCTGTGGCCTTGATCCAAGCCATGATGATACTTGAATAGAACTGATCTAGAGAGTAGTGAAGATAAATGGGAGGGGGGACCCTTAACTTTTAATAATATCATTTTCTTCTTTTAATAATTTTAGTTTTGCCAGATCTCTGAGGGTAATGGAATCTTTACTTAGTGATTGGGAATCAGGCATAATTTCTGATTGTTCATCTGTGGTACTATTTTGGTATAATTTGCTGAAAAGCGATTTTTATTCCTAAAAGCATGTAAGGGAGTGGTGGGTAGGATTCAGTCATAAGAGATTTTATTCACAAATATCGTGTTAGGTTTTTAACATATTTTTCAACAAACCAGTAAGTCTAATGAAAATCTCCCAGAATCACATTTTTGTTACTTTCTCATGTCAGTTTCAGGACCGTAAACACTCACATTTCTAAGTTCTGACTAATGCACAACAATATTTGAAGCATGGGCCTTGGCTCTTATTGAAACTTTCCTACTAAAGGGATCAAAAGCATTTTGCTATTGTTCTTTGGCCATTCTCCCGAGATCCTGGGAGATCCTGCAGAGTTTCTTGTGGTACATACTTGTAAAATGTCTTAGATTTATAGAGGTTTTGCTGTTGTTATTTAATAATCAGTCTTAGGATTTCAGGATTTCATCAAGGGAAAAACCAAAGCTCAGAAGTTCACAAGAAGCATGAATAAAAAGTGAGCAAACTGAAAAAAGTGAAGACCCTGTCAAATGTTGAATTGTGGCTCTAAAAATTTGCATCCAAATCCTAATCTCTGTACCTATGAATGTGACCTTATTAGGAAACAAGTTCTTTTTTAAAGTTCTTTTGTAAACTGAGATGCAATTTACATACCACATTGTGTAAGTTTAAGGTGTCCCACATGATACATTTATATGTTGCAGTGTGATGAGTATGTAATTCAGTATGTCTACTATTGAGAATAAGGTCTTCAGAAATGTGATTAAGGTTCTCTAGAGGAAATCATTCTGCCTTTAGACTGGGCTTAGATCTCACAACTGGTGTCCCCATCAGAGAAAGAGGGAGACTTGAGACACAGAAGAGACAACACTGGGTAGATGGAGGTGGGATTGGAATGATGCATTCACAAACCAAGGAACACTAAAGACTTCTGGGCAGCAACCAAAAGGTAGGAGACAGGCATGGAATGGATTCTCCCTCAGATCCTCCAAAAAGTACCAACCTTGCAGACACCTTGATTTCAAACTTCAGTCTATAAAATTGTAAGAGAATAAGTTTCTGCTAATTTAGGCCACCTAGGCTATGATAATTTGTTATTGGCCAAAAAAAAGAAAATGGCAGCCAGAGGAAGTAATACAGCTCCTTTTACCCATCAAGATAGGCTGAGCAGGAAAGCTTTTGTTCTGAATGTAGCACACTTGTGAAGTAGAAGAAATACTTCCTCAACAGCTTCCTTCCTCCACTCAGTTGCCCCTCTTTTGACTTTCCTGCCCCAGTGCCCACTCTGTCAGGCCTCATTTGGGTTTCTGCTCTGTGATTCATTCTTCTCCATGTTCCAAAAGTACCCTCATTTCCTCTTCAAATTTTCCCCTGTGCCAAGACCTCCACCAGTGGTCAACTTACAACTGCTTACAGACTTGTTCACCGCATGGTAGAGACCAATAATGTGGGGTATTGGCCCTCTCAGAAATAGTCTTATCTTTAAATCAGTTGGAAAGGACTTTACCCCAAAGGAATTGTGTCTACTGGTAGCATCTCTGGAACTGGCACATGGGTGAGGTGGGTGATTTTGCAGGGGCTCTTCTTCCCTCCTCAGACTTCCATGCCTTCTCCCCCTCAGCTCTTCCCCTGAAATGCTGGTTTCCATGGCTTTATTAGAGTAAAAGAGGGCCCCTACTCTCTCCATCTGCTCAGCTGCCCTTTCCAGGCCCAGCACCCCACAGTGAGTGGGCAAGGCACACTGGCCTGGAGGTTAAGGCTTGTGAGGAACTGTGGAGAAACGGCTTCGAAGGAAGAGAGATTTTTCTATGAAGGTTGTGTGTGGGTAGAACCAGCTACCTAACTTCCACGGCCCAGCACAAAACGAAAATGTGGGGCCCTTCATTCAAACGTGTTAAGAATTTTATGACAATAATGGTAGAGCATTAAGCCATTTTAGGGCACTTCTAGACAATGGGCCTGGTGCCACCACAGAGATTCCATGCCCATGAAGCTAGCTCTGTGGGGGGATCACTAAAAAGCTTAGAATCAGAACAGAGGGACCGTGTTAACATGGGTCAGTGGGTGTCTACTTGAGCTGGTTCTAGAAATTGGTGTGGCACACCGAGAAGCCGCAACCATCAAAGACGTGGGCTTGACAAGGGGACCTCAAAGGAAGTGATGTGCAGGGTGCCTAGATGAGTTGGTGGAGGTGGTGGGACAAAAAGTAAAACGGGGTCACCTGGGTGGCTCAGTGGGTTAAAGCCTCTGCCTTCGGCTCAGGTCATGATCTCAGGGTCCTGGGATCGAGTCCCGCATTGGGCTTTCTGCTCAGCAGGGAGCTTGCTTCCCCAGCTCTCTCTGCCTGTCTCTCTGCCTACTTGTGATCTCTCTCCCTCTCTGTGTCAAATAAATAAAGTCTCAAAAAAAACAACAAAAAAAAAACAGGAAAATGATCTGAGACTTAAAATTCCTCCACCAGAAGGGTTTCTGGTGTCTGGGGGAGTTTTTGTGTTTGGGCCACGATGTCTTCTTGCTTCTGCAGGTCCAGGAGCCAAATTACTTCGCATAAGCCAAGGGATGAGGTGCATGTGATGGGAAATTTGGGGTAAGGAGCCAGGAGAGGATACTGATGCTGAGGGAGCGCAGGTGGAAAGCATCCAAAGGCAGAGATTTGAGGGAAAAGAGACACGTCAAGGAGGCTTTTTTTTTTTAAGATTTTATTTATTTATTTGACAGAGAGAGAGAGAGATTACAAATTGGCATAGAGGCAGGCAGAGAGAAAGGAGGAAGTATGGTCCCCGCTGAGCAGAGAGCCAGATGCGGAACTCGTTCCCATGACCCTGAGATCATGACCTGAGCTGAAGGCAGAGGCTTTAACCCACTGAGGCACCCAGGTGTTCCTAGGAGGCTTTTCTAAGTGCAGTTCTGTGTGTGAGCGATCTGCTTGCCTGCCTGCCTCCTTACTTCACCCCCAACTCACTCCCTCCCCTTACCCTGGCAAGTCTTTTCTAAATAACAATTTCCAGGGCACCTGGGTGGTTCAGCTGGCTAAGCATCGGAGTCTTGATTTCGGCTCAGGTCATGATCTCAGGGTTGTGAGATGGAGCCCTGTCTCAGACTCCATGCTGGGCATGGAACCTACTTAAGATTCTCTCACTCCCTCTCCATTTGCCCCTCCCCCCTTACAAAAAAGAATTTCTGAGGAATCTTTGAGGGGGGGTAGAGAAGTGTTTAGTCAAGGGTGAGAGCAGAGGATTGGGGAGTGGACATTGGTCTGTTGCAGCTTGCTAGAATGGAGAGGTAAGTTTGCACAGAACTCACTCAAATGAAGGGGGAGGGCTGAGGTAAGCAGCCTCAGAAAAATCATGATGATGGTTGTTCTGTGTTTTTATTTAGTTCCTTAGCTTGGAAGAATAATGAGGGGGAAAACGGAGGAGTAGGTAGGCACAGCATGGCTGGGGCCAGTCCAGTTACTGGGGAGGAAGGAGGGAATGCTGAACTGATGATGGTTTCATTCTGGGGGCCAGGCGAGGAGTCCAGAGGAGTAATGAAGCCTCAAGGCTCCTTCCTGAGTGACAGCAGACAAGGCTCTGAGAGTCTCAGGGCTAAAGTCATGCACTTTATTTTCTTCCCGCTCAATAGCTATGGGCTATTTTTGTAACCACTTTCAAAATTACTACCCTGTTAACATTCCCTCTGGCTCCTAGATATGCTCTTGATGGGTACATGATTATTTTCCTAGTCAATAAATACCAGTCATTGACCCTTCAGTCTAAAAAGTTCTATCTCTATACAACTACTTGGTGGGTTGTAAGTATGTCTGGTTGAACTCACCTGTGTTCAAACTGGTCCAAAGCCAAGAGCATATTGCTGTAACTGCCAGTTCCGGAAGGGAATGCTGGGCATATTTTCTCGCTCAAGTAGAAATTTTTAATTGTCCTGAGTAAAGGTCCAATAATGTCCTACCTAAACACGTTCTACGGGAAAACTGCCTCAAGATACTATGTGTCTCCTAAAAACCCTGAGAATGTACCCATTAATGTTGTTCAACCTCCACAAACCACCCTAGTGTGAACAAAGGGGGCGAGAGCTACGTTGATGTTTGGCATTCTTGTGTAGGGTGGAGAAAGGTATTTCCAGTTAACCTGGCTCACCCCTGAGGCCGCCTCTGAGAAACACCCATCCCTTACCACTCTTTCAAATTGAAACCTTAGCTGACGTAGCTCCCTAGAGATTCCCAGGCGTCCCCATTCGCACATGACAAAGCAAAAAAACAGACCTTCACTGCTGGCTGGTGGTTTTATCTCCACTTCCCAGACATAGAATTAACTCAGCTCTCTAATTTCTAAAGCCGTCGCTTTAAATCTGTATGTGAGTTGATCTCTGCTTATGGCTTTGCTGTTTGTATTCGTTCGAGCAGATCAGAAAATATTAATGTTATCAAGTCCTAAAATGCCATTTGGGAGAGAAGTTTTAAAAATACATTGCCTCCTTACGTTACAAAAACATAGCAATCGTTGATTTTAGATCTCTGTATTGTCGCTGTGGGGTGTATGTAACATTTGATCTCCGTTTGCTAGTTTTAAGTCATTCCCTGTCTTTTTAATCCTTTACCTCCCCCCTGCAGCCTACACTGCGCCTCCCCCACCCCCCACCAAGAGAAAGCCTGCAGGAGGCCAGTGGTCTTGCTGCATTGTTTAAAAAACTGAGTGAAATCATCCACTTGGGGATTCCATCCATCAAATCAAATGTTTGGGTTTGTTTTGTTTGGTAGATGAAAAAGCCCAAATTGGCCATCTCCCAGTCCATTCCACATACCACTGTGTGAAAACCAAGACCAAGGGTCCTCCCAAGAAACAACAGAAAATGGATAATTCTGTGAGCTAAGAAGCCAGCAGTTCTTCAACCTTTCCACCAAAGCTTGTTCAAATTCCAGCATAGTGGCTTGTCCATAATCTCCAGAAATGGAGGGCAAAGAAGTAACTGCAGCAGTCAGATTCTCTGATGCATTCAGTTATTTGTTCCAAAAAATCCTGAGCACCTACTGTGTGCCAGACACCACAGTGGGCCCTGTGGCTACAGCCATAACTAAGATGTTGACATGGAGATAGACCTAAGGTCAACCCCAGAGAGAAATGGAGTCTCCGGACCTTATGACAAAGACATGTCATCAGTTGTTTCTGCTTTCCATCCTCTGTCCCACAATCATGCTGACAAGCGAATATAGCCAAGGGCAGGGAACTCAATGCTTCTCAAGTAAAACTCTTCTATTTACCATCAGTCCCAGCTTTGCCCCCTAGAACTGTGTAGAGCCACAGTACACCTTCCCCTCTATGATCACCCTTCCAACATTAGAAGGCAGCTGCCATACTTCTCTTATTCTTCACACTAAATGTAGGGACAAGGGTGTGAGAAGATGACCCAGACTGAGTCCAAGCTAAAATGCAGAAATGCCGGGGCTTTCTCAAGCTGCTGGGGTGTGTCTGTCGGAACTCTGAATGAGGCAGTGAAGATCCAGTCAGGAATGAATTCATCCAGGGAGGGAATAACCCATAGGTGACCAGCCTGACCTGTCACCAAGCCTTGATCGTTGAAGAAGGGAACAAACCTGAACAGAGCCAGGTCACAAAGATTTTAAAAATACGTGGTGCCTGTGTGTGTGTGTGTGTGTGTGTGTGTGTGTGTAAAAAACTGAGACAAAGGTTGTGTTTTTTCCCCCCCTCTGGGAGATGGGGTTTTGAGTGATTGTACTGTTTTCTTTAAACTTTTTTTGTATTTTTACTCTCTTCTATAATGAATGTTAAAACATATTAATAGAACGCAATTTTATTTTACAAACCATTGAGAAACTGATTTTCCACAGTGATTGACTTATCTGTTCCTTTTCACTGGAGAACAAAGGCCCTTTAGTTTACCTAATAAATAACATTCAGAAAATGCTATTAATATTAGCAAATGTGCTTTTATAGAACTGTTCCTGTGTTACTTGTTGCCATGGGCCTCGTCTCTCTCTCTCCACATGTTTGAAAGAAGGCACCTGGCACCAGGCCTATAAAGACACTTTAAAATGCCTTAATGACTTTCTTTAAACAAGCAACCAGCAAATCTTCATTAGTATCTGTGTAGTTTGAAAAAAATAAAAGTAATCACCAATAGAAATCCATTCCCCCAAAAGGACTGCAAAGTATCTCTCAGAGAAGTCTGAGACTTTAGGACATTAGGCATGAGGACAAAATTTCTAGAGCAGTTAAACACTGCTTCTTAATCCATAAGCACATCAACGAAAATCACTTTTCAGATGGTGGAGAGATTTACAAAAGTGGTGAAAGACATTCACACACATCAAAATTAGCATCCAGAGAACTCAGGCTGTAGTTCCAGGAGTTCAGGAAGTAATACTTCTGAATTAATAGTTTGCGACCAGTGATTATTTAATGCATGGGATAAGATTTTTCAGTAAGCATGTTAATATTTTTCAAGACTTTAAGTTTCTTAACTCTGTGGGCTGAGTGGGCATCAGATTTTGTTTCTAACTTGGTGGGAATCACACAAACATGCTATTCTTTATTTCATTGCTGGGCTTAAGGTTACAGGGTGAAAATGTTCTCTGTAAACCAGTTTTAAGATTGGCTCACGTGCAACATGCATTTCCAGATAGGCCCTGGGATGGCACCGGGGGCTCCTTGCTGGCCTGAGGCACTGGGGAGCTCCTCCCAAGAGGGGTAGGGGCAAACTTGACTCCTTGGCAGTTCATTGACAGTTTTTGGTCTGGAAATAACTCTTTAATGGAACTGAAATAAATCTTTCAAAATCAAGGTGGAGAAGGGGAGGGTTGAAAGGATGAAAATGAGTACCCAAGACGTGTGATCTTATGACCCAGTTTTGTTTCTTTTCCAAACTCTTATTTATAGTCTTCTGTAATGATGACTTCTTCATAGTTGCTCCAGAAATAAGTGATTTAAGCATGACACATTGAGGTGACTCTCAGTCCTACAAGGAAGTATGCCCCGGGGATCCTTCTCACCTCGGGAGGAAGATAAGTTTAGGGAAAACTAAACAGAGACAGGTTGACTCTTTAGGCTTTAAGATGAAATGTTTGGGGTCCTCTAAAATCAACTCTGAATGGACCCTCTGTTACAGCCTTGCTTGTGATCAAAAAGTTCACCCCAACATTCTTTAAAGTCAGTCCATTTTGTCCTGTTAGACACAACTGTGTTTCAAGAGTGTTCTTGCTAATAGCACAGTTCAGAAGCTCAGACTCCCAAGCCAGACCATCTGGGTTCAAATCCCACCTTCACCACTTACTAGCTGTGTCACCTGGAGTGAGTCGCTTAATCTCTGTGCTTGGGCTTTCTGCATCCATAAAGAGGAAATTATAATAGTAGCTGCCTCATGCAATTGGTGTTAGGATTAAAAGTGTTAACACAGGGGTACCTGGGTTAAGTGTCTGCCTTCAGCCCAGGTCAGGATCCCAGGGTCCTGGGATTGATCCCTACATTGGAGTCCCTGCTCAGCAGGGAGTCTGCTTCTGCCCCTCTCTGTGCCCCTCCTCACCACTTGTGTACTCTCTCTCTCTGTTCTCTCTCTCTCAAATAAATAAATAAAATCTTAAAAAAAAAAAAAGGTATTAGTACATGTAAACCATTGAGAATAGTGCCTAACATGCAGTAAATGCTGGATAAGAGCTCTTCTCGTTTTTAGGGGTTTTTTGTTGTTGCTTTTTTTTGAGTTGGCCATCCCTCTAAAGTGTATGAGAAGGTAAGAGCAACCATTGTTATTATTATGGCCAAAAAGAATGAATATTTTTCCCCTGAGTCTTAAATTTATCATCAAATCGAAATTCTGGCATAGGAATGAATGCAACTCCGTATTTCAAAATCATAATGGTATTTGTTTCCACACAGGTATTTTTTTTTCTTTTGTGTGGTTCATTTGCAAATGTGATGCATGTGACTTTCTTAAAGGAGCATTTTATGAATTCTCTATGTGGGAAACAGGCTGAAAATGTGTCAGCTTTTTGGGCGCCTGGGTGGCTCAGTGGGTTAAAGCCTCTGCTTTCGGCTCAGGTCATGATCTCAGCGTCCTGAGATCGAGGCCCGCATCGGGCTCTCTGCTCAGCAGGGAGCCTGCTTCCTCCTCTCCCTGTCTCTCTGCCTGCCTCTCTGCCTACTTGTAATCTCTCTCTCTGTGTCAAATAAAATAAATAAAATCTTTAAAAAAAAAAAAAAATGTGTCAGCTTTTTTATTTTTATTTTTTTAAAAAGATTTTATTTATTTATTTGTCACAGAGAGAGAGATTACAAGTAGGCAGAGAGGCAGGCAGAGAGACAGAGAGAGAGAGGAGGAAGCAGGCTCCCCGCCGAGCAGGGAGCCCGATGCGGGCCTCGATCCCAGGACCCTGAGATCATGACCTGAGCCGAAGGCAGAGGCTTTAACCCACTGAGCCACCCAGGCGCCCATGTGTCAGCTTTTTTCAAGATAATAAAGCAGTGAGCCTACATGAGATTTTAATCGAAACCTTACATAGGAATCAGAGCATTTCCTATAATATTATCCTGTTTTGCCGTTCACCCCAGCATCCTGTTTACCTCCCACCCCCAGCTGTTCTCCCACTGGGGAGTCACCTGCTAACAATACCCATTTGGCCTTCCTGGTCTGCTCCAAAATCATTCTCCCCTGGAAGAGGTAAACTTGGCTTTCTTTTGTTTTGTTTGCCTTTCTTTTGTTCCCTTTTCCTTCTAAATTTCAATTTCCTTCAACTCCTGCTAGAGTTTTGGTGAGAATCTTTGCTTTCGTGTTCATTCCCTTCAATTGTTACTTGGAATTTCCTACTTGGGGATTCTACCTCCCAAATTCTGATGCTGTGCTCCGCTTTGGAAGGCCTGCTTTTATTTGTCCTTTTATTTTTCTTTGGAAGGTTGTCTGTGCAAATTATTACAATTAGAGGGTTAGTACTAATGACCGGTCAACTCCATTAACGCAGTTGCCCCTCTGTGAAAGTTTACTTTTCTGGTTCAGTATCTTTTACTGCAGCGCTTATTAAGAGCCTTTATTGCTTGAAGAAGGTGCCCCTTGGAACCTAAGATTTCCTGTTTATACACAGGGCAAAGCCCCGCTGAACTCTTGATGGTGCAGACAGCTCCCGACCTTTGCCAAGGGCTCTGAGGGGGACCTCAGGGGAACCACAAAGGGGATTTAAAAGCCGGTGTCTGCTTAGCCACCAGCCAACGTTGTGCTAGAAACCTCGAGAAAGTGCCCAGCCATAGCTGCCAATAGGTTGGGTGCCACCAGTGGAGAAGTCTGCACCTGTGTCAGGGTCCCAGCAGGGCTGCCATGAACCAAAAAGTATCTTGGTGCTAAAAGAGGAAAAAGACCTCTCTCTTCTAGGTCCGGGTCTGAGGGGATAAAAACCAAAGACTGAGTTCCCATAATTGTGGTAACAGGACAGGCTGGTGTCTTTAACTCTGGTCCATACAAATGGAATTTACAGAAAATCTGAACTTCCCCCCAAGTCCCTTCAGTGTCCAGCAGGATCTAGTGGGGATCGTAATCTGTGTGTGCTGCAGGGTAACACTCGTCACAGATCAGAGTGGTTCTCCAGGGGCTCAGAGTTCTCTGCCCCGGCTGAACTTCTAGGCCCCAGTCTGTATCAAATGCTCCACCTGTCAATCTGTCCCTGTGGAATAACCGTTCCTCGGAATGCCAGCAAACAGGTGCCTGCGAGTGGAGGCCCTCTATCCTGATGGGGGGTGTGGGGGTGGGTCAGGTGTCTGGGGCAAATTAATTATTGGGAGCTTCCTGATGGCCTGGAGGCTCAGCAGAGAACCCTTGAGAGAGTCATGTTGTGGGGACAGGAAGAACCCGGTGAGGGGCTCACCCATATGGTCAGAAGCAGCAAAACCAAGGAAAGAGTGTGTGTTTTCCCTCATGCGAGAGGAAAGGAAACCGCGAGTTCAGGATCAGCCCCCTGGAGGGGTACCAGCCAGGTGTGGAAATGCCTGTGTCCCCCAAAATGCCCGCCCTCCGTCCAGGTTCTTCCTCCCTAGCAGGACTCTGAATAAACCTGGTGTCATCTTACTTCCCGGTTCTCTGGTATCCCGGCTCCACACCACCCACCCGTCCTGCTGGTACAGGCGACCCTCAGCTAGTAGGGGAGATGCAGCTCCGTTCCCACCTAGTCCTCTTTGCCTGGACTTAGGGGGTTAGTGTGCGGTGTTATTATTGTTCAATCCACCACCAGATTTAGTCTTCCTTCCACTACCGGAAGTCGTCTTCCTTCCATCCGGGTTCCAATTGTGCAATTGTAGAAAAGAGCGGAGCAATATACTCCTTTGGGTAACCACGTCTTCTTCTTGTTCAAAACCATGGTCATCCTTAGATGTCTGCCTCGCAGTATCACTAACCTCTTGCCGCAGTAATCCTGCGTAATAACCACGAAACTCCAGTTTCCACATACAACAGCAACCATTTGTTGGGCCGCGTGTCTGCAGGGGGTCGGCGAGGCAGCTCCCCTGGGGTGCTTCGCACATGGAGGAGTTGGCTGGCTGTTGTTGGCTGGGTGGCGAAGTGACTCAGCTCAGCTGCTCGCTCGGCCCATCCTCCAGCAGGCCAGCCCGGACTTGTGCTCATGCCATGGTGGAAGAACACGAGAGAGGGACTGGGATCGTGGGGGCTATGATCCTCTGCAAAAGATTGCTGATGTTGCACAGCCAAGCCCAGACTCAAGGAGTGGGGAGATAGACCGCTGCTTTAGTGAGAGGATGTTGGGACGGGGAGTGTTGCAAATACCACCCTCGTCCTGGTCTCGGCTGGTATTAGGCTACCTCCATAAACAGGGTAAACTTCCACGATAGCAATCCCAACAAGACTGATGAGTTACAACCAATAAAATCAAATCTTTGCCCCCATGAATGATCTAGAGATCGTTATCAGAGTGTTTAATAACAAAAAGCATTTGTCACAAAGTTGTTTTTTCTTTGTTCGTTTTTTATTTTTTAGGCAGCTGTTGGGAGATGATTCTCCATGGATCTCTCTTTTTTTTTCATGTATTAGGAGCAGAGGCACTAACAACCATTTGTTCCTAATTGTATCTTCTGGTATGTTTGTATAGCAAAATAGCCCTGAGAGACAGAGGTGGGGCTCCCCGTGGAGCAGACAGCAGGGGTTGGGGTCTCCTTCCTGAGCAAAAGTCAGGCAAATCTGCTTACTCCCGTTATAAAAAATTCAAGTTGCCCAAGCTCAGGGTATCTCAGTTGTGGCACAAAGCCATTTTGTGTACGGGTGACAGTCACCTGTGTCCCTCAGCATTGCCCCTGTGGGGTGTGGGACAAGGGACACCAATGCAGATATGAAGCTCACGCTGCTTGCTCTACCATGAATGATAAAATTCCTTGTCTCTGACTCAGGAGTCTCATGTATCCTGCCAGCATCCGTGAAACCGTGGTAGACTGCCTTGTTAGTTTGCAGTTAGGGCAAAGTTCCAGACCCTTCATGATTCTTGTCAAGGTAAGTAATATCCTAGCAGGCTAGCCATGGGTCTTGCTCTGAGGAACACCATGATCTATTAGCCATTGCCACAGACCCCTGTCTGCTGGTCAGAATACCCTAATTTGCTGCTCTGGCCTTGCGGCTCACTATAGTAGTTCTGATGGTTAACTGCCACCATCTAGTCTCTCTCATTTCAGAATTCTGTCATTTCTGTTGATACTAGAGAGTCTATCTCCATGACAGTAGCTCTTGCTGTCAGTCCTGCTCCCTACCAAGGACAGCCACCATCAGACTTCTTGAGAGGGCAGCACCTCCTCACCTGTAATGCTCACGCCTTCAAGAAGGGAACATTCCCTCCACCTTCCTGAGGAATATAGGATATAAGTAGCCCCTGTGGTCTTGCACAGTAAATCTCTTATCACATTCCCACAGACCTAAGCTTTCTGACCTCTTCATCAAGACAATGTTAAGGCAATTCCAGCATTTCCACCTCATTTCCTGTGGCCATTGTGTTTGGTCCAAACTTCAAGAAGCCATTACAACAATATATTAGGATCATTCCTGGGTATCCTTTCCCTGATAGTTAAATCATGGGAGAGGGCTCCTGTAGCAGCAACTGCCCCTGCTCCAGCGTGATAATCTGCACTTGCTACCAATTCCAGCCCCCCCCCCATATGATTCCTTTACGATCCACACCCGCATGGATCCTTGGCTTTTCCTGGTACATGTGAACCAAGTCACTATGTCTTTCATGTGGACAATTTTTATTCCTGGAGGAGGAGTTGTGTTTTCTGCTCAGACTGCTGTGACCTCATTGTTATTATTCTCGGAAGAAAGTCAGAGTCAGGGTAATGTTCAAGAAGGTAGACATCAAGGGAGGCATCAGTACCGACTCTGGGCAAGGGCAGTGGGCTCTCCTTTAGCAGGGAAGTGGGTTCAGGAGAGGATGAAGATCTGCGCTTCTCAGGCTCATCCTCCCAAACATCCCAACCACATCGCAGGATCTTAGCCTTTTTCTACCCTGACTCTAACTTAAGACATTCATTGAAGCTGTGGGGCTCCTGGGTGGATCAATCATTAAGCATCTGCCTTCAGCTCAGGTCATGGTCCCGGGGTCCTGGGATCGAGCCCCGCATCGGGCTCCCTGCTCTGTGGGGAGCTTGCTTCTCCCTCTCACACTGCCCCTGCTTGTGTTCCCTCTCTCCCTGTCTCTCTGCCAAATAAATAAAATCTAAGAAAGAACGAGAGAAAGAAAGAAAGAAAGAAAGAAAGAAAGAAAGAAAGAAAGAAAGAAAGAAAGAAAAGGAAGGAAGAAATTCATTGACGCTGTGAGTTAATTTCCTTTGCCACTTTTTTCCACTGTTATAATTAGATCCTGGGACCAACTTTGAGCACATTCACCTCTGTAACTGCTGGAGGCCTTCAAGCTTCCATATCACACCTTGGGTTGATAGTTAGCAGGGTGTGGTTTTTCATGGCTTCCAGAGAGTTAAAATCAGACCAGCTCCCCAATCTTCATAATTTTTCACCCCCACTCCATTTACACATCCTAGCTGCCACATACCCCAGTGTTCACCTTCTACCTGTACCCGTACAGGTGAGAGTCTGCAGCTGTGACGCTGCCATATGCCTAGGGTTATCCCTATCTCACTCCAAAATCCCATCCATCCCAAGAGCCTGCTGTTTGGGACCAGGGCTACCACAGGTTTGTATTTGGGTAGATTTACAGACCTTCAAGTTAATTTCATTGAACTTTATGACTCTGTGTGTGTCAGTACCACACACATTGTGCATATTGCGGCATATTGTGTTTTAATAACATGTTTATTATCAGAGAAAGCTTGTGCCCTCATCACTTTTCTTTTTCAAAATAGTAAGCTTGTTTACTTTAAATTTAACTGTGATGGTGGGCCCATATGTAGGGGGGAGATCTGACTCTCCAACCTCGCTCTTATGTTCTTCCCAGGGCCCTGTCCTGAGTCAGGTTCTCTTTGCTCTCCATGCACACTTAGAAGATGGTTTATAGAAACATGAGCCCACTTCATCCATCCCCCTTTGGCAAGGCCTTCCCTAAAGGCCTCCACCAATAGTGCTTCCAAGTTCTAGAGGGATCCACCCTCCTCTGGACTTGAAGTACTTCTCTTGTTCAAGTTCTCAGAATAAGTTCTGAGGTTTGATGTTTTCCTTAAGTTAATGTCAAATAGCAGGGCTGTAATTTTCCCAAATTTAAGAGCATTTTCCCCCGGCTTCCTGGCTGGCTCAGACTTGTGAAAATATTCTCCATGTCAACCTTACTTCCTCCCACATTGTGCAAGACAGTGTGTGGCAAAACTTTAGAATATAAAACGTTTCTGACATTTTCACTCTGCAACTTGCCAATTTTTCATTTGATTCTTTTTCCTTTTTATAAAGACAAATTAGAAAGCAATCACTCCATAACCTTTGGCTGTGTCATTTCTTTATCCTTTGTACTATCCAGTCCTACTCCCTGTCCATCACTTTTTATTGATTTTGGATAGTTCAGTGTTTGTGCTCTGCAAAGAGAACCATTGATTTTGAATAGACCTAGAAATGTTGGGAGTGTTTGGTGACACAGCTGGTCGTGGTGTTGCCACTAAAGGCATTAGACATTGTCTTGCAAGTGGATTTATCATCTCAGTCTTTGATGATGGAAATAAAAACTGCTGCCAACTGTTCGCAAAGAGCTTCAGAGTTCTCATCTGCCTATTTGTGACAACAAGAGCCATGAGTAACCTGTTCAATGTCCTACTGAGCCACTCACATCTTCAATTTCAACTCTAAAAAATAGGATATGGCATAATGGAAAGAGAACTTTGGATGGAGAGTCAGAAGATCTGAATGTAGTCTTGATGTGCTCTCTCTACATAGAATTTTTCACCAGGCTCTGGAGAAAAATGTTGCTGAATAACTCATAAATAGGTGATTGTAGCATATAGACCATTCTTTTTTTTTTTTTAAGATTTTATTTATTTATTTGACACAGAGAGAGATCAGATCATAAGTAGGCAGAGAGGCAGGCAGAGAGAGAGGAGGAAGCAGGCTCCCCACTGAGCAGGGAGCCCAATGCAGGCCTAGATCCCAGGACCCTGAGGTCATGACCTGAGCCAAAGGCAGAGACTTTAACCCACTGAGCCACCCAGGCGCCCCATATAGACCATTCTACATTGTCCCTGATTGATAAGAGCCAGAGATGAAGAGGATAGTGAAGGCTACCTGATCTTTCTCCTTTCTTCCTCATAAATCATCACCCAGATTTTTACCCAGTCTCTGTAGTACAGCACTTGAGAAATTAGTGGCCAAAGGACAAACAGTGGAAAAGAGGTGAAGAAAAAATTCAAGTCATTCTCAGGCTGGAGAACTAGATTGCTAGGCAGTTGGCAATTGCCTATAAATATGTAGGAAGGATGATGGCAAGGGATGAGCTCAGCCAGTCCTCTCGCCCCAGAGACGGTGCCAAGAGGACAACTGTAAGGAAGCTTTTGTCTCAGAGCTAAGGTCCCTGTGGCTTGCCTACCTGGATCCTGTCAGGCTGGCCTGCCTAGCCACATGTCCGTCCTTACTAAGGTCATCTCTGTGAATGTCTCTGCCTCTGGAGAAGTGAGGAGCTGGTTCTCCACATAAAGTGCTTAGGAACTCATGGTAAGGGCACCTGGGTGGCTCAATGGGTTAAAGCCTCTGCTTTCGGCTCAGGTCATGATCTCAGGGTCCTAGGATCGAGGCCTGCATCGGGCTCTCTGCTCAGCGGGGAGCCTGCTTCCCCTTCTCTCTCTGCCTGCCTCTCTGCCTCCTTGTGATCTCTCTCCCTCTGTGAAATAAATAAAAATAAAATCTTTAAAAAAAAAAAAAGAACTCATGGTGATGCTCCAAGGTAAAGGAAATATATCAAAAAAAAAAAAATGCACCTGCATTTCTCAGCAGTGTAGAAATTGCATTGGAAATGACTCAGCAATTCCCAGAAGAAAACTTGAGAGAACGTTAATTTGGAAAATGAATTTTTTTCCTTGCTTGGGCTGGGGCACAAAATGAGACCACCTTCCGTGTCCCTCTGAAATCATTGACAAATTTTATGATTCTCACAAGAGGGGATAATTTGAGCGGCAGCTGAGGAAAGAGTTTACACGTATGGTGAGGGGTGAGGAGACAGGTGGCTGAATAGTAGTAAGAGCTGGGATGATGATGACTCCCAGGTTTGGGAGCTGACTCACTGGCCACTCAAGATTTTGTCCAGGGCAAACCTTTGCCGGGAAAAAGAGAAAATGTCTCATGAACACTCCCCTTTTTCATCCCAGGCTGAGTCATCATTAGTTCCTTCAAATTCATTCATGCCTTTTACCTTCCTGGGTACTCAGGAGACGCAGGGGTCCTGAGTCTGACTAGAAGTCAGAAATCTTTCTGAGGTCATTTTATTTGTTCTTGATTTTTGTATAGTGGGTCAGCCTCACACTGGTGAGTCACTGCATCTCAGGCGGGCCTTCCAGGCACATCTGCCTCAGCCAGAGAGGCCCTGACTCCTCACTAACCACAGGAGTAAGTTTGGGAGTGGGGGCTTCTCTCTCCCACGTTTGAGCGTGTCTGTAGGGGGAGGAGGAGAAGCCCTGCGCACACCTCATCCCAGTGTATCTTACCTAGCTTTCCCTCCCTAGTGGTGAGGAAATTCACTCACATTTACTTTTTTTTTTAAATTAACATATAATGTATTGTTTCAGGGGTACAGGTCTGTGATTCATCAGTCTTACACAATTCACAGCACTCACTGTAGCACATACTGTCCCCAATGTCTATCAGCCAGCCACCCCATCCCTTCCATCCCCCTTCCCTCTAGCAACCCTCAATTTGTTTCCTGAGATTAAGAGTCTCTTACAGTTTGTCTCCCTCTCTGGTTTCATCTTGTTTCATTTTTCCCTGCCTTCCCCTATGATCCTCTGTCTTGTTCCTCAAATTCCTCATATCAGTGAAGTCATACGATAATTGTCTTTCTCTGATTGACTTATTTCGCTTGGCATAATGCCTTCTGATTACATCCACGTCGTTGCAAATGGCAAGATTTCATTTTTTGCTGGCTGCATAATATTCCATTGTGTATGTGTACCACATCTTTATCCATTCATCTGTCGATGGACATCTGGGCTTTCACATTTACTTGCTGTCACATGTACCCTTGATGGAGTATTTGGAATCCCATAATCTTACAACATTCATTTCAACTTTCCACACTTTTTTCTGACTCAGTATTTGAAGCGAAAGAACATAGGAAACGCGACATCTGGGTATAAGCTCTTTTTGGGGGGGAAGAAGCCAGTTTTCTTTAATCTGATAAGGGAGACCTACCATAATCCACTGAGAATGAAGAAGTACATAATGGAATATTGCCCAGCAGTAAGAATAAATGAATTATGGTTTGCAACAAAATGGATAACTCTTAGAAACAATGTTGAACAAAAAAAGTAACTTCCAGAGTCTCTCCACATAAGAGTATAGCAATTTTTATCTAAACAAGAACTTTATTAACAGTGTAAATTTTTAAATGTCCTTTGTAGGTTCGAAAAATCTCTAACATATCTTATACCCCTCGTTACAATGAAGTCTTATGACCATATCTTCCCAAGCCTGTGAAATGTTTTTCTATTTTTTATAGATTTAGTTCGTTAAAGTATGTATAACCTGAAATTATGATAACTTGTTGGATTGTTATCTTTAGATGTGAAAGACTAGTTATATTATGTATCCAGAATTAATAAAATTATATCAACAAAGAAAAAAAAAAAAAAGAGTATAGCAATTTTATAAAGATCCAGTGTAGCTAAATGAACTATTTAGATACATATTTTAGTAGCACATAGGTACGAAACAGTGTGTCTGTGTATCAGTTTCTTGTGGCTGCTGTAACAAATTATCACAAACCTGGTGACTTAAAGCAACAATAATCATTCTCTCACAGTTCTACCACCAGAAGTCTGAAATCCGTTTCACTAGGCTGAAATCAAGGTTTCGCCAGGGCTGTCTGTGCTTCCTTCCTAGGAAAGAATTCATCCCTTGTGTCTTCCAGCTTCTGGAGCCTGCCAACATTCCTTGGCCACATTGCTCCAGTGTCTGCCTCTGTGGTCACGTTGCATTTTCCTCTCCTATAGTCGGATCTCTCTGTGATTTCTGAAGGATTGTATTTAAGCCCACTTGGATGATCCAAGATAATCTCCCCGTCTCAAAATCCTTAATTTAATCTCATCTGCTGTGTTTGTCATATAAGGCAACAATCACAGTTTCCTGGGATTTAGCATATCTTTGGGGTTCATTATTTAGCCTACCACTCTCTTGGTAGGGGAAGCAGAGGGTGGAATTGGGTTTGATAGCTCTAGTTTCTAAATTGAGTGGTGTGTTAACAGGTGTTTGTCTTACTGTGCTTTGAACTTAAGTAGATTTTATATGTATGTGTATATATATGTATATGTGTAAATATATATATATGAATATATATATACACATATATACATACCTATACATAATACCGATTTTTTTTTCTTTTTACTTAGAGGGTGAAAAGGAAGGTAGCAGGATGTTCCTGATCTTTCAGAAAAAGAAATAATGCGGTACCAACTGCTGGTGAGGATGTGGAGACATTGGCTTTCACACAGAGCTGGTGGAATTGTATAATGTTACAGTCACTCTGGAAAACAGTAATGCAGTTTCTTAGAAAGCTATATTCTTGCTATACGACATAGCAATTTCACTCCTGGGAATTTATACCAGAGAAATGAAACATGTATGTGCACACAGAACCTGGACACAATGTTCACAGTAACTTTACTTGTAACAGCCAAACACTAGAAACAAGGAAAATATCCTTCCCTGTGTAAATGACTGAACTATTGTGTTCAGTTACTGATGCAGGTAAAAACTTGGAGGGACCACAAAGATATTATGCCAAGTGAAAGAAAGCCCATCACAGAAGGTCACGTATTATATGAATCTATTTATATTGCATTCTCAAAATGACAAAATTAAAGAGATGGAGAAGATATCAGTGGTTGCAAGGGAGTAGGGATGGGGGGGTAGGGGGAGAGTGTGACTATAATAGGGCAGGAAGAAGAAAAGTGGTGGATGTGACCACAAACAGCAAGAGGGAGACCTTTGTGGTGATGGAATATTCTGGATCTTGATCTTGGTGGTCATTTCAGAAGCCTGTGCATGTAACGAAATGGAACTGAACTATATGCATACATTGTATCAATGTATAGTTATATAAGATGTATGTAACCGTTAGGGGATACTGGGTAAAGGTTACATGGGAACTCTTTTCTCTATTCTGTCTTTATCGCTTCCTGTGAACCTAGATTTAAATTCACAAAGCTAAATAAAGTTTAAAACTGTCAGAAGAAAAAAAAAGTGAAAAAGTGAAAAGCTGCGATTGCTTCCTTCCTCCCAAAATCAGCACCAAACCTAACTTCTGTGCTAATACCACCTTTGGTTTTCCCCGAATCATCCTTCATAACAGTTCCAAAGCAGTTCCCAAACAGGTCTAAATCAGAGCACCTGCCCTTGTTCAGCATCATCACCATGTACCCCATCTCCCTGCGCAAGTATTTCTTCTGAGAGTCATCGCTTAAAATGTCTTTCTCTCCTTTCTTCCTGCCTGTGTCTGTGTGACCTTTCCTTAGCTCCCACTGCCCTGCTTTATCTTGAGCAAGCCCCCACCTGATCTTCCCACGACAGTCTGTTCATCAGTACAGGGAGCAAACCCTGGGTTTCTTCCCTGCCCTGACCTGCTGCCACTTTCCTCCTCTGCAATCTGCTTTTTCATCTCTGTCTAAGCCTGCCTTGCTGTCCTTAATCACAGACACTGGCCGCCAGGCAGCAGGTTGAAAATATTTCCTGACAAAAGCAGCCCACTTAATTTGATATATTTTCTCTCCTTCTTTTATTTTCATATTTGGATTTCCCCTAGCCAGCTGGTCAATAATAATTCCTTGTTTTTCGCTTCTCTTCCCATACGTCACTTCCAGCCAGGATCAAGACTATTGCCTGAACAGGCCAGGATATTTCAGCTTTGGGGGATAGTAAACGGAGGACAGACTTACCGATCGGGAACTCCCAGCTTACGACACACAGATCAGAGGATCAGAATGGAGGGATCTTGCAGCCCCAGGACAGGGCAATTTCAGGCCATTCTTCCCTTGGTATTTCTACAGATTCCAGCTAGGAGCCAATGCCTACAGACGGGCTTTCCACTTCCTGCCTGGAAGTTCTTTTTCTTTTTGTAAATTCATGTGTCCTAGTCTCAAATTTCTTGTTTCACAGACACAATCTCTTCTCCCATTTCTTTGAGGATATTAGTTTTTTTTTTTTTTTTTTTAAATCTGCTTCCCATATTATCTGGATTCCCTCCAGGGTCTATTTTTTTCCCCCTCTTCATGGATGCTATGTTCTCTGTCCTTCAAGCTAAAGGTTTTCCTCAAATATCTGGTGAACCCTAGTTGAGTGCTCAAATCCAAGACATTATACGTAGGTCACATTAAAAGTTGTACAAGTGGTAGGCTCTGTTTTAAGGGGATCAGATGGTAAGCTGGCCTTTGAATTGGGGGTTCTAAAAGGTCAGGATCTATAAAACTTTTTTGGGAATCTTTAAGGTTTTTTCCAAAGAAGATTCTCATCTTCTGTCCCTGTGCCACAATCCTGGTTACCCTTGTTTTGAAAGCCAGGAGGGAAAGGGGCTGAGGGACTCTCCACTTGGTAGGCAAGTTTTTACTTAACCTCCCTGTTTTCAAAAGAGCATCTTCTGCCCACCCTCCCCTAAGATCTAAGATGCACCGATATCCCAGAATGAGGATGCACTTAACGTTCAAATTTCCAAAGAGTAAACATCTAATTTCTGAACTAGGGTGTTTAGGAAGGAGGTTGCTGCCTGCTGGGTGGGGGAGGGGGAAAGACACAGGATTTTTCATTGTTCTTTACCTTTATTCCAATTTCTGTGAACATTTGGGCATCCTTATAACACATTGAGGGAAAATTGAAGTTCCAGTTCCTATATTTAATAGACATCCCAGCCTCCTGTAGTTCTTTGATAGTGCTGTTCCCTTCACTGCCCTGGATGAGACAGTGTGCTTTGTGCATGGCAGGCAAGACTCCAGGCCAGTTGTCCTCCCTGCTATTGTGGAACGCGTTCTGCCAACACTTTGTTTTGTGATGTACATATTTTAAGCTTCGGTATTCCAGATGGAATAGGAGCAAACACTGGGTAATGTCATAACTTCCCAGTAAAAACTAAATCATAAGCCCTTGGATTTTTAATCTCGAAGGCTAAGGGTTGGCTGCCTAGAGTAAACATTTTCACTACAAGCAAAAGAACAATAATTTCACAAGCATACAACTCGGTTCTCTACCTCTTCTATAAACCGTAACATTGCTCAAGGTGAAAAGGACTTCAGGACTGCTTCCATCTGGGGTGCCTGGGTGGCTTAGTCATTGAGCATCTGCCTTCAGCTCAGGTCATGATCCCAGGGTCGTGGGATCGAGCCCCACATCGGGCTCCCTGCTCTGTGGGAAAGCCTGGTTCTCCTTCTCCCACTCCCCCTGCTTGTGTTCACTCTCTGCCTGTGTCTCTGTCTAATAAATAAAATCTTAAAAAAAAGAGTGGTTCCCTCCAACCACTCACACCGTGCTTTGAGCCCCCACTCCCCAGAAAAGAGAGTTGTTTTTTTTTTTTTAAAGATTTTATTTATTTATTTGACACAGAGAGAGAGATTACAAGTAGGCAGAGAGGCAGGCAGAGAGACAGGGAGAGGAGGAAGCAGGCTCCCTGCTGAGCAGAGAGCCTGATGCGGGCCTTGATCCCAGGATGCTGAGATCATAACCTGAGCTAAAAGCAGAGGCTTTAACCCACTGAGCCACCCAGGCACCCCAGAAAAGAGAGTTGTAACCTGGCTCGGACACCTCTGGTCATGGGCATTTATTCCTCCTTTAGGCGATCTCTTCGCCCTTTACAGCTTGGACTATTCTTATTTCTATCATCTATGGATTATTGAACCCCAGTTATGGGTCCAGCTCTCTGCTCAGAGCTTTACAAACATCTCATTTAATCCTCACCACGGCCCTGGATTTTTTTTTTTTTTTAAGATTTTACTTATTCAGAGAGAGAGAAGGGAGAGAGAGAGAGCACACACATGTGCATGCACACAGCAGGGGAACAGCAGGCAGAGGGAGAAGAAGGTTCCCTGCTAAGCAAGGAGCCCGATGCGGGATTTGATTCCAGGACCCTGGGATCACAACCTGAGCTGAAGGCAGGTGCTTAACTGACTGAGCTACCCAGGCATCCCGGCCCTGAAACTATTATTATTCTCATTTTGCAATTCAGAAAACTCTGCAAGATTAACTGTAAGCCCAAGATTCCACACCTGGTGAGTGGCATGGCCCGCAGGTGAATAGCAGTCTGTCCGGCTATAACTCCTCATTCTCTCTATGTATTCTGTCTTTTGTCCAGCCCATAATACCCCTTCTCTCTAGCTTTCACCTATTCTGTCTCTTGGGAGCATAGAGGGAAAAGCCAAACCTCTCTTCCACATGAGCACTCTTCAGCTATTTTAAGATATTTATCTGCTGTCCTTTCCACTNAAACCCTAAAAAAAAAAAAAAAAAAAAGAAGATCCATATCTGTTTTTTAAAGGTATTAAGTGTACTTCTCCCTTCAGTTTCCAAGTTCTTTTCCTGCTTACAGCACTGTGGGACCACTGGCTTAGCCTCATCGTAGGACAAACACAGAATCTCTTCAGTGTGTGGTGGGAAGCTGAGGCATAAAGAATGGCTATGACTCTGCCCCAACCCACCTTTGTGAAGGGCCCAGGTGGGCCTGTCTGAACTGTGAGCATCTGGGACATCTGCCCCTGAAGTTCTACCACTCTTAATGGAGTTCCTTCAGGAGGAGACCCAGCTGAGTCCTGACACAGGATTAATTGCTTAATGTAGGAGCTCTTAAACAGACTTTGTTGTGTGCCCTTACAGCAGCTTCAAGGGATAGAATTCACACTGAGCAAATGCCCTTATAAATTCCACCAGTAGCTTGGATCCTTGGTTACAAGTAGGTTTGTTTTACAGTGTCATTGCCCATATTTTCCTGATCATAACCCCCTGGGGAGTTTATTTAAACCAGAGTCCTGGACCCCACCCCAGACCTTCAAAGTCAAAATCTATTGGAGGGGGGGAACCTGCAGTTTTAATAACCCTCTCCAGTGGATTCTCATCATCACCCAAATCTAGAAAACACTGTCTTGAGGAGTTCGTTGCTTGCAACTTCATTCCTTGTCTTTAAAAACTGGAGTAGAAACAGAGCTAAGGGCGCCTGGGTGGCTCAGTGGGTTAAAGCCTCTGCTTTCGTTTCAGGTCATGATCTCAGGGTCCTGGGATCGAGGCCCGCATCGGGCTCCCTGCTCAGCGGGGAGCCTGCTTCCTCCTCTTTCTCTGCCTGCCTCTCTGCCTACTTGTGATCTGACTTCTCTCTCTGTCAAATAAATAAATAAAATCTTAAAAAAAAAAAAGAAACAGAGCTAAAATAAGATTGTGATGGTTAATTTTAGGCATCGAGTTGGCTGAGCCATCATGTTCGGATATGTGGTCCAACATTGTTCTGGATATTCCTGTGGGGGTGTTTTTGGATGAGATTAATATTTAAATCAGTGGACTTTGAGGAAAGCAGATTGCTTTCCTTCACATGGATGAGCCTCATCCAATCAGTTGAAGGCTTGCCGAGAACAAAAAGGCTGACCTCCTCCAAGCAAGAGTAAAGTCTTCACCAGACAGCTGCAGATTTGAACTGCGGCCCTGGCTTTTCCATGAGGGGCATGCATAGAATGTTTGAGAAGGGGAGACATTAAGAGAGTTGTAGTATTCTTCTGAAGGGCTGAGGGGCATTGAACACTAACTGCTGCTTTAAGAGGGAACAAAAGTGCCGTGATGACCTTGCTGTAACCCTGCTGTGACAACAGCCCATAATCAAATAATTCTTGAATGCAGCAGGGGCAGAGCTGGGCCTATTTTTAATGCTAGATTTGTGTTTAAGGAAGACTAACTGAGGTGTAATTTACACACAATAAAACCACCCTTTTAAAGTAGAATGTTGGATGAGTTTTGGCAAATGTATAAACTCCCATAACCACTGTACCCAACAAGATGCAGGATATTTATATTTCCATTACCTCAGAAGTTCCCCAAATTCCTTCTCAGTCAATTCCCCTCTTCCCTTCCCAGCCCCACCCCCACCCCCAACCACTGAGCTGTTTTCTGTCAGTATAGTTTTGAGCTTTCTAAAATTCCACATGAAAGGAATGCTGTGGAATGTAGCTTTTTGTGTCTGGCTTCTTTTACTCAGTGTAACGCTTTTGAAGTCAGTCCACCCAACACCGCTGCATCTTCTAGTAGCTTCCCTTTGTCTTACTGAGTAGTATTCCATCCTGTGGCCAGACCACAAGGTACCCACATACCCGCTGACAGGCACTGGGTTGTTTCCAGTTGGGGCTATTACGAAGCACGCTGCTATAAAGATTCCTGTTTAGGCCTTAGCGCAGACATGTATTTTCATTTCATTTGGATAAAGATCTAGGACTGGGATTGTTATATGCTAAGCATATGTTTACTTTCATTGACCAACTATCTTTAAAAGTGGCTGTACATTTTGCATTTGCATCAGCCATGGGGTACTAGATTTTTTTGACAGATAATTCCTCTTTGGATTGAACTGAATTGGCCTTTATTTTGGGTCATCTGCAGGGACAGAGAATTAGCTTTGTATAAAGCCATGCTAAAGAGTGCTGGAGTGACTGATTTGACAATATTGCTTTTCTGTGATTTACGAAGAAGTCACCAGGTCTCTCAAAGCCTCTCTTTCCCTTTTGTAAAATGGTGCTAATAATGGTGCCTCTCTGCTTAGGAATGTTGTGAGGATTAATTGAGATAAAACATATAAATGCTTAATACAGAAACTGGTCCATAATAAAGGATTAATATAAATTACAGTTGGCCCTTGAACAACACAGAGGTAGGTCTGCCGAACCTCCCTGTCCATGCAGTCAAAAATCCACATATAACTTGACTCCCCAGAACTTAACTACAAACTACAAGTAGTTCTGGGGTTCTAACCCCAGAACTTAACTACAGAACTTCCTTGACAGGAAGCCTCGCTGATAACATAAACAGTTGATTAACACATATTTTGTATATTATATGTTTTATATACTGTATTCTTCCAAGAAGGTAAGCTGGGGAAAAGAATGTTATTAAGAAAATTATAAGGAAGAGAAAGCACTGCATGTATATTATTGAAAAAAAAATCTGTGTATAAGTGGACCCCCACAGCTGAAACCCATGTTGTTCAAGGGACAATTGTGCCGTTATTATTCCAAGTGACTTCTTTGGAAAAGTATGTTGCAGTAGCGTTTAACCATATGAGAGTATATATACCACGGCCTTTACTTCCTCGGGGTTTCTTTTGGGCGATAACTTAGAATTCAAGAGGGCCACAGGAAACTGGAAAGGCTGTTAGGTCACTGAAAAGTCTTTTTTACATCCTTTCTAAACTTTCTGCCCTCATTCTCCTAATCTGTGAAACAGGGGTGATAATTCTCGCTCTTCCTCTCTTACAGGCTTGATGGGGAGCTCAGGAAAAACGGGGACGTCATAAACTGCAAAATGTTGTATATATATTTGTCACCAGTGAAAGCTTTAGAGGAGAACTTTTATAAGAGATGATTTAGTTAGGAATTATCAGATAATGGTGTCCTTTACAAAACTTCCTTTTCTTATGTTACATAGGAAAAAATAAACTGATAGTTGGCGGAAATTGCAACACAATGCTAGGAGAATACAAGATGTAAGAAAGTGATATGGAGGGGTGCCTGGCTGGCTCCGTATATGGAGCATGTGACTCTTGGTCCGGGGGTTGTGAGTTCGAGTGCCACATGGGGTGTAGAGAGTACTTAAAAATAAATCTTAAAAAAAAAAGAAAAAAAGAAAAAAAGGAAGGAAGATATTGATACTGAGAAGACCAAACTACTTGCCTAGGTCTCAGACCAGCACTAGCCCTCCATTGTAGAAAGGAGCACACTCCTGGCACCTTTCACACCCACAGCAGGTTGAAGCACTGAATTCCTGTGGTATTTCAGTAACTATAGGAGAACAGTTTGTCCGTGTATGCACACTAACATTGGATTTTAGTCACTAAGTTAGGTGACACTTGACTTTGAACATGGTTGCTTGGAATCCTTTTGGAAACCCTATTTCGAAGGAAAAGGCTGTTTGCACAATGGCATTTTTGACAGCACCATGGACACCAGTTTTAATAGAAATATAAATAAATTATTCAGTTTTCCATTGGAACCACGTGTGGGAATAGAATATAAAGCACAACCTTGTGTTTGGGAGCAGAGGGATTATGTGTGCTCAGAATGGAAAGGAATGAGTTATGTCTTCCATGGCATAAGCACTTCTGGGCACTTGGCCTGAGCTTGTAAGTCATGTCTTTTCCTCGGGACCTGGACCTTCGGGTTTTAGTCCTACCCTGTCTTATGGAAGGAGTCTAATTCCATCTCAACTATCCACAGGAGGAGGAGATAGGGGAGGAAAACTTTGACCCTCAGACTTGTCTAGTTGATGTGGGTTCTCCAATGTATGCACTTAGCTTTTCTCATTTAATAAGTCACTTGTCTACTAAATAGAGCAGTTATCACAAACTGTTTTTAAAACTCAGAACTCAGTGAATTGGGTTTTGAATTTCCTAATGGGTAAATGTATTCAGACATTATTTTTTCCATATACAGTTTTGGTGTGGACAAGCTGATATCTCCTGGGAAAGCTGAAAATGTTATGTGTGGACAGACAGAGGGAACACATGGTTTACTCAGAACCCAACCTCAAATGCTCTGAATCAAAAGCATTCACCGAGCTCCCATCCACTTCTGGGCCTAGTTCCTTCTCATGATCATTCTGTGATAGGTATTACACCTATACATATACTTAGATTTCACTTTACAGATGAGGAGACCAAAAGGTAAAATAACTTGTCCCACATTTCCCAGCTAGTAAGCAGGAGAAGTAGAATTGAAGTTGAGGTACTGCTATGTGCTTGCTGTCACATAACAGATGTATACTCCCAAAGAACTTGAATAATACCATATTTTCATCTATGATCCCAAGGAAAATGGCTGGAATACCTCAATTGTTCCCCCAAGAAAATTGGGTATTCTTAATTAAGGAGGAAGATAGGAGCAAGTTTTATCAAATTCTGGAAGTATGGCTAAGGAAAGAAGGTACACCCCAAAACTCAGAATACTACAAATGGGGAATACCCACTGAAGTTTGAAAAATGTTTTAGATGTATATGAAAGCAATAATGAATAACACAACTGGTAGTAAACTTAAGGTACTTATTATCCCAAGAGCTAGTCCAGGTTAGAACTATAAATTTAAGAAATATTAGGAAAGTGTTGCCTGGTTGGCTCAGATGGTTGAGTGCCTGCCTTCAGTTGGGGTCATGATCTCTGGGTCTTGGGATCAACCCCACTCAGTCAGTTAAGTGTCTTGTCTTCAGCTGAGGTCATGATCCTGGGGTCCTGAGATCGAGCCCCGTGTTGGGCTCCCTGATCAGTGGAGAGCCTCTTCTCCCTTTCCCTCTGCCCCTCCCCGCTGTTCTGGCTCTCTCTCTTCTTCTCTCTCAAATAAATAAATAAAAAATCTTAAAAAAAAAGAGATCCAATTTCTGACAGTCTGAGTCTGTCCTCCCTTGTATGCAAGACTCTTCATTACAGAAGTTGATTCTGAACATTTTGCAGATGAAAAAAAAAGGTGAAATCTATCCTATGTGGCTGCCCTCACAGGCTTCCCCTTGGTTGGACACTGTCTCCTCTCCCCTTTGCCCTGCAGGTCTGCCTTTAGGACACCTGCTCCTCTCTCTCTTTCTACTCAAGAAACTGATAACCAACTAGGCTTCAGGTTCTTTCTTGCCTTTTGGTATTTCCCACTGTTAATAGGCTAAATATCCCCTACCTTTCTCTCTCTCTCTCTCTTTTTTTTTTTTAAGATTTTATTCATTTATTTGTCAGAGAGAGAGAGTGAGCACAGCAGGGGGAACGGCAGGCAGAGAGAGAAGCAGGCTCCCTGCTGAGCAAGGAGCCTGACACGGGACTAGATTCCAGGACTCCCAAGGCAGAGGCTTAACCTACTGAGCCACCCAGGCATCCCTCCCCTACCTTTCTGATGAGTGCTAACATTTTAGTCTCAGAAAGCTCTATTTTAAAATTTTTTGTATCATACCCTGAAACAAATAATACATTATATGTTAATAAAAAATTATATTTAAAAATCCTATATTAAAACATTCTTTCAGGTGCCTGGGTGGCTCAGTGGGTTAAAGCCTTTGCCTTCGGCTCAGGTCATGATCTCAGGGTCCTGGGATCGAAGCCCGCATCGGGCTCTCTGTTCAGCAGGGAGCCTGCTTCCTCCTCTCTCTCTGCCTACTTGTAATCTCTCTCTGTCAAATAAATAAATAAAATCTTTAAAAAAAAAAGAATTAAAAAAAAAACATTCTTTGGAGCAAAATCAAGCAAAGGACATGGGCGGGAGAGAATGACTACTTTATCTAGGACTCAGAATCTCTGTGGATCGCCAGTGTACCAGGGTACCAGGAACACCTGCAGAAAGAATCCAGGACTTAACATACCCCTGATGAGCAAGGATCCCTGGAGAGGAGTGCAGAGATCTTCTGTTTAACTGGTCTCCCTGTGAATGATTCCGATGCATGTGGTCAGAGACACTGCAGTGATGTGATGCCAATTCTCTTCTGGAAAGATCCCGTGCCCCTGATGTAAAACTAAGGCGGTGGTGGTTGTTTTTTTTAATCACCTCTCACTTACAGTAGAAAATCCTACTTACAGCTATGAGCCATCTTAGAAGCCCTTCTTCTGAAAAGTCTAAAATAAAAAGCAGAAATACTCACCCATCTAATCAAATCAACGCTGTTTGAAAGAATAGTGGCAGCTGTTCTTTCACCCCATGATTTGGAGAGAGGGTTTTAGTTCTTCTTAAAGTAGTAGGAAAAGATTGGATGATTAGAAATTGTCGGGCTCCTCCTCTGTGGGCCCTCTTGAAAACAAATATAAAACCTTTGGTTTGGGGCCCAACTGAGAAATGTTTAAATGTGCACATGCACAATCAGATAATCCCCAGAATGCCTTTCCCCTGGCCTAACTCAATTCAGATAACTGTGTTTGTCTGTGAGAAACCCTCAGAGAAAACATTCAGGCCAAATGAGCTCATGCCTGGATTTTGCAAAACAATATGTGCTCAAGACCAGAATTTATATCCTCCTCAAGTGGGTGGATAAATCCAGCCCCAGGACTTCTCCAACAACATGGCTGCTTGGCTGCATCTGAGTCGCTTCCTAGGGCTGCAGACCCCTGGCCACCACACAGGCCACATAAGGAAGCTGTTCTGTACTATTTCTAGGAATGACGTCTTTTAAAATGATTTTATACTTATCTCACCCATTGTGCTATCCCAGATGTTTTTAAAAAGGAGGGTCCACTTGACCAAAGTGATGTTTTATTCTTCCTCAAAATCATTTAGATTTTTCTATTGTGTCCACCCTAGAGAAAAATCAATGATGCACCATGGTCATTACGCCCGACGCTCCCTGGAGAGGCTAGACTTGTCTCTTGGAACAAAATGCTGCAGATTCATTTGCTGCCTTGGGATATTAGCTCCCTTTGGGCCCCTGTTTTGGGGGGACACATGGAGGACTCAGCTTCTACCTTTTCCAGGGAGACTGAAGAAGCAGGAATAGTTGTTCTGGCTTGAACCTCTGCTTGAACACTTTTTGATGCTTGAATTTTTTAGACTACATCTTGTGGTTGCAAAGCTCTGACATTGTTTTCCTGGTTGTCACTTCCAGAAGGGCCACCCTCCATGTGGTATCTGTGATCTCTTTCATTTTCTTGTTAAGGAGAAGAGTTAGGGAGAGTTCTCGTGTGTCTGTCTGTGGGAAAGAGGAGGCAGTTTCCAGACAGGCGTACTTAAAAAAGTATCCTGGAGGCTGGTCTGGCTTCCTGGAGGAGGGCACACTGCATCTAGCGACTAGAGGATGACACCTCTGAGCCCGACCTTCCCCACATATTGCCTGTTTCAGGTACTTCCTTGGGCTTTGTTATAGGGTCTGAAATCCCACTGGAAGTGTATTTGAGTTGACAGATATCCTCTTTAAGAGGCCAAATAAGAATGGGTCGGGGCCTAGAATATTCTTCCTGTGGCTCTTGTTACCTTACTCACCTGGTTCTATAAAAATCAGGTAACACCCCTTGCAGAAACCTTTTCCATTCTTGCATCATTGGCCCTTCTATGTGCCCTGATAGGCTAGGACTGTGGTGTCAGATCTTAGTGGTGGTTAGTGTTCTCTATGGCCCTCCCTGAAGGTAGGAACTGTGTATTATTCATCATTTTGTCTCCACTACAGGCCCAGCACACAGTTGTTACTCTATAAATAGTAGCCGAATGAGCACCAGTATCCTCACCTGTAAAATGGGGATGACACTGCTAATGATGCCTTTCTCAGGGTGTCTGTGAGCATGGGATGAGATCATTTATCTCAAAATGTTACTAAACTATAAAGCACTATGCAAATGGAAGTCATTATAATAACTCGCCAGGAGGTAGGTGGGAAGTCTCAAAGAGGTGCACAGAAACCTCACCACTTTGAATATTTTCCTGAGGCCTGTTCTAAGTGATTGCACCTAGAAGAGGCTATGCACGGGACCTGGCTCTGTCTTTATACTGAGATCCTTTGCCAACTGTGTCAGTTGGAAGGACTTAATCCCAAAGGTATTCCCAGAATTCATCTTTTTGTAGAATAACCAGAAGCTGGAAAATCAAATGTTACTTCTCACAGAATCTGTCTGGTAACCAGTTTTGTGGATAATTGCATTAATTATTAAAGTGAAGAGCCTGAGGTTAAAAGAAGCAAGGATTTACTTATTGCTCATGCAGATCATGATAAATTGGGAGCTTGGAGAGAATTGTAGAAGAGACACCCTCACATCCCTTCATTGGGGAACTTGCCTCCCCTCCCAGCCCTCTCTGTCCATAGCTTTCTTTTTTTTTTTTTTTTTTTTAAAGATTTTTATTTATTCATTTGACACAGAGAGAGAGATCACAAGTAGGCAGAGAGGCAGGCAGAGAGAGAGGAGAGAGGAGGAAGCAGGCTCCCTGCTGAGCAGAGAGCCCGATGTGGGCCTCGATCCCAGGACCCTGGGATCATGACCTGAGCCGAAGGCAGCGGCTTTAACCCACTGAGCCACCCAGGCGCCCTGTCCATAGCTTTCTAAGGCAAATTCATAACTGGGCTGTGCCTATCTGGAGACCGTATTTCTCCTTGAGAGAAGGAGGGATTCATAGGAAATCTGGCTTGTTGTCATGAGGTCGATGTAAAACCTCATGCTGTACTCCCAGACTTGGATATTATATATATTATATATCTTCAAATTTCAAGGCTTCCCAAGACCTCCATTCTGTGGTTATGTTTTTACTGTTTTTTGCAGATAGAACTTCAGAGGTCCTCCTCTTACAGGTTGTAGAACCCTGAGTTGTACTCATGCTTTCTTTTCCTTTGCTTGTCCTTAATCTCTTTTCTTCTTTTTCCAAGTATTACATTGTTTTTCACTTTTGCTTTTCTTTCTACCAACTTCTTGCTTGCTCTTTAGAAAATATCCTTTCCATTTTTTTCCATTTTTATAAAGAGCTGGTCCTCTGAAACCTGCAACCAGGGAGAAAAAAAGGTAATGTTTTCCTTTCCCAAGTATTTACGTTGCTTGCTTTTTGGCACAACTGTCACACTATCATGGTATTTCAGGCCCACCTCATCTTAGAGCAATAATGTGAAAAATTTAAAAGAACTATAACCTTGGGACCATTTGCAAAGTGTTCATTCCATAAATACAAAGTTTAGTGAGTTTGAATGTCAACTTATCTTACATTCCCATTTGTTGTGAGATAAATGATAAATATACTCAGTTTATTGCTCTAATCTTGTACAGGCTGAACTTAGGATCTGCCTAGACATTTCTGGTCCTTTTCCAAGTCTCCACAGTTTCCAGTGATTACTTCCTCACAGCTCTTCACTATGATCCAAGATTCTTTATTGGCCAAACTGTATATTATGTGGGGAGATTGGTGGTTTTCTTTCTGGCTACTTCTTTACTTTCATAAATAAAAAATAAGATATGCAATACTCTTTGGCAGTAGGTAATCAAATCCATCCATCGTTTCTTTAATCAAAAGCTCAGTGAGGGCCTATCATGGGCCAGGCACTGTGCTTGATCCTGGGGGTACAGTAAAGACGATCATAGAAACAGTGAAAACAAGGGACCGTCTCTCATGGTGCTCATAGTCTAGCACATGGATCATAGACAGAGGTAATTGTAGGGCTAAGGTGCAGCCCCTAGGGGTGCAGTTCAACACTAATCTCAAGAAAAGCACTGCATCAGGGGGTGCCTGGGTGGCTCAGTTGTTAAGCATCTTCCTTTGATTCAGGTCATGATCCCGGTGTCTTGGGATGGAGCCCCTCATTGGGCTCCCCGCTCAGTGGGGAGTCTCCTCTCCATTTCCCTCTCCCCACCTCCTCCCACTCCCTACCCTCCAACCCCCTTCCCCTGCTCATGCTCTCTCTCTCTCTCTCTCAAATTAAGAAAAAAGAAAAAGACTGCATTATTCAGAGACTTATTTATTTATTTATTTATTTATTATTATTTTTTTAAAGGTTTTATTTATTTATTTGACAGAGAGAGAGAGATTACAAGTAGGCAGAGAGGCAGGCAGAGAGACAGGGAGAGGAGGAAGCAGGCTCCCTGCTGAGCAGAGAGCCCGATGCGGGCCTCGATCCCAGGACGCTGAGATCATGACCTGAGCCGAAAACAGAGGCTTTAACCCACTGAGCCACCCAGGCGCCCATTCAGAGACTTATTTAGAAAATACTTTTTTATATCCTTCTGAGTATCATTCTTGACATCAGTATTAAAGTTAAAACGATTTTTTTCTCATTCTCAGCACAATGCAAGCATTTCCCCCAGCGTTTTCCTAATGAGAATTCTCCATGTATTTCAGGAGAGTAGCTGTCGAGCTGCCCTTTCCTATTGTTCTAGTTCACCATTTACTATGAAAGGTCTTATTTGTCGGGAGTTCTTACAGAGCTAGGGGATGGAGTGAAGCATCTAACTTGTCGCTAGGAGGGTTTCTTGACTCTGGAGAGAAGAGCGCACTGAATAATAGTGGCCAGGACTTGAGAAAGAGGTTTTTAATTTTTAGAGGGAAGGAGACTATGTTCTGTAAGTGTAACATGTATTTTCTTTTGGATAATGTATTTGCTCATTTGGGCCACTAGGTTAAAGGCGGGCAGAAGCCCTATGTAATATATTTTTCACCAGCAATTACACATAGAGCCCAAAATCATGCTAGGTTTTGTACAACATTTGAAAGAAATGTAATGTGTAACATTATACAAATGAAAGGTGTCATTATTATTAGCAGTGCTGTTGCTACAGTCCTGGTTTACTGATGGCCTTTTGCTGAGGGAAATGGCTGACTCTACGTTCAAGCACTTAATAGAATCCTGGAATCCTGCAGTGTCATAGTTTAGCCTCCATGACCTGTTTGAATACTCCCACCTTGTTACTTCTCGGGGAAGCTTACCAAATGACACACCAAGCTTAACGCTTCTACATGTGACAGTCTTTGGGTCTTCGAAGGCAGCTACTCTGTAAATCAAAAACCCTTATTTTCCTTAAGAATTCCTTATATGTAGCTATCCTGGTTGCTTACTTTGTGTTCCAAGTCCTACATTTCTTCTTTTGGTATAGCTCTTAAGTTGTTCCCTTTTTTCTTTTCTATCACCTTTACCTGCATGTCAGTGAAAACTACCACTTTGTAGGCAGGATCAGATGGTTGAAATTTTGGGAAATGCACCATCAGACTCATTTTTATGATGGTCTTTTAGAGGACATGGGAATAAAGCAATGGACATCATCACTGCCAGTCATCCTGGGACAGGATTCAACATGACATCTCGTTTTGCAAAAAAGACCAGGACTAACACTTTTGGACACAGGAAAATAGTGTACCTCCTCCAAGTCTGAGAAGAGAGAGAATTCTAAGCAGAGCAAGTGCTTGCTATAGAAACCCTTTCATATCTCTTAGGACCTCTCCCCCGACCTCCTTCAAAAATCATGAATGGTTCCCCATTGCTTAAAGTATAGAATCTCAACTTCTGAGCTGCCTTTCAAACACTAATATATACCAGCTAAATGAGCTGGTTTCTTGCCTGTCCTACCCAAAATAAAATTTGTGTACTTTCCTGCTTTTCCTCTTTGGTTACAGCTGTTTCCTCTATCTGATATGCCTTACTTCTCCCTGCCTCGCCCCCAAACCAACAATTCTCAACAGTGATCACCTAACTCAGTCACCCATGAAAGTTACAAGAAAAGAAGGAGGAGGAGGAGGAGGAGGTGGGGGGAGGAGAGGAAGAAGAAGAAAGAAGGGGAGGGGAGGGGGAGGAGGAGGACAAGGAAGAAGAGGGAGAATTCAGTAACTAGGTCCCACCCCAGACCTACATGTCACAACTCTGGGGCTAGAGTCCAGCGCCTCTATTTCTTTAAAATGCACTGAGAAAAAAAATGAAATTTAAATTAAATGCATTTAGAACCACTAGCCTGCCTCATCCACTAACCCTTAATTCAACATCCCACCTCTTCTGGGAAGCCTTCCCTGACCCTGCGGGGGAAGAAAGTCCTTCCTGTTGGCCATTCTGAGTACACTGGCTGGCGCCTAACACTTTAGCCTTATTTGGCCCTAAGTTAGCTCAGAAGCTCTTTGACACCAAAGACAAGTCCTCTAAGTTTCTATTCTCTGGCCACCAGCACAGCGAGTGCCTTTCCCACAGTAGTCTTCATAAATATTGACCAATTATTTGCCCGGGCTGGAGGGGCAGGTGTGACTAGAAATAGGTCTGGAGCGCGGGATGGAAGAAAACCAATGCTGGGGAATCGCAGTGGGAGCAGTAGTGAGTTTGCTAACACTTTATATCCCCAAGCAAAGGTAAGCTGTGTGACCGCAGGAGCTCGCTCCAGGCCAGGTGAGCCAAGAGCAGGGCTCTGAGCGTGAAAGTCTGTGATGATGCCAGGGAACTCCATACAAGCTGCATTTCAGGGGCTTCGGGGAATCAGCTTTCAACAGGAGAGAGGGCACCCTCTGGGCCAGGCAGAGAAGTTGACTCTCCAGGGTGCAAGGGCGTTAAAGGAGAGATACTAGACTCAGCTGGGGCTGGAAGTGAGGTGACATACAGGAAAGGAACTCTTTCAAGATAGAGTTGGAATAGAAATTGAAGGATGGGAGGCAGAGGAAGCAGGCCTACTTAGGGCAACAGATAAACTTCTTGAGCCATGTTTCCAATACTCTTGAATTACCTGAGTCCCCGGCTTACATATTAATCCACTCCTTCATTCCCTTGCCTAATTCCCAAAGTAGGTAGGCATTTTATTTTATTTTATTTTATTTTTTTAAAGATTTTATTTATTTATTTGACACAGAGAGAGAGATTACAAGTAGGCAGAGAGGCAGGCAAAGAGACAGGGAGAGGAGGAAGCAGGCTCCCCGCTGAGCAGAGAGCCCAATGCGGGCCTCGATCCCAGGATGCTGAGATCATGACCTGAGCCGAAAGCAGAGGCTTTAACCCACTGAGCCACCCAGGTGCCCTAGGTAGGCATTTTAAAGTGACTGAGCGTCTGTGCTGGACTGCAGTAAAGGACACAAACAGAGGGACCGACTCCCAAGGACTCTGCTGAGAACCCCGTGTTCTCCCACCCTAGTCCTACATTCTGAGGACTAACTAGCCTGGGGCAGCCAGCCAGGCGGGAGTCTTTGAAAAGTCCCCCAAAGAAAACCCTACAAAGGAGCCTTCTGTTTGGGAACTGCCTGGGGTGCCTGTTTCATCACAGACCCTCCCATTTCTGTGATCCCACAAGTGATAGATATTTTCTAAACAGAGGAACGAGATCTTAGAGATAACACACTTATTGAAACATTCCCACCCGCCACAGCTGAAGAAGTCTTTCACCAGAACACTTGATTAGAAACAAACTAAGAAGACAGTCCACTGGCCCCCAGGGGGTTGTCCCTCTCCCCTGATGGGTGGGTCTCGGGGTGGTGGAGATTCCTGAGGCTTCACCACTCAGTGATCTAGGGGCATGAAGAAGGAAATTACCCCAATGCCAGCCCCTATTCTTCTTCCCTGAAAATGCTCGGTCCCCAAACTTCTCCCTTCGGTTTGCTAAACACCTGCTCCATGGTATTGGGGGTGGGGACTAATAACAGGAGCCCGAGACACAACAACCATTTCCTGTACCCACCGGGAGCAGGCCCTGTTGCGGCTTGGCCTTGAGCTCATTCAAACGTCAAACCAGACAGCCCTGTGAGCTCGGTGTTAAAAGACCGATTTAGAGGGCAGAAAAACAAAGCCCTGGCAAAAGTTGAATGAGATGTCCCCTGAGGTTCGGGGGACTGCCACCCCAGGGCTCTCTGATTCTAGTTAATAATAATGGTAACAACTAACATGTATTACACATTTAATACTTGTCAAGCAACATTTCTTTTATTTTTATTGAGATGTAATTGACACATAACACTGTGTAACTTTCCGGTGTATAGTGTTTTGATTTGTACATTTATATATTGCAATATGATTACCACCATAGTTTAGCTAACACCTCTGTCAATGTCACATAGTGTGTGTGTGTGTGTGTGTGTGTGTGTGTGTGTGTGTTGGGAACAATTAAGGTCTGGTCTGTTAGCCATATTGAAATCTGTAATATAGAATTGTTTTCTGTAATCTCTCTGCTGGGCATTACATCTCCAGGGCCTTTTTCTCTACTGGTTGCAAGTCTGTACCTTTATACAACATCTCTCTGAGTCCCCCAGCCCCCAAGCATTGTGATAAGCACCCTATATATACCCATTGACAGCAATCTTATGAGGTAGGAGCTACTATAATCATTTTTCTCCTTTTATTTAGGAGAAGTGCAGAGAGATCAAATAATTTGTCTGGGGTCACAGTGTTACGTGGCGTGGCGGACCTAGACAAGTGGTCTAGGTGCTTCCCCCAGGAGTCCTAGGGTCATCTTGGCTTGGCCTGCCTTGTCTTTCTCAGGTACCATTAAACAGCAATGTAGGGCAATTGGTATGATAGAAAACTAAGGTTTTTAAGAAATGATCATTGCCGTATTTGGGGTTCTTAACAGAGCTGGAAGGAAATCTTGAGGATTCTCTAGCGGAATGTGTACCCCTGGTTGGTTGCTAGGGAGCACAGCCTTGCTGAGGAGGGGGTTTAAAACGAGACAGGATTTTTACTAACGTGAGGAAATGCTTAGATCATGGTGGTTACATGGGGAAAAAAAAGTTACAAAACTATCTATAGCATGATCTCAGTGTTATAAAAAGACACATTAAAAACGATAAAATCAACGAACTTTGAGTTTTTCAAAGAAGATTTTTCTTTTTTTTTAAGTCAAGCAACAAGAAAAAAAAATCTTTCTACTAGTGTACGTTTTTCCTAATTTGGTATAGTTCCACAAAGGAATTTTGAGGACCTACTGTGCCCATGGCTCAATAACACAGGTGCCTCTGCCTTGCTCCGGGAAGTCCTCCTTCTGGGGCGGGGTGGCCGGGCTGTGAGGACTCTGGCCCACCACCACCCCGGGGCCAGGGAAAGTACCTATTGACCTAAGTGGAGGTATGTTTTGCGCTTTCTTCCAGCACCTTCCTGCGTCCTGCTCCTACCACCCAGCCAAATTCCTGGCATATACAGGGAGCTTAATATTTGTAGACTAAAAGCACCTCTCTCCCTTTCCCTCAGTGTAAAATGTTCCTTAAAACTGAACAACTCCAGGGGCACCAGGGTGGCTTAGTGGGTTAAAGCCTCTGCCTTCAGCTCAGGTCATGATTTCAGGGTCCTGAGATCGAGCCCCGCATCGGGCTCCCAGCTGAGCGGGGAGCCTGCTTCCTCCTCTCTCTCTCTGCCTGCCTCTTTGCCTACTTGTGATCTCTGTCTCTCTCTGTCAAATAAATAAATAAATAAATAATCTTTAAAATAAAAAAAAAAAACTGAACTCTATTGCTAATCATTAACTAATAACCTTGAACGTAGTCTTTAACCTTTTCCATATTTTCTTTATCGAAATTAAACCAGGGTTATATACATACAAAGAAAAAAGCCTTATCACCCTTCAGTCTCACCCTTCCACTTTTTTTTACTTTTGCAAAATAAACCAAAGGATTTTAATATAAGAACTTGAAAAGCTAATTGATTTGGTTTCAGATTGCACATCACGACTAACCTCTAAAAATCTACCATTTGTTGGATTTTGGTGTCATATCAAAGGAGAATGAACATCCACTATTATCTAGAAAGGCTATTAAAATTTCCTTTTTCCAGCTATATATCTATGCAAGGATTTTTTCTTTGTATGCTTCAACCAAACCACACTGTAACAGCTTGAATGCAGAAGCAGATAAAAGGTTCTATTTTTTTACTAAGTCTTGTGTAAGAGAGATTCGCCAAAATATAAAACAATGTTATTTTTCTCACTATTTACTTTTCGGTGTTAGAAAACATATTTTGTATTTGAGATAAAATTCCCATAACCAAAATTCACCATTTTATCTATTTTAAAGTTTACAATTTTGTGGCTTCCAGTACATTTACAGGGTTGTGCAACCAGTATCTAATTTCCGAACATTTTCGTCACCCCCAAAAAGCAGTCCCATACCCATTAGCAATCATTACCATTTCCCCCTCCCACAGCCCCTAGTGACCGTTCATCTGCTTTCCGTCCTTATAGATTTACCTCTTCTGGACATCTCATATAAATGGGCTCACATGCATCCTTTCATGTCTGGCTTCTTTCATTTAGCCTAATGTTTTTGGCTTTTATCTATATTGAGCATGTATCAGTAGTTCATTCCTTTTTATGACTTAATAGTATTATGCCCTGTGAATATACTACATTTAGCTTGGACATTTGGTTTGTCTTGACTTTTTGACTGATGAATAAACCTGCCATAAACTTTCTATGCACAAGTTTTTGTTTGGGCACCTGTTTTCAGTTCTCTTAGGTATATATGTAAGAGTGGAATTGTTGAGTCATGTTTTAACCCTATGTTTAACTTTTTAAGAAACTGCCCAACTGTTTTCCTAAGCAGTTGCATCATTTTATGTTCCTGCCAGCAATGTAGGAGAGTTCGAATTTCTCCATATCCTTGGCAGCACTGGTTCTTTGCCCTCGTTGGTTTTTGTTGTTGTTGTTGTTGTTGTTTGTTTTTTATAGCCATCCTACTGGGTGAAGTGGTATATCTTTATGGTTTTTTATTTGCATTTCCTTAATGACTAATGATATTGAATATCTTTTTATGTGGTTATTGGCCATTTGTATTTCTTCTTTGGAGAAAAGTTTATTCAGATTCTTTGCCCATTTTTATTTGGGTTGCCTTTTTGTTATTGAGTTATAAGAACTATTTATATGTTTTAGATACTAAAGCCTTATCAAATGTATGATTCACAAATATTTTCTCCCATTCTGTGGGCTTTCTTTTTACTTTCTTCACAGTGTACTTTGATGCACAAAAGTTATAAATTTTGATGAAGTGTGATTTATCTTGTGTTTATTTCTTGTGGGTGCCATAGCTAATAATCCATTACCAAAATAAAAATTCGTGAAGATTTGTTCTCATGTTTTTGAGAGTTTTATAGTTTCAGCTCTCCCATTAGGTCTCTGATCCATTCTGAGTTTTTGTATATAGTGTGAGGTAAGGGTTCAACTTACCCTTATGCTTGAGAGGTTCCTATAAATTGGTAATGTGATATTGACCAAAGAGTAAGACTTGGATCATTAGACACTTGGTCTCTGCTGGAACTTCCCTCTCAGCAAATGATTCCATCATGACTTAGTCTTCATGCAGGATGTAGTCCCAAATAAGTTCTCTCAAGATATAAATAAGTGGCACCTGGGTGGCTCAGTCATTTAAGTGTCCAACTCTTGATTTTGACTGAGGTCATGATCTCAGGGTTGTGAGATTGAACCCTACATCAGGCTCTGTGCTGGGTGTGGAGCCTGCTTAAGATTCTCTCTCTCCCTTACAAAAAAAAAAAAATATATATATATATATAATGTTTGGTTAGGCTGCTTTATTAGAAAAATGCCTACAATGAAAGCCTGGGCTTACTTAGGGCTTGGACAGTAAACAACAAAATAGAAATCAATATTTAGTTATCCCACTCCACCACTACTACCCAGAATGGCCTGAGATAGTAATTGAACCACCATGGCTGCAGTTTGGACTTTGTAAGATGTCATAAACTATTGGTAATAATTTCCATGAAGATTTGTGAGATTTGGGTTTATAAAAAGTATAATAAAACTATAAACTTACTAAAATTCAATTTATGCAAATAAACAAGCATTATTAAATGGTTTTATTTGACAATGTTGAAAAATGAGAGAAATTAATCCATTTCTCAGGTTGCTCCTTGAAGAACACAGTAAATGCACGGTCTCTTACATTAAAATGTTAACAGGTTGCTGGCGTTGCTACCTTCAGGCATTGGCAAGTTTCCTTCACTTACAGTGTCACGAGTGTGGAAGTTTGGGGAAGTGTTCTGGGCTGAGAGAAAGAGAATCTATGCTTCTGGACCATAGCCAGTTTCAGACAAAGGATAAGAAGGATTTAACAATTTGTTTTCTAAGTTTGAAATGTTTCTCCTGAATTCCTTTTGTGTTATCAGTAAACATGCTAGTTTCTTTTTCTTTTGAGGTCTCTGAGGCTAAAATGCACTTTGAATGATTGTTTACTCTTGAGCAGGCATATCATATTGTCTTTCATCCTATGCTGACATGGCTACTTTCCACCAGGTCAAAGAAAGTTCAGATTTCGAAGGGAACTTTGCACTGACAGATAGAGTCCCACATTAGAAGACATAGAGATTGTTTCTGACGTGGCTTTATTTTTAGGACAGTTTTATTGATTCCTTTTCATGTTAATTTTCATCCCATCAGCAATCAGTAAGTGCATAACTTAATTTTGACTTGAGAATCAATAATCCCAATAGGATTTGGGGGCCTTATCTGGTTTACAAAGTTACAGAAGTTTCTCAAGTAGTCTTATGTAGAAGGGTAAAAGAACAACTCAAAACAAGGGGACATTTCCTTTAGTTATTAAGTTGTTGAACTAATTAATGAGGTGATGCCCATCAGGAATACTGGTTTAGACAACTGGTGCATTTCACATGTCCCCATAATAAATGACAGCGATACTTGATCCATCCCATCTTGGATAAATGTCTAGAGAGTCTCCCAGCCTCCAACAGAACCTGGATGGTGAAGTCCCCTGGGGGAATCTTTCCCACAGCCTGTTAAGTATTTTTCATGTGGCTGGAAAGCATTCAGTATACTGAGATTTATCAGGACTATCTAACCGCTGGTAGAGTCTGACTGACTGAGATAGAGGTTGGTGTCTTCTACTGCCTGAAGGCCTGCCCTTGGTTTGGGTACCAAGAAAGGTACAAGTGGGCCCAACTCCACAGTCTGGTGGCAGAGGGAAGGATTTGACACTGCTCTTTAATGTCTCCAGGAGGGAAGCTCCCATTTTGCATATCTGGGGCCCAAGGCCCTATGCCTCCTGTAGGAGTGCTGACCATACTGACTTCATCTTTGGCCCTCCATCTTGTTCGTATTCATCTGATGACCTCTCTTGGGGCTGCGTGTTCTGGAAACTAATATACATACTTTAGAAATGCCTATTAAGGGCAGGAGTGGGGGCGGAGGGAGGCTTGTTTTGGCTTTCCATGAATCTGGTCAAGATAACATTGTCTTTCCCCTTCCTGAGACGCAGGTAGTGCTACAAAATCTCATTAAAGTTTAGCTGTCAATCAGGTGCCTGCAAACCCTCTGATCTCACTACAGTGCCCTTCTGCGTGTTCCGTCACTCTTTAAAATCTGGACTCAGTTCCAGACTTTTTGAAGAAGAAATATGCAGCTACCATGGCTTGTCCTCTGCTGGATCTGCCCACCTTCCCCTGTACACCCCCTACCCACTGCCAAGACACACACCTCAGTAATTTACCCTGATTAAAACTCTGTGTCCACTGAATGGAGTCACCTGATTTGTTTTCTGGTCTCAAAGGACCTTCTCAGCTTGGGGGCTACTTTACTGTTCCTCCCCCACCTTCTAACGTACTCATAGGAGGCCTACATCACGTTTTCCATGCCTCTGCTGGAATCTCGTCTCTGGTTCCATGTTTACTGCCTCTGTGGCCGACACCACCTGCCACGTACCACCCAGCCTGGGAACCTGGAAGCCATCCTTGGCTTGTTTTCCTTCACTGACCACCCAGTGGGTGCCATTAGCCTGCTACCAGAACCTGTGTAGGTCCTCATGCCCACTCTCCCGGACGACAGGTCTCTCCATTTCTGGTCTTGTTCTCATCCATTCCCTCTCCTCCCACAGTAGGCAGAGCAATGTAAACAAGACTGGACCAACCTGGGATTGAAAACCTTCATTGGCTTCCTGGGGGACCTCATGATGAACTTCGTAATAGGATTCATAGGATTGTTGGGGTTCCCACTGATATTCACCCCCCTCCCCCACTTTTCTTCTCTCTGTGTTCTTCAGCTATGCACTTGCTGGTACTTCAGGCCCTTGTGCAAGCAGTCTCCTTTGTCTGGGTGGACTGCCTTCTACCTGTCACCTCATGAACTCCTCATGAACTCCATGTCACCCCAGAAAACCTCCTGTAACATGCTTCCCCTCCTTCCACTGGTTTTCGATGCTGATGAGCTTCTTTGGCACCTGGTCTTTAGCACAGCACTTTCCCCAGACCCTTCTCTGTCACTTCAAAAGGCTGGGGGACTATAGAAAGCTAGACTTTCAAACTTTATATCCCCAGGCTTGGCATGAAGCTCAGCACTGTGTAGTAGATGAACCCTCTGCATTCCAGCTATTTATTTCATTGTGGTCCGCCTGGCAAGCATAATATGCACTCATCTTCACTGAACTGCATCCATTCACTAGATCTTAAGCTCTTTGAGGATAGAGTCCATGCTCAGTCATCCTTGGATCCCCCTTACACACAGTAAACAATGTTCACCAAAATTAGTCCTGGTTATTGATCATACAACCATTTCTCCTATCATTTTTTTTCTTAACTTCTGTTTATAAACTGAGATATATTTCACATATCATAAAACTCACTCATTTCAAGTATTTAGTTCTGTAGTTTTTCAGATATTCACAGAACTGTGCCACCACTGCCACAATCAAATTTTAGGACATTTTTGCTGCCCCAAAAGAAATCCATACCCATTAGCAGTCACTCCTCACTTCCCCCTACCCCCACTCTCCACCCCAGCACAAGGCAACCATGAATCTATTTTCTTCTGTCTCTATAGATTTGCATATATTAGACATTTCCTGTAAATGGAATCATACCATATGTGTTCTTTCGTTAGCAGCTTCTTATACTTAGCATAATGTTTTCAAAGTTCATCCATGTTCTAGCACGTACCACTTCATTCATTTTTATTGCTGAATAATATAATGTATATAGTACGTATATACCACTTTTTGTGTATCCATTCATCAGTTGATGTATATTTGGGTTTCCACTTTTTTGGCTGCTAATGAATAACTGGCTTGGACATTGTGTATAGGTTTTTGTGTAGGCCTTTTTTTTTTTTTTNTTTATTTGACACAGAGAGAGATCACAAGCAGGCAGAGAGGCAGGCAGAGAGACAGGGAGAGGAGGAAGCAGGCTCCCTGCTGAGCAGAGAGCCCAATGCGGGCCTCGATCCCAGGACCCTGAGATCATGACCTGAAACGAAAGCAGAGGCTTTAACCCACTGAGCCACCCAGGCGCCCTGTGTAGGCCTGTTTTTATTTCTCTTCTGTATATATCAAGAGAGGAATTTTTGGATCACATGGTAGGTAGTTCCATATTCACCTTTTGAGGCGTATCAAAGTATCTCTAAGTGGCTGTACCATTTACAGCCCCAACAGCAGTGTATGAAGGCTTTGACTTCTCTGCATTCTTACCAACACTTGTTATTTTCTGTCTTCTTTATTTTAGTCATAGTGGTATGCGTAGTGTTTTCATTTGCATTTTCTTTCTTTCTTTTCTTTCTTTCTCTCTCTCTTTTTCTTTCTTTCTCTCTCTCTCTCTCTCTTTCTTTTTCTTTCTTTCAGAGAGAGAGCATGCAGGGCAGGGGAGGGGCAGAAGGAGAGGGAGGATCCCAAGCAGGCTCCATGCCCAGAGCACCCTGAGATCTGACCTCAGCCAAAAACAAGAGTCCCAGGCTGAGCCACCCAGGTGCCCCTCATTTGCGTTTTTTGTAATTACTAATGATGGTGAGCATCTTTTCAGGTGCTAATTATCCATCTGTATATATTCTTTGGGAAAATATCTATTCAGATCCTTTGCCAATTTTTTAATCGTGTTGTCTTTTTATTCTTGACTTGTACGAGTTCCTTGTATATTCTGGATACAGGTCCCTCATCAGATACATGTTTTGCAAATATTTTACACAATTTTGGTTTTTTTTTCCCATTTTCCTTTTAAAAATATTTTTATTTATTTATTTATTTATTTATTTTTTTAAAAGATTTTATTTATTTATTTCACAGAGGNATTCTTTGGGAAAATATCTACTCAGATCCTTTGCCAATTTTTTAATCATGTTGTCTTTTTATTCTTGACTTGTACGAGTTCCTTGTATATTCTGGATACAGGTCCCTCATCAGATACATGTTTTGCAAATATTTTACACAATTTTGGTTTTTTTTTCCCATTTTCCTTTTAAAAATATTTTTATTTATTTATTTATTTATTTATTTATTTTAAAGATTTTATTTATTTATTTCACAGAGGGAGAGAGATCACAAGGAGGCAGAGAGGCAGGCAGAGAGAGAGAGGGAAGCAGGCTCCCTGCTGAGCAGGGAGGCCCATGTGGGCCTCGATCCCAGGACCCTGAGATCATGACCTGAGCCGAAAGCAGAGGCTTTAACCCACTGAGCCACTCAGGCGCCCTTAAAAATATTTTTAGAAATTTATTTATGTGAGAGAGAAACTGAGAGATCACAAACAGGGGGGATGGGTGGAGGGAGAAGCAGACTCCCCGCTAAGCAGGGAGCCCGATGTGGGATTCGATCCCAGGACCCTGGGATCATGACCTGAGCCCAAGGCAGACGCCTAACCGACAGCCACCCAGGCGCCCTTGATGATGTCCTCTTATCATACAAAAGTTTTTAGTTTTAATAAAGTACACTTTATATATTTTTTCTTTTTTTAAATTGTGATTTGGTGTCATACTGATGAAATCATTGACTAACTCAAGGTCATGAAGATTTGCTCCTCTGCATTTTTCTAGGAGGTTTTTCGTTTTAGCTCTTTTATTGAGGTTTTAATGCATTTTGAGCAATCTATTTCTGTGTGGGGTAGGGGTTCATATTATTTCTTTTGCATGTGTTTAGCCAGTTGTCCCAGCACTGTTTGTTGAAAAATCTTCTTTCCTCACTGAAATGTCTTGGCACCCTGTTGAAACCAGTTGATCAAAAATGTGAGTTTATTCTGGACTTTCCATCTTATTCCCTTGATCTATATTTCTATCCTTATGCCAGTACCTCAGTGTTTTGATTCTTATGTCACTTTTTAAAAAACATTATAGGAAAGCTGTGTAACTGGCAAATTGCGAAGATTGGTCTCCTTAAACTGGGAGAAAATTCTTTTTGCAAGAATATGGATGTCAAGGGGAGGGAATAAACATCTAATAGGCACCTATTATGTGTTAGGCATTATAGTAGACACCTTCACTTGGATTGTAATAATGATCACATAAAGTCATAATAACCTCATGTACTAGGTAAACTTATCCTCACTTAAAAGCAAGAGAAGTCAGAGTGCCTGGCTGGCTCACTGGCTGGAGCATTGACTCTTGATCTTGGGGTCATGAGTTTGAGCCCCATATGGCATGGAGCCAACTTTAAATAAAATTTTTAAAGAAATGTTTAAAAAGCGAGACGCCTGGGTGGCTCAGTCGGTTAAGCATCTGCCTTGGGCTCAGGTCATGATCCCAGGGTCCTGGGATTGAGCCCCACATCGGGCTCCTTGCTCAGCGGGGAGCCTGCTTCTCCCTGTTCCTCTACCTGCTTCTCTGCCTGCTTGTGCTCTCTCTGTCAAATAAAAAAATTTATTAAAAAAATGTTTAAAAAGCAAGAAAAGTAAAGTTTAAATAACTTGCCCATGAGCATTTTGTAACTAATGGTGGAGGAAGTGGTATTTATACACAGTCCCTAGGAATCCAAGGCCCATGATCTTTTTATAACAAGGAGCTTTTATCACTATGCCTTTAGTGAACACAAACTGCATCTGAAGGCAGTGGAGAGACTGGAACTTTTTTTATATCAAACATTAATCTCAAACATTTTTCTTGTGACAATATTAAACATTTTTCTTGTGACACTCTAGAAAAAGGCGCTTATAACTATTTTAAGGCTGTTGTCTAATAGCAGTATTTCATAAGATATTTAAAGAAATCATTTTTCAACCATAAAAGCGATGGTTTTATGGTTCATTTTAATTTCACAGCCTATGTTATTCTCATTCACATGACCTCAAAAGTGATTGAACATTATTTTGTATAATTAGCATACCGCAGGGCCATTCTGTTTGAAGAAAAGCTAGAACGAATCTCAGTTGTGTGGATTGGCCTTGTCTTTAATTCTTGTTTTCATTAGAAACCTTCCCAAGGTTGTTCTGAAATGAACACAAGTCATAGTTGTCAAATGAATTCTGTGTGAAATAATAGAATGTTTAGAACTGAGAAAAGATATGTGAAGTCAATGAAGAAATGGCATTTTGGGGGGCATAATTCGTTTAATACCAAGTTCCTTTATTTTTCTTTTTTTTTTTTTAAGATTTATTTATTTATTTATTTGACAGAGAGAGAGAGAGAGAGAGAGAGAGAGAGATCACAAGTAGGCAGAGAGGCAGGCAGAGAGAGAGAGGAGGAAGTAGGCTCCCTGCTCAGCAGGGAGCCCGATGCAGGCCTCATCCCAGGACCCTGAGATCATGACCTGAGCCGAAAGCAGAGGCTTTAACCCACTGAGCCACCCACGTGCCCTGTTTTTCTTTTCTTAATGGAGGACACGAAGAGTATCCTCTGGGACTCAGAATCTAGATAGAAGTTCAATTTAAATAATGCAGTTTCAGTCACAACAGAAACATGATCTAGACAATTCTGTCATCTCTTGTGAACTTTTTGCCCTCTCTGCTCTGCAGGGCACAAGTCTACTGCTTTTTCTTAGTGAAGACACTGCACCCAGATGTTTAGATTGCCTAGTGGCTCTTATGTAAGGATTCCCATGGTTCAATTCCTCTTAGAAGTCAATGCCAGGAAAAAGTTTGTCTAACTTGAAGAACAACTATGATTCTTTTACCAGATCATGAGAACTGTATTGTTCACTGTATGTCATTCTTGCCTTGGCTCTGGGAAACCCAGAGCTAAATTTAATGTTCCACTATGGTAAATCAAGACTCTGGTAAGAGAACTTCTTGCCTTCTATTTTTTTTTTAAGATTTTATTTTATTGGGGCACCTGGGTTTATTGGGGCTCAGTCGTTAAGCGTCTGCCTTCGGCTCAGGTCATGATCCCAGGGTCTTGGGATTGAGCCCCACATGGGGCTCCCTGCTCAGTGGGAAGCCTGCTTCTCCTTCTCCCACTCCCCCTGCTTGTGTTCCCTCTCTCTTTGTGTCTCTCTCTGTCAAATATATAAATAAAATCTTTTAAAAAAAAGATTTTATTTATTTATTTGTCAGAGAGCGAGGGCACAAGCAAGGGGGAGTGGCAGGCAAAGGGCGAAGCAAGCTCCAGCTGAGCAAGGAGTCCAATGCAGGACTTGAATCCAGGCCCCTGGGACTGTGACCTGAGCCCAAGGCAGATACTTAACCAGTTGAACCATCCAGGCGCCCCTATTATTTTTAATAACAAGTCACCCCAGGGCCATATGGAAATAGGCAGAATACACATTATGATCAATTATACTTAATTATATTATCAATGGAAAACAATGTTATCTTCTAACTCTAGCACTATGTGACAATAGGGTGCCCAACAATTGCTGATTTTGTAGATTTACATGTTGTACTTCTTGTTTTCAGAAGACAATTAAAAGTAAAGTAAGTAAAAATGTAAAGAAAGTAAAAGAAAAAAGCACCTTAAAGGCAAGATTTTCGGATTGGAGGTTGGGTTTTTCAGTCTGGACAGATTTGGGACAAGCATCTACTCATAATGCAAAAAACATTAGTGGTTTCCTCAAATTCTCATCTCAGCATTGCTATTGAATCACATTGAGTATTTTCCAAATTTTACTGTAGGTACTAACGAGGGTACTAGTAAAATCTTACCTCTTAGAAGTTATGAGAGTAACACAAAATTCATAATAGAAAAGATAAAGCACAAGTCAGGGACCAGATGCACAGCATTGTTGTTATAAAGGGCTAAAGCCTGCTTTCTTTGGATGGTTTTATGCCTGTCATGAATACTGTAAGACAGCTAATCCCCCAAGCTTCTTTGTATTTTCTACCTCTTCAGAGAAAAGTTTGTAATCCAGGAAAATGTCCGCAGGTGAATACCTGGAATGAATTGAATTTGCCAGTTACACGTTATTGAGCAGCTAAGAATGTTGTAGAATTTACACACAATGTATAAAGTAATATTGCAGTAGAACATTCTCACTGTATGGAAATTTCCACCTCACTTCAGGGGTAAGCTCAGTTGGATGAGGGCCAGATGGATTTGTTTATGGTGGTGGTGACATAATAGGAGGAAATGAACAGAGCACCTTCTTGAGTTGAGTTTTGCTAGAGTCTCATGGAATCAACTTTTGGAACTAGAGGCAGTAAAACAAACTACTTTAGAAGTCAGCAGTGAATTAAAACTACTGCCTTCATTTACAGAATAAAGGAAGGCCAGAAGGCAGAGACTGTGGCCTGAAGGTAAAAGCGGCCAACAACCCTTAGTTTTGTCAGAAGAGAGCAAATGCCCAAAATTCTGTGCACTCATTTCTCTCATGACTTCACAACAGTGTATTTTTAGCACCATATTTTCCCTTGGCTCCTGTGTGGACAGGATAGATATGTGAAAATTAAGGAAGTGTTTTCTACAGATCATTGAGATTGTCTTTATCAGGAGCTCATGGCCCTTAATATCTGACTGGGTCCTACTGCCCTCCTGTAACGTGGTTACTGAAAAATCCTACATGCCTATTTGCACTTGTAATATTTGTTCTCACTTGGAGACCTTTTGCCATCCTTGTTCAACAAACAGCCTAGCACCTTGGCAATGGGATTTCAGGAAAAATAGAGATTTTTTTTTATTATTGTTTAAGAGCATCATTTTCACCCTCGAGTTAAAAACTGCGAATTGGAAGAAGAAAAATGAAATATGACATGGCTAAACCCATTGGATACTGTGGCCAGGTCATTGCTGTAGCCAGAAAGACTGCTCTGTCTCACATGGATCAGAGCACTGATTTCAATTGCCCAGAGAGCCCTTTTTAATTAGGAAAGCTTTTCAAGTCTTTGTGCTCAAAACGGCCTTTTCTCCATTTATATTTGTCAAGGAAAATGGATTCTTAGAATTTCAGATGACTTTTTTTATGATTAGATCCATGGATAAAAAGACAGGATGATGATTGTTTTGTTTTGTTTTGTTTTTGACAGAGAGGGAGACAGCAGGAGAGAGCACAAGTAGCCAGAGTGGCAGGCAGAGGGAGAGGGAGAAGGAGAAGCAGGCTCTCTGCTGAGCAGGGAGCCTGATGTAGGGCTTGATCCCAGGACCCTGGAATCATGACCTGAGCCAAAGGCAGTGGCTTAACCCACTGAGCCACCAAGGTGCCCCCAGGATGATAATTTCTAAAAGACTGATTTTTCACAGGACCTCAAGTTGGTGAACTGCAATTTTGCTAGTTTCCTTGAGATACTCTGCTTAAGGCACTTCAGTTTTTATGTGATCTTCAAAAGACGTTGATTTCTGAATGTGTGTCTAGCCCTGGAATTCTATGATCAGAGTTAGGAAATATCAATCTCTAAGAAGGGGGAGGGGAGGGGCGGATTTGAGAAGGTAGTTTTTATGAAGATGAATAGGCAAATTTAAAGTTAATCTATATTCAGTATGCTGACAATCATGAAAATATATCAAATGTGTCTGTTGTAAGTGCATAATTTATTTGGATTCCAAGCAGTTTCACATTCAGAATAGGATACAAAGCGTTCGCACATGAAAAATATCTAGCCCTGTTGATGCAAGTTATACTAGGTGGGGTATAATGTTCAGAGAAATAAGTGATTTGCACAGGCAGGTAAATTCAGAATCACATTGTAGCCAGGCACCACTGTAATTTTACCTTGTGACCTATCTAGTGGCGCATAATCTTCTAAGGCCTCCTTGTCATTTGACCAAACTCTTCAGGTACCCTTTAATTTCTTATAATTTCGTCCTCTCTCATCCCCCATTAAGTGTTTCTTGAACATTTGGCAGCATTCACAGTATCCCAAAGTTCCTGTTATTATCCTTCTTTCTCTAGCTACAGTTCCAGAAAGCTTAGAAGTTCTTTCTTCTTGAACTATACCTTTTAGCATCTCTCTCCTCCTTATTCTCCCTGCCCTTCCCATCCTTAATTTTTTGCTTGCTGTCAAGTGTAATTTTTTTACTCTTCGGATTGAAATGATCCTACCTGGGGACCTTGCTTTAATTTTAGCTCAAATAGCAACAAACAGTTCTGAGAAAACCTGAGTTTTAGATTTGTCAGGTGATTTTCCTGTGAATTCAGTAACACAAGACATAAAGTGGGTGTAAACTGCCTAATTTACATGTCCCAGTAAGTATTTACCTTGTCAGACGTGCTGAAAGACACAGCAACATAAGGCATTAGATGAGCCACTAATTTAAATTACATTCATATGAAATATGCAATACTATCCTGTGAGGTCATGTTCAAGTACCTATGGTCCACAAGGGCAGACATTTTTGTACTTGTTTTTGTTCACTGATGTATCCACAGTGCCCAAAACAGTTCCTGGCATATATAGTAAGTGCTCTGCCCATGTAAAGAATGAAGTACAGCCTACTTTCTAACCGTAGAATTAAGTACAGTCTATTCTGGGGCGCCTGGGTGGCTCTGTAGTTAAGGGTCTGCCTTTGGCTCAGGTCATGATCCCAGAGTCCTGGGATTGAGCCCCACATCTGGCTCCCTGCTCTGTGGGAGGCCTGCTTCTCCCTTTCCAACTCCCCCTGCTTGTGTTCCCTCTCTCCCTATGTCTCTTTCGGTCTAATATATAAAATCTTAAAAAAAAAAAGTACAGTCTATTCTTTTAGTGGCCCATTTCTGTAATGAGAATATAGGTAATACAAATGAACTCATTGGTATATAGGGAAAGGCTATTCATAAAATGGGGCGGTTGTGTTGGTTCACAAGCAGTTGTTCCCAGCACTGCAGTATCTTGCACCCCAAGTAATGGCAGTTCCAAGGAAAACACGGCAGACTGCTGCTGGTGGAGAATACACAGTGCTGTGCCCGATGCCCATTCACCCCATGTTCTTTCTCTTGGATTCCGTTGGTCATGAGTTCTAACTTGGAAGGGTTTATTGTGAGGGGGGAATTCACCTCTTATACTTGTACATTTTGTGCTTATCTTCCAAACCCAACAGCCTCCAACAGCTCTCCTTCCAGTCCCTTCATCAGTGACCACCATCTTTTTTTAAAGGTGAAAGTCCTATATTTATATTTACTGTAATATTTATTAGGAATTTAACATGGCTCATAAACTCTGCTAGTATGTTTTTTGGAATGGTCACAGTTTTTATTTATTTATTTATTTATTTATTCATTCATTCATTCATTTATTTATTTGACAGAGAGAGATCACAAGTAGGCAGAGAGGCAGGCAGAGAGAGGAGGAAGCAGGCTCCCGGATGAGCAGGGAGCCCGATGCGGGGCTAGATCCCAGGACCCTGAGATCATGACCTGAGCCGAAGGCAGAGGCTTTAACCCACTGAGCCACCCAGGCGCCCCAGAATGGTTATTGTTTTTGTTAGTGTTCTAGTTACAATGTTACATAAATTTGGAGTCGTTTGGGTACCTGGGTGGCTCAGTGGGTTGAGGGTGCGACCGGTGGTTTTGGCTGAGGTTGTGATCTCAGGGTGGTGAAACTGAGCCCCAGGTCTGGCTGCAAGATCAGCTGAAAGTCTGCTTGAGAGACTCCTCCTCTGCCCCTCCCCCCACTAGTGCTCACGAGCACTCTCTCTAAAATAAATAAATAAATCTAAAAAAAAAGATTTGGAATCCTTTGTTGCTAATCCTAATTTCCCCATAAGCCTTGTTATTTCTAGTGTATGATTTCACAAAATGGGAAGAACACATACATCCTTTTATAGAAGAAATGTTGTACTACAAACTTCTTTTCAGTGAAGATAAGTAGGATTTGGCTGTGGGAGAAGATAAAAGAGAGCATTCCAGTTCTGGCAAGAGCATCATCAACTCCCAAGTGTATACAGTATGGAACCTTCTGGGCGGAGGGGAGGAGTCCCGACTGGCAAGCGAGGCTCTGAGGAGTGGGTAAGTGGGTGGTTTTGATTTAAATTCAGAATTTTCTGTGGTGAAGTGCCTCCCAGAGCTTTTAGAACAGGAAGTGGCCTGCCTGAGCCTTGTTCTAGAACCATTACCCTGTAGGCATGTGCAGATGGATGCCGGAGCAAGGAATGGGGGAGAGAGCACTGAAACCATTAAGTACCCAAACAGCGAGAACCAGGAAGGTGGCATTGGATTTGGGAAGACCTTAAAATGAAGAATCAATGGGAGTGGCTACGGCAATGGAAGAGGCTGGGGAATTGAGCGGTAGGGTCATTGTTCAGGCAATGGGTGGAAAAAGTTATCCCAGACAAGAGGCAGATAAGTTGGGGAAAGAAACAGGTCTGACAGGAAAAAAAAAGACAAGAAGGGTGTGCCTTCTCAGAGTGTCCAGTAAAGTGCCTTAGGAATTCATCCTGCGACCGTATTTTGGACAGAGGAGAATGTTTCAAAACCCTAAGTAATCTATTGACGAATATTCTTTGTGACTGCTTGCAGTATCCTCACCTAAATCACAGGGCAAAGAAACTTATGCCTGGAGCCTCCTCTCCGGAGAGGGAGGTGAGGATGGGGGTCCAGGCAGCCCCAAACCCACCCTCCCGTTTAGGATTCCCGGGGATGGCGGGACCGACGTTTTCCCGCTCCGGCCCGGGCCTGGGGAACTGCTTCAGGCGCTCCAGGGCCCGCGCTCCGCGGGAGGAGTCCGGCCTATCACCCCCGACTCCGGCTTTGCGGCTCGCTGCCTGGGCCGTGCACATTCTCGGCGCTCCTGAGTTGCCCGAAACTGCCCCCCGAAGGTTGCCCGGAGCGCCCCGGGGATCCTCCGCAGGATTTGAGGAGGCGCCGCCGCCGCGGGGCGGGCGCAGTGACCCGCTCCCGGGACCCGGGGCCCCCGCCCCTCCTCCCGGGGATCCCCTTTCGCCAACAGCCTCGCGGGCCCCGCAGGACACTCCCCTCCGGAGGCCGGGCCTC
>LNAC01000170.1:1189675-1226962 GCA_002007465.1 Ailurus styani | reverse complement strand
CCGCCGCGGCCGCCGGCAGCAGAAGTGGAAAAATTATGCCTGGAACGGCAATTTGCCGGGAAGCCGGCGCGAGCCGAGCTCCCCCGCCGCCGCTGGCGGGCTCTGACCGGCGGTTCCCGCGGGCACCGCGGCGCGCGGGTTTGGGCGCAGCCGGGCGCCGAGCTCTGCGCGCTTAGTCCCGCGCCTCGGGGGCCGCCCGGTGGTCGCCCCCGTGGGGCCTGGTGTGTGGCGTTGGGTCCCGCCGGCCACAGACGTTAGCTGCTTTTCAAATCTGGGCTGCATTTTTGTGGGCAGCGCAGTGATTTGGGGTGCGGGCTGGAGGAGGTGGGCGTGGAGTGGGGAAGACCACATCTGGGATGGATGGTTGAGCCCATGGGATGGCGTAAAGGACTGGGGAGGACTCTGTATGTGTTTCTGGATGTTTTTAGGCACAAAGTTTACCCCCCCCCCCGTTTTCCCCATCCATTCAGCGTTCTAGTGTTCTTTGAGCTGAGAAAAGCAGAAGGATTTTCTTCCATCCTGTTCAACTTTTCTCTTCATCTAGGAGGGTCCTGAGTTTCTGGAGAGTCCGTGAGCTGTTTAAATGCCAATAAATGAGAGTGAAGACCAAGTCTTATCCCCCACCCCCATCTTCACTGCCCCCACCCCCACCCCGGGCCATTTCCTGTATTTCCCGTTTTCTGTCTGCGGTGGTGTGCGTACTTGTAGGTTGCCATCAGTGACCCACATGTAGAAGTACAGCTTGTTTGCAGTCGCAAAGTAGCCCGTGTAGACCCGTGTGTTTGTGATCCAGAGGGAGGAGAGGGGTGAGTGCGAGCGAGGGGGAGAGGAGCGGTTAGAGTCTCGTCCCAGAGAGTTAAACCTGAGTAACTGAGCTGGAGGAACGTTTATTATGGGCACGTTGCTGTTCCTACACTCACTCGCTTGAGAGCTCCACCCCCAACAGGTTTAAGCGAGGATCGGTGCTAATTTCTTTGGCGTTGCCCTTCCCTGGGTGTTTCTGATTCTTTGCTCCTAGTCTTTTTAAAAGCCGACTTCTTTTCGAATTTAAGAGATAGGGAACACGTGCTAGTGGGGAGATAAAATGTTTTAAAGATAGAGAAAATAAATAAAATCCAAGACCGTCATTTCTTTTTGCTGTCTTACGGCAACAGGTTTGTTATTAATCTGTGTCAGAAATCTGATGCTGATGAAATAGTTGAAGGGTTTGAAGTAATACCATTATTATGGTATAATAATATTTTTTTCTAAGTGCTCACATGTCGAGCAGGTGGTGTGTCTGGCTGTGGTTTGCAGAGGGTGCAGCAAACATTTTAGGCCAGGAAAGAAGACACGGTATGTTGCAGGGGATGATAGGGGTGGGGAGGGAGAATCATTTGTCTTTAGAGCAGTCCAATTAGGAAGAATAATTACTCTGCAAATGAACATTTTCAGATGTAATTTGACTCATGGTACATGAACCAGTCATTTGTCTTTAGGAAGGAAAAAGGATCTTTGTAGATGAGAGCAAAGCAGTGCCTTCTGGAAAAAGGAATGTATACTGTTCATCCATGTAGATGGGCTCAGAATTGATGACACCTGTCTACAGAGAGGTGTGTACGGATGAATTAAAGAGATTTCACTGCATAGAGTGGACAGGGCAGGAAGGAAAATTCCATAGTGGAAAACAGAAAAACAACGTATAGAAAAGTATATAGTCCTTTTTAATGAACATCGTGTACAGCTTCTCAACTTCTTTATTGCAAAGAATTGAGAAAATAGGAGGTGAAGATATAGGAGACCCAATTTGGTGCTCTTGAGTTCCCAGAGGTGCCACTTACTATTTGAATTTGGGGCAAGTTGTTTAATTTCTCTCAGCCTTGGTTTCTGTGTCTATAAATTGGTGGCAGTAAGAGTTCAAGTCAAAGACTAACTTTGAAGATTAACTAGGATTACTTTTGTACAGGACTTGGGGTGGTGTCTCATGCTAAGTGCTCAGAAAATAATGTTGGTTGTCAAGTATTTCAAATGCCCTGGAAAAAGCAGTGCCATTCGAAGAGTCAGAATGTATACCTGATAGTGAGCTGTGGTTGCTTAAGCCAGACCCTGAGTTGAGGCTGTCCCCTTGCCCTCTGGCAGCCCGCAGACAGAAATACTTGATAACTTCTAGAACTTACATACCGTAACCTTTTGGCCCATTCTGGTCAGCCTTCTATGGGACTCCAGTCCTAGGGAGTGTGTAGTAGAGGATCCACGTGGCTACGTAGCTCCGAGGGCAAGAGCACAGGTATAGCTTGCAATTCCAGGCCTCACTGACCCTGTGATGGCAGGTTCTCAGGTTTCCAGTCCCATGAAAGTATATATGCAAATTTTGAGGGGGTGGGGAAAGAAACTTTAGTGGTGGACAAAAGTGCATGCTTCTTAGGGAATCCTAAAAGCAACATTTTACTCAATGCTTACTGCTCTTGGAAAGATACAAGCAGAAAGTAAATATCTAATCTCTAGAATTTTTTCCAAAAAGCAACTTTAAAGTATGCTTTGGGGTTAATGATACACTGCCCAGTTTTTATTAAAGTTGTACCTAACACAAAGTGAACAAAAGGCATTCTTAGCAAAACACTGTTTCTTGAGTAGGGGATTTATGCTGTATGTCACTCTTCTAATTGAGGAGGACTGCCTCTTTACTCATTCATCCATTCTTTTATCCTGTCATTCAGCAAATACGTTTGAAGCCTGTCCCATTGGGCAGGCTCTGTTCTGGCCTCTGGTAACATAGCCAGAACCAAGAGCAGGCCTCGTCTTTCCCAGAGTACACATTCTAGTTGGGGAAGCAAACTCTGTGTGCACAGGACCTCCATAAACCCAGGAAACTTTTTTTTTTTTTTTTTTTGGATTTAGAAGAGCCTGTGCTGGGAGAGCAGAGTGCGGGCTGGGTGTGCTTCCCTCCCACAAGCCAGCCTGCGCAGAGGGAGTGATCTGGCTGTGGGTAGTGAGAGTGGCAGCCAGTCCTGTGGGTTCCTGTAGGGGTAAGGGAGAAGTGCTTTAGAAAAGTCTGTGTCCAGTTTGAATAGTGGGTGAGTAGAACCACCAGCCAGATGCCATGAAAACAAATAATAGTTTTTTCTCAGAGTTGAGGTTTCTCAGCCTTAGAAAGGCAAAAAAGGAATTACAGGTCAGTTTTGATCATCAGCTTATAAAACCCAGATATGTCCAGGGAAGAATCTGGTGTGGCACTTCAGACACTTCTCTCACTCTCTCACTGTATGAGGCATGAATGAAAGAATAAAGTGGATACTTGGTTCCTCATGCACCTTCCCGGTTTTCTTTTTCATCACTTTTAAAATAACGTTAATACATGATGCAATAATAATTGCATGTTTGGAGTCTGGGAGGCTTGCAAAGGTGTAAGGCAGTCAGGGCTCTGATAGTAGTTGTGTGGACTGGAGGCAAGGTTGTACAGGGAAGACCCTGAGGGTGCTGGGGTTGGGTGTTAAGCTGAGGAATCTCAACCTCATTTCCAAAGCTGGCTGACTGATGGAGAATTTGCAGCAGGTAATTAACTTGCTTTATTGTGCTTTAGAAGAACTGGTGGCCATAATGTGGGCTGGGTAACAACGAGAACAGAATGGGGACAGAAGGTGAGTTGGGAGGCTAGTGCAGGAATCCATGAGGGACTTGGAGAAGGGGAGAGGAGGGCGGAGGCCGGGAGAGACCGGTCATACTTCCTTGGTCATCGGGTGTGGGCACTTAGTGAGACGGAGGCCAGGGTGACCACTCATGGCACCATTCGCTGAGGTAAGCAGCTGTGGGGAACTTCAGTCTGAGGAGACCGTGAGGGCTAATGAGCTCAGTTGAATCCCAGACTGAACTGTGAGCCTTCCAGGCAGAGATGCCCAGCAGAGAGCTGGAGACACGGGCAGGAAGAGAGGTCTGGAGCTAGAGATGAAAGAGTTATTTTTATAGTAGTGGCAAGTGGTTGCCTGGTTGGTCAAGATTTACTAAATAGTGCTCAGGGTGAGAGTAATTGATGTCCTTGTTCCTGAATTTTTCCCTTTTATCCTTTCAACAGGCCTAACTGGGAATTGTCAAGCCCCTGACCTTGGCCTTAAATGACCAGTCTCTTACTGGTATTATTTTAAATACATGGTAGATCTGTTTATGTTATTTTGACCTGAAATCATTGAGAGGAATATATGTAGAATGGCTCTGAACATATTTNTAACTGGGGAAATTGATTCCCCCCCCCCCCCCGCCCCAACACACACACACCCCAAAATTCAATGTGGAAACCCTGATCCCTAGTGTGGTAGTATTTTGAGGTGGGGCCTTTAGGAGGTGATTAGGTTTGAATGAGGTCATGTGGTTGGAGTTCCCATGATGGGATTAGTGTCTTTAGGAGATGAGAAAGGGAGCACGTGTGAGCTCCCTCTCCACCATAAAGAGAAGGCTTGTAGAACTGCAAACCTGGAGGAGGGTTCTCACCGGCAACCAAACCTGACAGTGCCTTGACCTTGGACTCGCAACCTCCAGAACAGTGTGGAAGAAATGCTGCTAAGGTCACCCAGTCTATGGTATTTTGTTATAGCAGTTCCAACCGACTATTACACAGGTGTGTGTTGTATTTAAGAAAATGCAAGATGACCTTTACTTGCTGAGAAAGTAGTTTTGTGTGCATCTAGAAAATACCAAATACAGTTAAAGAGGTGCACATTTTCTTAGTTTAACCGTAATACCATCAGCTAGGTCAAGAGAAGTACCCAACTATGACTTTGAGACTTGCCAGGTAAGAAAGGAGAACGTCACTATATTTTGACTTTTCCTCCTGTGGGTTTGTTCTGATTTGGATTCAGTCCCACGTTTGTTGATGAAGTGGTGTTTTGGAGACTATTTAAAAAATATTTTAGTCAAAATTAAGTAAGACCTGAGGTGTTTACTTAGGTGAATTTTTGAGGTTCCATTGAGGACAGTGCAGCCAAACTAGCTTTTAAGCTCTTTATGTGGTTTATANTTGGATTCAGTCCCACGTTTGTTGATGAAGTGGTGTTTTGGAGACTATTTAAAAAATATTTTAGTCAAAATTAAGTAAGACCTGAGGTGTTTACTTAGGTGAATTTTTGAGGTTCCATTGAGGACAGTGCAGCCAAACTAGCTTTTAGTACTAAACATTAAGTCGTGACTAAAACATTAAGTTTTAAAACATAAAAGTGTGACTAAACATTAAGTACTAAATTCTGTGGTGGTAATTGAATGAAGAATATTGAGTTTTCAGCAGGTCCATAGCAAATAATGTTTAACACCTACCGAGGTGACATTAGCAAGAAAAGCAGTACTTTCCTTGTGTCTTGTGTATGGATAGAGAGGAGTTCATGAGGCATCACCAGGTTTCCTGGCTTTTGGCAACTTCAGGGTAATACACTGAGGATTTGCAGCCCAGGCTAGTGTATGAAGCTAGGATGTTACAACAGTAAATAAGGGGCCTTTTAAAGCACTGCGTATTTGTGGAACTAAAGATACTTAAGTGTGGGCTGAATATCTCTCATCCTACAAATGCACAGAGTTACGGGGGTCCCTGGATGGCTGGAAGGGAGCTGCACCCGTGCTTGTGGTTCCCAGGTCTCTGTTTCCAGTTGCTCCATACACCCTTTTCTCTCACCACTAATTTTCTCCCCTTTGAGAGGCCTCTGGGTGAGGACACGGTGAGAGGGCGGCTGTCTGCAACACAGGACGGAGGCTCTGAATCTGTAGGTGCCTCGAGAACTTGTACTGAGAAAACTAACGTTTGTTCTCACGGCCATGAAGGAGAGGCTTATCTGCCTTCTTTTCTGAAGTTACCATGTGGCCCTCGGGGGCTATTGTTGTTCATTTGAATTTCATTCATTTGTGAAATAATTAAAAGTGTGCAAAATAGACCCCAGTGAATGCTTGTTAAATTGCAGGCATGCTATTTGATCTGTGCACACTGTGCCTCCCCTTACTGCTGTGGATTTAGGGTAAGACCAGTGGGGATTACTAACCATTGTCAGGCTGTGTAACCAGCAAGAACACCTCCCCTCACCCTTGCCTGCTTAAGTGGGGTGCCGTGGAAAGGAAAGCTGGCAGCCCTAGACAGACTGGAAGGACGGAGACTGAACTTTTAACTGTTCATGTTGGGCTAGTGTGGTTACAAGTGACCAGGTATTGTCTTTATTCTCCTATTTTTCAGATTTTCTGTAAATAGCATGTTACTTTTGAAATCAGAGCAAAACAGCTGGTGGGTCTGTGTGTGTGCGCGTGCAAATAGTTTTGGCCACAGCACTATACATCTCTTTAAATTTGTGGTGCATCCATAATAAAGCAGCTTTCTGCTTTAAAAAGAATTGCAGTTCGTATTTGTGGTAAACAGAGTTGCTCATAGTGGGAGGTTGGGAATACAACCAGGATTGGGTGCTGTGACCCCCAGTCAGAGTGGGGCAGCTTCCTCTGAACTGTAGGCAAGGACCCACTCCTGACCCTGTATTTTCTCTGTTTTCCTAAACATTGTAAATGTGATTTGAGAGGTGTTTCACTTCTATAGCTAAGCATGTAAATGTCTTCTGATTGATAAGAACACTTGAATTAAGTCTGCTAAGTACCCAGTTAAATATGTACTATACCGATATGTTAGGTTTCTTTCTTTTTTTTTTTTTAAGATTTTATTTATTTATTTGACAGAGATTACAAGTAGGCAGAGAGAGGAGGAAGCAGGCTCCCCGCTGAGCAGGGAGCCCGATGTGGGGCTCGATCCCAGGACCCTGAGATCATGACCTGAGCCGAAGGCAGAGGCTTTAACCCACTGAGCCACCCAGGCGCCCCAGGTTTCTTTCTTTTTAAAAATTGTTTCAGTGTTCACTAGCACCCAGCCCAGCAGTGAGAACTTAAATAGCCCTTTAGCAGCAACCTCTCCACATGCCTGGAAAATTAGAGGGGCTCTTTTTCCCCTACTGGTTCTATTGTTCAGCATTTTCTTTCTTTCCACACTGAGCTGTGTTGTCAAGGGCACCTGGAGTTCAAGCTTCCTTTCTCCTGGGGCAGGCTGCGGTTGGGCCGAACTTCATGTGCTGTTTTCCAGTTCCCAGGCTGTTAGCCAGTTGTTTAAGGATGGTTGTAACTGCATGGACGGTAGCTTCTTTTCATGTTGAGGTAAGTGGTGCATGGCATACACTTATTCAGGGCAAATTAACCTCTTAAAATCTTAAAACTTTCTTTTTGCTCTTGCCCATAGAGACCAAATTTTCTGAAATTAAAAATAATGGATTGGGTAGTCTGGGAACTGCAAACTTAGCAGGAAGCAGTCTTTTTGTCTTCATAAATGACTACCACTTGTGTATTCAGTATAGACTTAAAAACCTGGGTCACAACTTTAAAAACAGTCTGAAATCCCATCCAATTTTTTAAATGGCTGTCTATTCCCGGAAGATGATCTGACATAGAGAAGTATGCTTAAACAGATACTTGCACTCTGTCATTTGCTCATATTTATAGTAGTCCTTTCAAGGTTCTTCTGTATTGGGAGCTCATAATTTGCCACCCTAATTACTAATTCTGCATGGATTTATGCTGTACCATGTAGCATAGTGCACTGGCTTAAACAGGTGACTGGAGATCTTTTTGATCTGAATCCTTTTGGTAAATGAGTGTGCTTAGGTTGTCTGGTCTGCTTATGTGTTTTTTCCAGTTTGTGCTGAGGTCTGTAGTTTTTTTCTCTATTAGTAAAGAAAGGACAGCATCAAAGAGAGCCAGGCTGATCTGTGGAATGTTTTAACTATAACCCGAAGCCTGAAAGAGCTGTAGCCAGGTAAAGAGGGCACACTCAATTATAAGAACTATAAGGTGGTGGTGATGAAAAAGTGTGACAGGTTGTGCAGTCACCTGTGTGGACAGGTGGCCAGGGCACTGGTCAGGGTAATCTGATGAGCTTTGCTACAGAAGGTCCGCTGCTTCCCTTGGTCCAGAAACTAGACTCATGGACCCTAACACTACGTGAGCTTTCTTGGCACCCACTTTGGTCAACACAACTGGCATGTTTTGTTTTTTTTTTTTTAAGATTTTATTTATTTATTTGACAGAGAGAGAGAGGTCACAAGCAGGCAGAGAGGCAGGCAGAGGGAGGAGGAAGCAGATTCCCTGCTGAGGGAGCCTGACGTGGGACTTGATCCCAGGACCCCGAGATCATGACCTGAGCCGAAGGCAGAGGCTTTAACCCACTGAGCCACCCAGGCGCCCCAACAACTGGCATGTTTTGAAAACATTTTAAAATGAGAAGTGCCAGGTTTGATTTCCTCTTGCTTATATATGTGTGTGTGAGTTTTTTAAAAATTTTGACCGTGGGGCTTCCCGTTTCTCTCCAGATAACTTTGAATTCTGACCTGGTCGTCTATCATGGCAGCCATCCCTCTGGGCTGTTGTGTTCCTCAGTACATTCTGCTCATCAGTCCTTGAGGTTCTTTGAGTTACTCACTGGTGACACTCTGTTAAGCCTCTCCTTGTCATTCTTCTGAGTCCTCTTAGTTACCAGGGGTGTGTCAGGCTTTGTAGGCAGGTAGAGGGTTGGAGTCTGTGCCCATGAACAGAGGAAGCTAATCACACTAATGACCTTGCCCTCATTAACACTGTGGTGGAACCAGGAGAGCCAGCGTTTCATGGTATTGTTTGACTTTAGAGTGTCTTTATTGGCTTATAGTCATGCGGTCCATATTTCAACCTTCTAAGGAATATAAGAGCAAGATGAGAATGTAGGAGATTAACAGTATTTACTGCCTCTTTCTAACTTCCTAAAAGTTGGGCTTTGGATTATCAGCTAGTTTTGTACCCTGCTGATGGTGGTTTGGTCCCAGGACAAACCGAGACTGACAAGAGTGTGAGGGAGAAGGCCTCTGAGAGTCTGGAGTGTTATTGGTAGGCTGATGACCTGGGTGTTCCACAGGTGGGGTGAAAGTCTCACACTGGCACACTCAAACGTCAGTGTGCGCAAGAATTCCTAGGATCTTGTTACAAGGCAGATTCTGCTTCAGCAGGCCTGGGTGGGGCCTGGGATTCTGTATCTCTAGCAAGCTTCCTGCCACGCTGATGCTGGTGGTTCTGTGGAAAACACTTTGAGTAGCCAGGCCTCATACAAAGCTGGGACATGAATAAGCCTATGAACTAGTCAAGCTGGCAGCTGAAACCTGTAAAGTCTGATAACCAGGAGGCACCTGTGGGATCTGACTTTGAATGGGCTGCCTGCTACTTAGGGCTGGCCTCTATTGGGGTGAAACTGAAGGCCCTCAGCCTCATCACTTCCATTAGGGTCTGTAATGACCACCAGGAGCAGCTGTGTAGTGTTTCTCTTTAGTCCTTAGGGCACGGACGTTCCGGATGGTCTTTTAGGTGGGATATGATTAACCTAAAGGGTAGGTTTTGTTTTCGCTAAGTTTTAGTTAAATTGATTTCCTCATTACATGTTGACTGTATTCCATAATTTTGTTTGTTTATTTATCCAAGAGAGAGAGCACGTGCACGCACACCTGAGAAAGCAAGCACACATACGTGTGCACACGCTGGGACAGGGACAGGAGCAGAGGGAGAGAATCATCAAGCAGACTCCCTGCTGAGCATGGAGCCCTTGGCAGCCCTTGATCTCACCACCCATGAGATAACGACCTGAGTGGAAACCAAGAGTTGGCTGCTTAACGGACTGAGCCACTTTGGTACCCCTGTATTTCATAATTTTTAAAAAAACATTTTCTTTATTTATTTGAGAGGGAGAGTGAGCATAAGCAGGGCCAGAGGGAGGAGAAGCAGACTCCCCACTGAGCAGGGAGCCTGATGCAGGCCTGATCCCAGGATGCTGAGATCATGACCTGAGCTGAAGGCAGACACTTAATGGACTGAGCCACTCAGGTGCCCCTATATTTCATAATTTTGACTAGATAAAGAAGGCTCTAACTAAGGGCATATGGGTGGCTCAGTTGGTTGAGCATCTGCGTTTGCCTCAGGTCACGATCCCAGGGTCCTGGGATAGAGTCCCACGTCGGACTCCCGGCTTGGTGGGGAGTCTGCTTAATGTAGTTTAGGCATAGACCCCTCCTTTGAGGTTTTGACTTTATAAGACTGGCGAGGGTCCTGGGGATCTGTATGTTTTTAAACAAAGCTTCTAGGTAGTTCTTATGGTCAGGCAGGTTCTAAAAACACCAATGTAGAGAAACATTGATTTAGAAACCCATCTATCTGAGCCTATGATGTTGACCATGTCTGAGGGACACCCTTATGTGTTCGTTTCTTGGCCTCTTGGGTACTGGTTTCTGTCCCCATGGAATCACTTTAATTTTTATCTTGACACAGGCTTTTATTCTTACAGAGAGGCTTTTGTCTTAGATGGGACCAAATCAGAGAGTCCTTTTTCAACAATGTAAAACATCAGTTTTGTGAAGCTGTTATTTTTGGGAAGGTTTTATAGACACTGACTATTAAGTGCTTTTGGGCATTCTTAGAAATACTAGGCTCTAAGCTTTGGACATCTATGGAGAAGTCTAAGGAATGTCCTGCAGCTGACTTTTCCCACACCCTCTCCCACTTTGGTTTAGACAGACAGCTGGGGATAATGAGTGTCCCCTTTCTTTTTTTTTTTTTTTTAAGATTTTATTTATTTATTTGACACAGAGAGAGAGATTACAAGTAGGCAGAGAGGCAGGCAGAGAGACAGGGAGAGGAGGAAGCAGGCTCCCTGCTGAGCAGAGAGCCCGATGTGGGCCTCGATCCCAGGACGCTGAGATCATGACCTGAGCCGAAAGCAGAGGCTTTAACCCACTGAGCCACCCAGGCGCCCGAGTGTCCCCTTTCTAAGTAAATGCTGACTAGAAATGGATGAGGAAGGGCCCCTCATCCTCCACAGGCCAGTTTGGTTCTGATCCAGGTGAACTGACAGATTGAGGAGTTGGGATTCCCATATCATTATATTGACATTGACCTCCCTGTCTACAAATGCAGGGTCCATCGCAGCCCCACCGGAGAGACCAAGTCAGTTTATGAAGTGGATGAAGTAGGAAATGGTTGGTGTGATGGGATTGGAGGGGTGGAGAAAGGGCTTCTTCCCTGGGGATTCTGACAGTGTTACATTTCCATCAGAAACTACATAAGAAGCAGGCTTTATGCCAGTGAGCTGTGGTTATTTGAACCTTTATTACTGGTGATTTCCTGACGGGTACACCTGCAACATCTGGCAGGGAGATCCCTGTAGGGGTGTTAATGATGGTCACTGAGATGAAGAAGATTCCTGTCATGTCTCCAGTTATGTATGACAGCATCAAAGTCCCCAGGAACTGCTGAGTGGAAGTCATAAACTAATCTATTAAAAATTTTAAAAAGTGGAATTCACTGAACTGTTGTGCCTAAAATTTTATCACTAGGGAAGTATGGATGAAACACTTCTCTTTAAACCTCTTCTTCAACACGTAAGCATCTTTAGGACAGGGAACACATTTCTTTCTTATACCTTCACAGGAATAATGTCATAAAATGCTTCTCAAGAGCAGTTAGCTAAGATCAGGGTGTGAAGAGAGTGGACTCTGACTTGATGGGGTGAAATGTGGGGCCTGGACGAGGAGAGCAGTGCCACAGGGGATGGCTAGAGGCAGCAGGTATGTGGGACAGCTCACCAGGACCCACGGTGAGCTGGGAGTGCACTGGGCAGGACTGGTTCTTGTTCACTTTGTTTGTGTTTACGTGCGTGCACATGGTTGTGTGCAGGCGCACATGTGCACACACGCATGCTGTTTTACAAGGACTTGGAGAACCTTGATGATGTGTGTGGCATATTTCACATATACTTGACCAGTTGTAATGAAAAGCCAGGCAATTTATATAAGAAAATTAAGATTAAACATCATAATTGTACTTGGGATTATTTTGCTCTTTTTTATAAGTCTGTTTAATTTTGAGAGAAAAGCTGGGGAAATGATTCAGGTTCTGTACCTGCTTAACAGGTGAACTTGGCCAGTAGGAGAGACATTCCTCTGCATGGGGGCTTTTTTTCCAGTCTGGTATGAGAAGGGCTTGACTCTTCTGAGAGTCCATGCCACCTATAAAGTGTATGTTAGTGCCTGCTTTCTCTCTCTTATCTGCAAAGAATAGTTTATAGCTCCTGGCTGAACTCTGAACTTGGACATCCTATTACCAAAGCCAAAGTTTGTTTGAGTGGTATAGTGTGTTTTCAGAATAGTATGATGATGGGCGCCTGGGTGGCTCAGTGGGTTAAAGCCTCTGCCTTCGGCTCAGGTCATGATCCCAGGGTCCTGGGATCGAGGCCCGCATCGGGCTCTCTGCTCAGCAGGGAGCCTGCCTCCTCCTCTCTCTCTCTGCCTGCCTCTCTGCCTACTTGTGATCTCTCTCTCTCTGTTGAATAAATAAATAAAATCTTTAAAAAAAAAAAAAAAGAATAGTATGATGATGGGTTGTGAGATTACATTTGCCCCTGCTGGTTGAGGAAGACTGAGCTGGTAGGGAAGTGATACAGAAGACCATCCCAGGGACCAGAAATCTGAAAACTTCGATGAAGACCAATGCACAGCCTCACTGATGGCCATTTCCTGCCCTTTCTGCTGGGCTTAGTGCTCCTAACTCTAAGATTCATAAGGTGTTCCTTCATGCTCTTGGTCAGGGTTTTGAGATAAAACACACAGAACACGAATCCATTCTATTACAAATAAAATACCTTTGTCTTCAAGGGGTACTGGTTTGCTGGTGCCCAGGAAAAGTGGGAACACACAGCCTGTGAATGTTGGAAAGCATTGAGAACCATCTCTTCTGCCCCCCCCCCCGCCGTGGTGTGACCATGAGCTTGCTCTGTGACCTTGGACAAGTTATTTTACCTGTTTGGGCTAGAGACAAAGTAAGGGGGTGAGCCTAGGCCTGAAATTCTTATTCTGGGTGAGTCTCCATGTCCGTATGTTCAGTCATTTATGCAGCAGGAGCTTCCTGCGCCCCTCAGGGAGCTGGCAGACCCTCGCATAAAACCACATGGGGCTTTCTGGGTGACCTGTTTCTTTTCTCGAGTAGTCAGATTTTATATCTAGGTGGGACTAGAAGCATTGTCTGGGCGGAGAAGTGTGTGCTTGCTTCGGCGGCTCATACTCTAAAATTGGAACTGTACGGGCCACCTGGGTGGCTCAGTTGGCTAAGCGTCTGCCTTTTGCTTGGGTCATGATCCCAGGGTTCTGGGATCGAGCCCCGCATTGGGCTCCCTGTTCAGAGGGGAACCTGCTTCTCCCTCTCCTCCCTGCTTGTGTTCTCTCTCACTTTCTGTCTCTCTCTCTCAAATAAAAAATCTTAAAAATAAAACGTAAAATTGGAACAATACAGAGATTAGCATGGCCCTGTCACAAGGATGACAGACAAATCAGCAAAGCATTCCATATTTAAAAATGAATGAATGAGGGGTGCCTGGCTGGCTCAGTTGGAAGAACATGCAAGTCTTAATCTTGGAGTCTTGAGTTTGAGCCTCACATTGGGCGCAGAGATTACTTAAAAATAGAAAGTCTTCAAAAAAGTAAACATGAATGAATGAATAAATAAGAAAGGGAAGTGTGTGTCTACTTTCCTGAAGCTGGAGTTCCCTTCACCTGCCTCCAAGCAGTTGCAGCCTGCAGAAGGGAATGTGGCATTTCTTGCGGAAATGAAATCTGCCTGCAGTGGTGGGCCCTGGGCTCTCTACCCATCAGTCTGCAGAGCTAGGAGGGGTTCTGGGCATCAACAAGGTCGTTCATTTTCGTGTAAACAAAAATGGACACCATAGGTAATAGGCCAGGCCAGCTCTTCCGTACTCTGCACTCTCCCCAACCCTGCTCCTGGCACTGCCCCCATTTAGAGCATCTCAGTCACCTGGAGGGCTTTTAATAACACACGTGGCTGGGCCCCACCCTCAGAGATTCTGAGTTGCTAGGTCTGGGATGGGCTGAGAATCTGCATTTCTAACACATTCCCAGTTGATGCTGATGCTGCTGGTCTGGGGACAACACTTTGAGAACCACAGGGACACCAGGCACGCCTTGACCTTCTGGAGGGTGTGTTGGGCCAGGCAGGCTCTACTCCCAGTGGCGTGTCTGCCTGTGGGGAATTGCCCAATGCTGGAGGAGCCAGTAATGGGGAAGCCGTAGTTGCTTGGAGGGCCAGAGGGACCCGAGTCCTAGAGCCTTCTCTCTCAGTCCTCTCACACAGACCAGGGAGATGGCGTTCCGGGGACTCTCAACGAGGGGGACTCTCATTGCCTCCTTTACTACCGTCTTTCCTGTGGTGTTTCTGGACCTTGCTGCTCTCCTCTGTACGACCCTTCATAGGCTTGCCTTTGGCCTTAAGGTAAAGTCCAAACTCTCCTAAAATGGCTGCAAGGCCTTTTGTGATTCCCTTGCCAGTCTTCCTCTTGGCCCCTGGAATACTCCAGTGGTCATTAACCCCTTTCTTGGGGGAGCTCCCTATATTCTAACTGCTTCCAGAGCTTTCCACTTGGCTGGTGCCTCTGCTAGGCAGGCTACTTGCTTATCCTCTTAGTCTGGCCAACTCCAGCTTTTCAGACCTCAGCTTGGCCATCACTGCTCTGGTGAGCTTCCTTTGACCCCTCTGGGACCAGCTAGGGCTTCTGTAAAGGCTTCACATCACCTTGTATTTTTCTCACCCGGCTCCTATCAGTTGCGTCAGGGTCCTGATTACTACCTGTTTCTGTCTCTGTCTCTCTGGATTGTAAGCTCCCAGAGGGCAGCAAACCCATCACATGTTCAGTCATGTGACTCTTGGCGTGGCTTGCTTGTTCTGTGAGTAGGATACTGCAGGGAAGGAAACTGAGGCAAAGGTAGGTTAAGTATCTGGCTTACAGTTACCCTGTCACTGAGTTCCAGCACTGGGATTCTAACCCAGGGCTCCCTGACCCAACCCTCCAGCCAGACTTTCCGCTAAAAGACTAGGGAGCCCTTTGAGACCAAAGACCTGGTCTGCAGGTCTTTCCTGAGAGCCTTAAAAGACTGCTTGTTCCAAAGTAATGAAAATGGCCCTTTCCTGTTGTTTTTCAGGTCAACTGGGAAGCAGACTCTTGACTTTACAGCTGGCTTGTGGTTTTTGCCTCTTGTTACCGAGCACTCACACAGGTAAGGACCTGCTCGTGCTCAGGTGGGTTGTAGGCAAGCTCTAGCCATCATGATGCGCTCTCATAACCACCCAACGTTCTCGTTCATCGAAAAGAAAATCCTCATATGCAGGGCGGCATTTCCTGTAAGAAAGATATGAAGTGGCCCCCTGCCCCTGCGGGGAATTGCGGGGTGAAGGTGTTTACTTGGCTGGCTTTCTCCTGGGCTTTGCTGGCCTTTTCATTACCAGCATTTTTTTCTTTCTTTTTTTTTTTTTTAATTAATTTATTTGACAGAGAGAGAGAGATTACAAGTAGGCAGAGGCGGGCAGAGAGGGGGGGGAAGCAGGCTCCCCGCTGAGCAGAGAGCCCGATGTAGGGCTCGATCCCAGGACCCTGAGATCATGACCTGAGCCGAAGGCAGAGGCATTAACCCACTGAGCCACTCAGGCGCCCTCCAGCATTTTTTTCTTTGAGCGGGGCTCCCTTCTGCAGTCCATGGGAGTTGGTCCTTTACAATTCTTTTTCCTCATTTAAGACGCAGCCCAAATTTCATGTTTGTCAGACTGTTTCAGCGAGAGACTTTTTGGAGCCTAGCCTCTCCCCGCCACCCCCCGGCTTTGCAGCAGAACCAGTCATGGCCTCTCGGCTCACAGAGCATGCTCGCTTGCCAAGTGAGCTGGACAGATTTGTTCGTGCACAACTTTTCCCTCTAGTCTGTTGAGTTCCTCCCACCATGTTTCCTGGTGTGGAACAGACTTTAAATAAATGAATAAATATGTCTGATGAAAAAAAAATATTCTCGTAAGCTCAGCTAAGGCACAGCGACAAAAACATCATCATGTATTTCTAAACCAAGGCAATTTGTATAGTGCCTTTTTGGATTAATTCTATGCCTCTTTGCTCATACGACCATGCATAATTGAGAATTTACCATAATAAGTCAACAGGAGTTTAAACTCCTCCTAATGAAAAGGCATTTTCGTGTCATCATCTTTCTCTGGAATGATAAGCAGTGCTAGGTCATGGAGCACTGATGTGCTAAAGGACAGCCTGTGGCCATGAGCAGCCAGCGCTCTTGGCTGCCCTGGGAGAGACCCTTGTCAGCCAGACCCTGGGAGCCCTGGTCAGCCCCAGCACTGAGTATGTGTCTAAATGTGTAGGCAAATGGGACGCCCGGGTGGCTCAGTTAAATGTGTAGGCAGTAAGGGTGCAAACAAGAGACTTCCCCAATTTACAACCTAGAGGAAATAAAAATATTTCTGAGTGGTTCGAGCATTGTTTTAAAAGGTTTAAATAAGACTAGCAAAAATCTTTTAAATCCATGCACCTCCGTCTTCCCCAAACTTCTGCGTATGATGGATTCTTTGAGATGTGGGGTGATTGGCTTGATGCCATTTTGCTTCATCCTGTGGGTTAGGAGTAGCAACCCCCAGGCCGGTGGGTCACTGAGTATTGAAACCAGCGTGGGACCTGGGTCTTCACATAGGAGAATAGGGGCTTGAGTCTTTGCTTTTTGCCTTCCTCTCCTGCTTCTCCATGAACACTACTCATTGTTTGGCCTTTCCAGCTGCTCTGGTGAGCACTGAAGCAAAGAGAAAGGAGTTGTCTTCTGGTTTCTGCATTGCTACTAGAGGTCCTGGCCGACAAGTGCCACCACGTAAAAGCAATCTCATAGTTGAGGTTTCTTTTACCTGGTGCCGAGCCCCAGATACACAGCTGCATGTGAGAATTTAGTGAAAGACAAGGCAGTACAAGACATTTGACTCTCAGCTGACCCTATTCATGTTCTTAAAATTTCCTGGTGCTTGGGTAGAGTGAGGACTTGAGCTTTGCCCAGGAATTTCCAGTCTGCATGGAAGCCAGTTTGTCTATCATACTTGAAAAATAAATTAAGGAAATTAATTGCAGTTTAAAAGCCCAGATGGTAAGATATGAGTTTTAGCCTTTTAGTTGGTTTTGGAATTTGAGATATTATTGCCTATTGTGTGTTGCACTATTCCTTCAGGAGCCAAGTGCAAGGTGGTGGCCCTGTGTCTGGTCCTTAGGCCGCCAAATTCATGTGGAGTGCTTACGGATTGGTAAGAATTTGCAGCTTACTGAGCTTCTAGGGGATATCTGATTCTCCGAGCGACTCCTGGTTTACAGTACAAGTCCAATCTAGTTAGAAAACAAATGAGGTCAGTCAGGTCATCAAGTTCCTGAGCTGGTCCTCTTCCATATGAACACTCACACATAGGTATGCATTCAGACACACTTCACTAGCGTTTTCTAGTTGCATCTTGACTATCCCACATCATTCTCAGTAGCCCAAGAAGTGATACAGTTCCTCAATATTCCTAGAGCTTCTGAACTTTGTGTTTGGGGTGTGGGAGGGATTCTTCTTGAATCGTGAAATGTTTACTGTTTCTAAAGATGGGCCTGCTGATGCCTTAGCAGAATTTGTACATCAGGGCGCGCATGCGCGCGCGTGTGTGTGTTTAATATAGCTGTTTTGGAGTGTTGGCCTTGATCCAAAGACACTGTCCAGCATGGGCCCCTTGTGTCCAGGGTAGACACTTGGGAGCCATCAGAGCAAAGGCAACGAGAGGACACAGCATCTGTGCTGCTGGTCTCAGTCCCCAGTGTCGTTAGCGTGCTGGGGCTGACCCTGTCCTTTATTGCTGAAATGGCACTGAACCCAGACTGCAGTCGGTTACAGATAAACACAGAAAAGAAATGGCCCATCTTCCCTCAGGTATCTTTGGGGGTTTTTTTGTTTGTTTTTCAGGTGAAGCCTTTATCTTTTCTTCTTCTTAAAGAAGAAACAAAGTCTCCAAAATAGGCTTTCAAGTTTCATTGCAAAGCTGCACCCAGGAATTGACATCTCTGGGAGGAGTTTGCTTTTTTCCATGTCCAGGGCACAGTCACTGCATCCTTTAGGAACCACCGTGTCCTTTGATCAGGTGGCTTGTCAGCTGTGATTTGTTGGCTGGTCTGTCTTATCCACTGTAGGAGCTTGTTGTTGATTTCAAGATAACTTATAGGTACTTGTTTCCAGGAAAACTTGCTTGTAAATGGAAGCTCTTGGACGTCTCCTTTATGAAGGGACTATTGTGATCACTCTCATGTCCTCTTCCAGTTAAGAAATGACTGTGTCCTATTCCTCAGCATCTTTTTACAGTTACGCACCAGAGTTGGAAGGAGGCCTCCGGATAACTAGTTAATAAAAGTAACTTTCCCAAATAGGGGAGGAAACTCTTTCACTCTCTTTTAATGATGAGGAGTAAATACTGTGCATTTTAAATGGTTCCTTTTCTCTCGAGAGCATTTCTTACATGGAGCCGCTCCGGAGGCTTCTGGAATCCTGTTCTCCCAGGTCCTTTCTTCAAAGCTGGAGGAAGCCCTGCTTGGCTTCCTTCAGTCCGCCTCCACTGATGCTTATCTCTCCTCCCCTTTATTTCCTGATGGCCACGCCTGGTGCTCACCTCCCTGCCCTTTCCCCCTGCTCGCTTGGGGTTGCTGCTCGGTGTCCTCCGCTTTATGGCTGCAAACTGGAAAAGAAAACAAATAGCCCGAGCTCCCATTGCAGCCCAGCAGGCTGGGGAAAATAGTACTCATTCTCCTTGTTTTCGGGTTCAAAGTGCACTTCACATTTTATGGGGGTGATGAGCCCTCCCAAGGTGCTGGTTTGAGGGGGCCTGCATCTGAGCCTGGTGGACAATTAACCATGCTGACCTCTTCCTTTGCCTTCGCCTTTCTGGCTGAGTTGACATTAATGCCGTGAGTGGGAAGGGGCTGCTGCTCCTTTGAGCGGAGCACCGGGCAGGGGTGGAGAAACATCTGATCTTGTTCAAAGGGGCTGTCTCTGAAGCATGAAGATTGAACTGATGGTGACCCCACCCTGGGGGAAGAAGCACCCTCTAGAGAATGGGCCTGGAGGAAGGAGCTGTCAGTTACTAATCCCATTGGCTTGTGGGTCTTCAGGGTCTTATATCCGCTTAAAAGGGAGAGAATTGGGGTTGGAGGTAATAAAATAGGCCTTAAATTAGAGGAGCAGGGGGTCATTTCATCTAATTTTGTGGTTGTTACTGAGGAATAAAAGGCAGAGAAGATCATTTCATTAGTCCCTTTGAGGTCTTTATCACAGTGAGACGGCACTTGGGGGCGGAGCAGGACCTCGGGGGCGCGGCCTTTTCCCTGCCAGTGGCCCCACAGCTGCATTTCCGTGGTACCAGGGGAGGGCCTGGGGAGGCACAGTCACTGGTCCAGGCACCATGACCAGGAACACAGCTTCCCCTGCTCTATGTGAAAGTTAGTGACTTAAAGCAGTTGATTGGTGCCCCCATAGAGCTCTCTGTCAGTTCCTCAGGAGCATGGCATTCACACTGAAAAGAGAGGGATCCACCAGATAAAAGAGCTCCTTTAGAATTCGGATCGTGTCTTTTACTTCTGAGGAAGGCTGGCCAGTCACCTGTTGACGTGATTTATATGGGGCCTGGTGGTCATCATATTCCTTTGAGCTGAGCAGTGTTCAAAGTGTTAAATCTTACGTGGGGAGCTGGCAGGAAAGTGAGAGCTGTACGTTCTATTTGCTTAGTGCTGTTCTGTTCCTAGCGTATGTTCACGGCTACGGCTTCCTAGAGCCCCGCTCGGTAGGCACGTATCCCTCCCCGGGGGGACAGAGAGGAGGGCGGGGAGAGGTTCTGGGACTTGTTCTTGGTCTCCCATAAAGGCAGTAGGGGAGCTGGGATTCTATCCTGCGCTTCTGACTTGCAAATTAGATTCTCTGTGATCATTATTAAAGAAACAGAGGAGAGAGGAGGAGGAGGAGGATGACAAAGATTGTTCCAAGAGAAGGAAGAGAGAAGTAGTGGTTAATAGATAGTTCTCTGCACCAGCCACCAGCTGGCACCATTCTCCAAGGCAGCCTCCTTCCTTTCTGAAGGGGAGTGAAGTGACCAGGGTGGGCAGGGTAAGGCAGGCTGGCACTGGGGGAGATTGGAGAGGGGAGGATGGGGAGGGTAATTTGTATATCTGACATAGTTATAAAGTGGTGAGTCACTTCTGGAATGCCCATGCGTATGATAAGGAAGGACAGTGACATCAGGTGTTCACGTCGCTGCTGCTTGCTGGTTTATTGCTGGGGCCCAGCTCTTCGCATGTCCCTCTTCATTCCTACTCTTACTGTCTCAGGTCTGGTTGCTTTCTTCTCCAGCTTCTCCCTCTCTACTGCATACACTTCTGCCTAGTATTTATGAACTTGGCTCTGAGAAACAGAAAACTTCTAATAAAATGTGCTAACAAAAACCTTAACCACTGTGAAGTGCATTTATTTTTTTATTTTTTTTAAAAGATTTTATTTATTTATTTGACACAGAGAGAGAGATTACAAGTAGGCAGAGAGGCAGGCAGAGAGACAGGGAGAGGAGGAAGCAGGCTCCCTGCTGAGCAGAGAGCCCGATGCGGGCCTCGATCCCAGGACGCTGAGATCATGACCTGAGCCGAAAGCAGAGGCTTTAACCCACTGAGCCACCCAGGCGCCCTGTGAAGTGCATTTAATCATAGATGGAGTGTGTAGAGTTCTACTCAAAATCTATTCCCCCCCTTGATTCAGGAGCGGATATTTCCCCCTATAAAGTGATCATGGAAACGAGGCATCTCCCTTTCTGGTAGATGGGGTGCTCTTGGGAACTCCCCAAAAGGAAAACTCAGCCAAGTGTTTTCATGAAGTGTTAGCTGCGGGTGACTTTTTGGGGGGTGGGAGGGAGTTTCACTTGTTTCCCTACTGCGTCTCGACCTTCTGTTTAAGAATCGTTGCCCTGTACCACTTAGAGCCAAGGGTCCTCTTACCTTGGCTGTGTGCTGTTCCTTCCCTTCATTACAGCGGCTAATCAGAAGTTGGCCGTACTTCAGTGCCTCTTAAAAGCTTTTCTCCCTGGCTGTGTCCAGGAAGTTGAAGTGCAGTGTCAGAAATGATGTGAGTCGATGAAGAAGAAATAAACAAACCCAGGCGACATGTGAGGAAGCCCTGGCAGCCTTGCTCCTGTTTTTCTGTAGTTTTGATCTGAAGGAACCAGATTTCCTCTGTGTGCAAGGAATGGGCCATGAGGGTCCCTGTGCCAAGGAGCCTGAGATGTGTGTGTCCAGTAGACCTTCTAACTTAGGGCTCCACGTAGTTGAATCCACTCTGGGATGCCAACGGAGTCATTTATGCTTGGCACAATGGAGATAAGTCACATGTCTGCAGCCTGAGCTGTATGTACATGAAGTATAAATAGCATCAGTTCAGGGAAGCAGAACATTCCCGAAGGCTTCAGTCCCCTCTTGGCAGTAAAGCAGGGCGTGCAGCATAGGAGAGCTGGAAGGGACTTAAAAGAGCTTGTCCAAGTCCTTTGACTTCAGCTAAAGACAACAATTGACTTGCCCAAAAGCCCATGGGGACAGGAGCCTTTGTTTGTCGTGCCCATTCACCTTTATAACTTTGGTCCCTGGCATGTAGTAGGTGCTTACTGTGCACTTGGTAGGTGAACAAATGATATAAGTAAAGATAGGGTTTCTGACTCCTAGTCCAGTGCACTCTGAGGTGTTTTTATAGGCTGAAAAAAGGGTAAGAAGAGGTGCCAAGTAGCTTGTATGTAGTTTATTGTGATTACACGTAGGTTAGAAAATCGAGACGTGGCGAGATTAAACAGATTGCTTCAAGTTGGTGGTGAAGTTGAGGGGAAGACAGGCCTTCTGAGGCTTGGGGTGGGCAGGAGGAAGGACTGCCGTATTGTGTGTGCGAGTGGTGCCCTGTGGAGTTAGGCAGAGCCTGGGCTGTGGAGGGGTGATGGCCCCCTCGCAGCCTCCCTGGAGGAATCCAGACACCTGTGGAACAAACAGGCTTGAAGTGGCCCCTCCACCCACGAACAGTACCCGCAGCTGGGGGCCCACCCTCCTTCTGTGGCCCAGGGGGGACATGCTCTGTGGGACTCATGGAACTTTTCAGTCTGTTGTGCAAGTGTGTGTGTACAAGACAGCGTGAGTGTGACCGGCGGCCCTGTAGTGATGGGAGGAGGACTCGCTTCTCTATACTGATGGACACCGGGAGCTGGCAAATCAGGGTCGCTGCCACTGCCCAGGCTCGTTTCGCAGACTGCAGCACTGGCTTCTGTCACTGCCCGCGAGCATGTAAATTAGGTTGCTGCAGCGTGCTGTACTGAGCAGCCCAGCCACTGCTCTCAGGCCCCTCTCCCTGGTTGAACTGCCAGTTAATTCACAGGAAAAGATTTACCATTACACGGAGTTTTAAAATTTAGAATAGCTTTGGAGGTTAATTCAAGATTAAAAGTTGCCAAAGAGGGGGCGCCTGGCTGGTTCAGTCGGTAAAGCAAGCAACTCTTGATCTTGGAGTTGTGAGTTGGAACCCCGTGTTGGGGTAGGGTTTCTACTTTATTAAAAAAAAAATTCTAAAAGTTGCTAAAGAGAATTTGTAAGGTCAAGAATTTTTCTTTAAATTCACAAATACTGAGTGAGGACATGTTACCGTTTGGTAAGTTTCATCTACCCCCTCAACCNCCCCCCCCCCCCCGGATGGAGGCATGTGTGTTTCCTTAAGTTGACCTTTGGGCTTCACCACGTGGCCTTGATGTCCCGGGTGAGTGTGCGTCCTCTGGAACCCTGGGCAGCTGACCACTTTCCTCTGGAGTTTTCTGTACCACCTCAGGGAGGGAGAACTGTTCTTTCTAGAAATTCTTCCTCCCTGATGATTGCCTTTTTACTGGGTCACCTGACTTTGCTGATAGTGCCTTCGTAGGACGGCTCCTTGCTTCTCTCCAGGAAATGTGTGGCAGACATCCCTTCTCCCGGGGGGTCATGAGACAAGCTGTAGTCTAACCCTGATTGATGACCACAGAATCAGCCAGGTTGGCGGCTTCAGTTCTGTATTAAAGAACTCAGGCCTTAAAAAAAAAAAAAAGAACTCAGGCCTTGCTGATCTAGAGCTGGCAGGCATGCTGCAGGCCGGAGGGGGGGTCTGACCCAGTCTCCATAGCAGGACAAAGAACGTGACCATTGGCTAGATTATTCAAACTTGAATAAAAAGAGCAGACTTCACCTTGCACAGTGACAAAAAAGTTTCCTTTGTTTTTTGGTGGAAATCAGTCTTTGGGAAGTGATTTTGGGTAGTGTCCCCAGTTTGGTGTTTGAACTTCTGCGGACTGTTGGCCGGCACCGATGGAGTTATTGGTGAGCCCGTCCTCGTGTGCAGTGCCCGCGTGGGGCTTTGCAAGGGAATGGGAAATGTTGTTTTTGAACTGAAAATATGCTGTGTGTAAAACTATGCAAATTGGAAACATTCAATTTTTAATACTACATTTATGTCAACAAAAACAGCTTATTTGGAATATCTAGTTTCTTGAGATCATTTACATGTGGGGAATACCTGATTGGTCTCTTCAGGATTCTTTTTTTTTTTTTTTTTTAAGATTTTATTTATTTATTTGGCAGAGAGAGAAAGAGAACAGGCAGAGCAGCAGAGGGAGAAGCAGGCTCCCCGCCGAGCAAGGAGCCCAATGCGGGACTCGATCCCAGGACCCTGGGGTCGTGACGTGAGCCAATGGCAGTTGCTTAACCTACTGAGCCACCCAGGCGTCCCTTCTCTTCAGGATTCTTAAAAGTACAAGCAACTGTGAGGTGGGAATGCCTGACTTCCCAGCCGTGAGCCCTGAGCATTTACGAAGGATAATTTAGAAAGCAGACCTTTTAGTGGCAGAGTGTGGTGGCATTGCCTGTTCATGAAGGCACACTTTTTATTTCTTTACTTATTTTACTGCATGTGGCATAGTTTCATTTCAGTAGTTCTCTTTATCTTTTTTAAAGCAATCTGGGGGGGTCTGTAAATACAGTGGCAGAAAGGAAATTAATGGAGGTTTATATAGTAGCATTCATGTTTACAAAATTAAGTGCTCAAATGTGATGGAATTGTGTATTCATACAACTCTAACTTATTTATACAAGTTTAATCTTAATAAGTTAGAAGATTGGTTCATATTCATGATTTTCTTATTGCAAAGTGAAATAGTATATATACACTTATGGATTACTCCCCAAATAAGGGGACTATAGTTCATGTAAGTATAGTTTTATGGAGAGTAGGGGTGTAAGAATCAAAGTCTGTGGTTATTTTACAAGTATCTTGCTCTTAGTTTTACAAATCCAAGAACTTTAAAATTCAGACACATCGTTAACGTGCCCTGTCTGTCTTTTCCTCCATTTACCATTTATTCCTTCTGTATTTTTTCTAGCTGATCACTTCCCTTGCTGTGCTCTTTCCCAGGAACCAGGATTAAATCCCTGATCCCTATCCCAGTTTAATCAACCTCTGTTTGTAACGCCTGAACCCTAGGGTCTTCATGAGAGGACCAAGTTTTCCCTCCAGTCTGGCCAGGTCCCAAGGATGTCTTGGTCCTTGTCTTCTGGTCCTTACAACTGGAACCCAGTTGTACCTAACAAGCAGCCCAGCTCGCCCTGAAACGAAGGAGCGTGCATTTTCTATAGCCTAAAAATGTTAACGATTAAATACACAGGATTGGATTTTGTTTGCTGGTTTTGCAGTCTGTTTAGGTATTTTACCAATTAACAAACACTAGAGAGCTATTATGTATCAGGCCCTTGGGAGAAGAGAATGTTTGGGAGACAGCATTTTAGTGCTGGGGCCCGTCCAGGGCCGGGGCGGGACTGAGTCGGTGTTTGGGTGGGTTTTGTGGAGGGGAAGGCCCAGCCTTCCTTGCTCAGAGACGCTAGGGTTCCAGATTCTGCTCTCCACACTCAGGCTCTGTGACCTTTGGCAAGTTACTAGTCTTCCTGGGGCTTAGCTTCCTTCTCTGTAAAAGGGGGATAATCATACCCACCTCTGGAATTGTTAAGAGAGTTAACTGAGATGACCTAGGGTAAGGCCTACCTAGTAGGTGGCGATTGTAAGTGCTGCTACAATAGGAGCAAGTCGTCCTGAGTAATCCAGTCGGTTCTGAAAGTTTCTTCTGAATTGTTGCCCCTGCTCCCCTGAGGGACTCAAATCATGTTTGTAGCTGATGTTGTTTTGGGGGCTGTCACACCTCCTCAGCACGGGTCCCAGTGTTTCCGTATCAGAGCCTGCTTTGGACGGAGTTTCCTGGAGCTCAGGGCCTGTGTTTACCCTTTGTCCATAGCACACAGCTTCTGGACATGGGCATTTCCCAGGGCTTCCTTTGCCTTTAGGATCAAAGGAGTTCTAGAGCGTGTATTTGACTGGAGGTAAAATTAATAGTCATTTAGAAATTAAATTAGCCCTGCAGCAGATTGTTCGAGAGCCTGTGTTTGCGGGGAGGATTGCCTGCGTAGTGAGGGCCGTGCCCAGAGGCCATCTGCTCTGTAGGTAGAGATGCAACCTCTTGGGTAAAATGTTAGTTGGAAAGGAGGATGCAAAGCCAGAAATTGTGTAGAAAGTGTTTATGTTTGTCTTGGGAGAATGGCAACACATCACACACCATTAACGGGCCTGGCCTGCTAATAGTCTGCTGTGCCGTTTGCACCAGCCCAGCGATGTAATTTATTTCACTGAGGGAATTGTGGTTTTATGTGCCATGTAGTGGTGTCACCGAAACCTTGTTTTAAGAGGAAAATAGCAATTAATGTTTGGAATAGGAAGTAGCTTTACAAATGTGTGGTGGAAGAGACCCAGTAAAAATGACGATCAGGAGTTCCCCAAAGGTGAACGTAAGAATTTATAAATGGTGTTTTCCGCCTGGTAAGTGGACAGCCTTTGATCTGTAAGCAGAAAGCGGAGTAGGAGCGCCACAAACAGAGCGGGCCGTGGGAGAGCAGACCACCACACGGAGGAGAGAGCAGCTCCCCGGGGACGCACAGGCAGGTATCCGTGCCGTCTGAGCAACACGTGAGGTGGCAGAGGGCGAGGGCATGTTTGGCCAGCCTGGGCCACGTCTCTGTCCCTGCTGCCATCGTCCTGCTGGGGAATGACAGATGGGCAGGACCCTCCCACAGTGCGCAGGTGCCACTGCTGAGAGAGGGGCTGTGGATCCGTGGCGGGGTTTGCTTGTGCCCGTGCATCCACATTTCACTCTGTATCTTGAGACACAAAGGAGCAGAGCCTACAGGAGTCACCAAGAGTACTGGATCCTTGAACGTCTGCTTCCTCCTTTGTTTTCAGTGTTATTGGATGCCTGCATCATCCAAATTCAAAGGAACTCTTAAAAATGAAGCGAAAGAATGGTTGCCTGAGAATTGGGATTTTCAGACTCAAGAGAACGTTTTTTAAAATTGAGGTATTCCCGTGGAGCCACCTCGTGTGTATATTTAGCCCCCAGAAAGTGGACTGTCCATGCATGGTTCAGAAACAGGGAGGGAGAGATGGTGAGGGCTCCACCATGGCTCTGCCCAGGAGTCTGTTCCAGTAGAGTGTGTGCCTTCCAGGAGGGCTGCCCAGCCTTGGGCCTCTTGACAATTTGTCGGGGAGAGTTCCTTGTTGTAGGGCTGTGCTCTGCATCGCAGGATGGTGAGCAGCATCCCTAGACCCGCCACCCCTGACATTGCCGGACCTGCTGGGGTGGGGGCGGGGAGGGCCATCTGGTCTGGGCTGAGAACCGCTGCTGTAGCCAGAGTTCTCGGAGGTGCTTTCCCTCAGGTGGTCTTACGTCAAGGTCCTCTCACACATCTTCTTGCCTTTGTGAGGATGATTGAGTAAGAGAAAATAAAATAGGCAGTGTGAAGTGTAGGGGATGACTCAGGCGAGAGGTATGAAGCCTTAGGGATTGACTTCTCAAGGAAAGGCAGCCTCAGTGAAATCTCTCCTGAAGTTTCTGAAGGCCAAAGCGGTGTAGAGAAGAGTGATTGGTCCAGTTACACAAATCTCTGCCTTGTCAGGTCAGAATTTCTTGGTAATAGTAGGGCTCATGGCCAATTTCTTAACCTCAGGTCTGTTTTTTGAGTCTGGGTAATGCTATCAGGGCTGTTTCCCTGCCGTGTTTGATGAGTTTTTTTTGAAAAGCAATCGCTCCAGGGTTTTTTTTTTTTTTTTTTTTTTTGTCAGGCTCAGCCCCTGAAACAAGCAGTTCTGAGTGTTTACATCCAGGCTCAAATGCAAATTACCTTTACCTCAGGGTCTTTGAATTCTGTTTTATACCAGGTGGCTGGGGAGCATCTGGACTTTAAAACAAGGTCCACCTCCTCGAACCTAGGTGGGCTTGTCCCCACTCTGACCAGTCAGGTAGGACAGCAAGTGTCCTCGTGGGGCTTCCGAGGCTAGGTCAGAGAAGGCCATGCCGATTCTGGCTTGTCTGCAGAACATTGCTTTTCCAGCCCTGAGCGGCCATTGAAGAGGTCTGCCCTGGAGCCCCAGTGGCAGGTGCTGCAGTGGACAGTCTCCGCTGAAGCCAGCCTTCCATCCCTCCCTGATGAAATGGGAATGAAGTCACCTCAGTCCCTCAGACTAGCCCGCCTGCCCACCCACCGCGTGCCTCCTCTGACGTCCCACGGAGCTGAAGCATCACCCAAATGCTCCTTGTCCAAATTCCTGATCCACAAAGTGTGAGACACTCTAAAAAGTTGTTGTTTTAAATGATCCCTAAAGAAGCAGATCAATCATTTTGTCTGTGTGCTGCTGAAAAACTTGTTCTATAAGCTTCTTGAGATAATGGTTGTTGCTCTTCCTAAAGAACTTTTTCAGGGTAATCATGGCCATGTTTTGGCTCACCCTGCTGACTGACAGACTTTAATGCCTCTCTGGCATAGCCTATTAAACTATTACTGAATGTTTTAATTTTGATAAATACACTTCACAATAACTATTCAACAAATGTGAAGTTGCTCTGGTTTAACCTGGAGGTTAGGATCAGAACCTTTGCCTGCATGTGGTGCCTTATTCCAGATGATTGCTCTGATGTCCCAAGGCCCAAAGAAGTGCACACTTTGAAGGAGGTTTTCAGTTCTTAGAAGATTAGATCAATTTGTCTTAAATCCTGTCCTGGGGTTGTAGGCACTTGAAAAGGTATCTTTCCTAGAGATGAACAACATTAAAGTGTAGGTTGTAAAAATTGTACTTTTGTTATATAACAGACAGAATATTCTTTATGTTTAGGTGGTTAGGGAGGAAAGGTATACAATTATTTGAACTCATCTCTCTCCTAAAAGAGATCTAATAGTGTCCTTGTCAATGTGCAGTGCCTGGGACTTTTAAGAAAGCCTGAAAATAATGGAATGATCATCATCAGAGGAGACTTGACAGTTCACATTTTGAGGCCCACAGAGGGAGCTCTCCCAGAAGCCAGGATGTGCCTCAAGAAAAACCAGAATTAGCAGCCCATGTGCAGGGATGGCTTCTCCCGAATGAGGGCAGGTGGGCTGAGGAAGCTGCGTCTTTGTAGATAGATGCCAAAATGCACACAAGTCCAGCTTGTTAGTGGCATGGACCTCCAGGGATGTCACTGTTCATGCTGATGTCCGTGAGAAGGGGCAGGCTAATACGGGGTATTGTTGGCTGTAACGTGCAAGGAGAGCTGTGGTTGTCTTCTGCCAAGGCTGTGAAGGACTGCCCGTGTAAATGAGACCTCCCTAGGGGGTGTTGTTAGGGTCACCCACATCCTCATCCCTTTTACCATCCTTTCCTGTTCTCTTTGGGCCATGTCAGTACGCAGCCCAGGGATTAGGGGAACTAATCATCTTCTGGCATGGTTTTCTGAAATCCGGATGTGATTGCTTTGGAATTCTTGCCAAAATCCCTTACTGGCTTTGTGATTTCTGTGTAAAACGTCCTCAGAAACAAGCCATTGTTAGGGTAGTTACAGAGGAAGCCTGAACAAAGAGATTTGGATTTGCCAAGGGAATGGAAGAAGGGGCAAGAGCGTAGAGGGCAGAATGAAGGAGGACAAGGAGGAGGAGTGGCGAAGAGATGGTGGAGGAGATGGTGTAACTATATGGCAGGTGTTCGGGTCTTAGACGCATAAGCATCATGGGGCACTTCAAATCCCACATCCGAATGCCATTTCTGCAGAGGTAAACCTCTCTCTGTAGTCATCTGCGGCTGGGGCGGGGGGGTTTGCCTTTGGATGGTCTCCCCAGGGTGGTGCCCCATCTAATGGTAGAGGAGTTAGGGCAGCCTGAGGAAGGAGCGTGGGTGCCTGTCTCTAATGTATCCGTGAGCTTGACCTTCTTGGCTGTCTGTATTTTTGAAGCCAAATGAGTAGTCCCCTTGTCAGAGAATGTAGGTTCTTATTAATTGTAGCAATCAGGTTTTGAATCCAAATTGTTTTTTATTCTGGGACCATCTGAGTTCTCTTAGATTAGGGTGAACACAGTTAAGGGCTTTCAACCATGCCCCCATCAGGAGGTCAGATTGATAGAATGAAGATTGGCTGGTCTTAAGTTAATTTGAAATCTTGGACTTAGAGTTTATGAAAGAACAGATTAAGAATGCCTACCATATATGGATTTGTTTTCAGAAAACAGTTCTCTGTTAGCTGCTGAGTCCTGATTACTTCTCAGAAGTTTGAATTGTTTTAGTCTAATTACCAGTTGAACAATTCAGGAAAAGGGAGGAAATCTGGCGTGTGTCTTCCCTTTGTCTCTCATTTCTTTATCTTCCTTTGCTTTCTAACAGGCATTTCTTGTTTAAATTTTGTTGATGTCCTTTTGATTTCCTTTTCTGTTTACTTTAATGGTTCTCAGCAGGGGCAAGGGTGACTCCTGTTCTCCCCTCCTCTCTCTTCCATATACCAGGGGCATTTGGATGTGGGAGGGGATTAGTTGGCCCTAAGGCTTTACGGGATCCTAAATGCCTGCATAGGAATCACTCCTGAAATGTTACTACTGCCCACATCTACAACGTGGGCAGTAGTAACATTTCAGGAAGGATCTTCTGCAAATTATGATGGAGAAAGAGTCTTGAACTTGGATTTATAAACTGTGACTAAGAACAGAGTGGTTAAGAGCCCAAGCTTTGGAGCCAGACTGCCAGGGTTTGAAACCAGCTCTGACAGTTACACAGCTAGGGGCTCTTTGGAAAGTTAGTTTCTTTGCTTCAGTCCCCTCATCTGTGAATTGGGATCTTTATTTTTGTGACAATCAGATAGGTCAATACTGGGCATATTTTAAGTATATTTAATAATTATATCGTTTTGATAAAGTATTCTAATGGGTCCCAGGACCGTCTCCTATGCCTGAATCTTTTAGTCTTTTTCTTTTTCTAAACATGAGCTATATCGATGGTCATATTTTTATATTTGTAGAGAGCCCATATAGATTTCACCAGTCTTAAGTTCAACTGTAACAGAATAATCTTAGAGTATTTCTGAAAGGCTTCCAATAAAATGGATAGAGTCTTGCAATAGAAAACAATAGGTTTGTGTTCCAGACACTGTAAGAAGCCCTTGTAATAGTCTGATTTAAGACTGCTTTACTACGGGGCGCCTGGGTGGCTCAGTTGGTTAAGCATCTGCCTTTGGCTCAGGTTCTGATCCCCAGGTCCTGGGATCAAGCCCCATATCAGGCTCCTTGCTCAGCAGGAAGTCTGCTTCTCCCTGTCCCTCCTGCTTGTGTTCCCTCTCTCACTGTCTCTCTGTCAAATAAATAAAACCTTAAAAAAAAAAAGGACTGCTTTTCTAATATTAGAGATACACTTCAGTGCTTGCTTCGGCAGCACATACACTAAAATTGGAACGATACAGAGATACACTTCAAAAGTAGATTCTTCTTCTGTAAAATGAATGGATTTTACCCAGATGCTCAGAGTATGGGTAAGAATGAGCTTTTCTGCTGTCTCCCACCCTCCTGAGACCTAGGGGAGGTGTGAGGATACTCGCTGGCCAAAGAAGGTGGGTGTAGTTGTTCCAGTAGTGTTTCTCTGCCGGACCCTATTTCCTAAGGGGCCAGCTGGAAGTCATCGTGATTCTACTCCAGGTGCTCAGGCACAGCAGGCCTGTCCTCCCAGGGGTATTGACGGTGACCAGACCAGATTGAGGACCAGGACCATTTAGACATATTTTACGCACAAAGGCTTTTAAAATTTAGAGCTGAACCCTGTCATCCACTAATGTTTCAAACATAGCATGGACACCCAAATCAGTATTAGTCAGCAAGCATTATTTCTAAGGTCTGTTCTTCAACTCATGTGGGCTACAGTCTAGTGTCTCATGACCAAGCAAAGAAAGTGTTGTCATGAAGTGGCATTTGCTTAGGGTGCCCTCGATCGCAGGGAGGATACTGACCAGGGCTCTGTCAAAGGCAGCTGTTTACTCCTTGCACTTACCTTCCCAGTAATCCATGAACGGTGATGTTAATGCCCCCATCCTGCTTCTGATGAAACTGAGTCACTGGTTCCATAAGCTTTCCCAGGATCATACAGCCAGTAAGTCGTACAACTGGGTTTTTGGCCACAGCTCTCCTTGAGCCAAAGCTGATTTTAAATCACTACCCTGGCTTTTCTGTTATTGTGAAGTAGGTATGGGTAGTCCATTTTGAATGGATTAAAAAATTTGCCACTCAGAGTAACAAGCATAAAAGGATGGAAATCACTGAAAACAAGAGGAGGTTGACTTCATGCTAACAGAAGAGAACAATAATTAGCATCTGTTTTGTGTCTGGCATTGAACATTAATGAGCATATTTAATCTTCACGGCCTCCCTGTGGAGTATTCTACCCGTTTAACAGAGGAGGCAATAGAGGCTCAATGAATATAAGCCACTTGCGTAAAGAACGCAAGTAGTAAGTAGGTGGCAAAGGAGGACCATGAATCCTTTTTTCACCATGCCCTGCTGTGAAGAGTCTGGGAAGTTTTCTTCCCAGGTCTGGTCACTCCTGTTTGCCTCTAGGGTATATATCAGATAATCCTGGATTTAAGACCCAGGAAAACTGAGTTCGTGTTTTAAGCCTCTCATTATCTTATAGAACCAGCTGCCTTTATGCTGCATTCATTTTTCATCCCGGAAACTTGCCCATGGCTAAAGTGAAAAGTAGCCCACAATGGAGATAGAAGGCTGGCAAAGGAGGCATTGACCTCCAAGTAGTAGATTTCATGGACTTGACCTCCTTCCTATGGCCTCTGGTCCTCAGAACCTGGGAAAGGACTTACGGCAGTTGGCGTTTTGCACCAGCAAGTACATCTGTGCACGATTGCTTGCTCCCCAGAGCTGCCCCATCCTTTCTGGGTTTTATCTGCCAGGAGGACCTCAGGATTGCCAGTTGTGTGCATGGTAGGGCTCGCCGGGGAGGAGAGGCTAGGATGAATCTGTATGTCCTCGAGCAGTTACGGGACTATATCCCACATGCACAGTGAAGGATGGTTTTTCTGCTCAGCCTTAATTCATTAGGAAATCACTGTCTCCCCAGCTCATTTGGTGCCAGATGTAAGGGCACTGGAAATGTAGGACCAAATGCTACTATAAAATGGAGTCCAGTGCTTTCAGGACAGCCCCTGACACGGGTCCTCTGGGCTATTGCAATTTATAGGAGCTGGTTTCATAGAAGTAATTCTGGGTATTGGGGTAACAAATGGCAGCCTTTGTGTAGAGGAAATGTTCCATGGGTAACTAGTTGACTGCTTATTAGTTTACTCTTTCAGCCAAATTATTTTTGTTGCTGTTAAAAATTAATTTTAATAATTGCTTTTGGATCAAGCTGTTGAATAACAGCCAAGTTTTCACGCCCAGTGAACTTTTATAGCAAACTCTCCTCTCTTTATGGGGTTATTATGAGGATGATATTTGTAAAGCACTTTAACTGCTTCACAGGAGGCTCTAGATAAATAGTAGTCATATTTTCATGAGTTTTGGAGGAGTGATTTTATAAGGGCATTCCAGTTCTAAAAGATGCAAATCATACTTTTTACTAAACATTTGCTATAGTGGCGATTTTCCTGTTTTTACTTTTTAAGGGAAAATCTTTGCAAAAAGACTAGGATGATTTTTCTATTTCCGTATCATTATTAAACTAGTTTTTAAAAATCCCTTTAATCTGAGAGGAAATGTTTTCACAGTATCAGAGTTTGAATAGTAAGGGGATAGTAGGAAGTGCTCCACTGTCAATGAACAACTAACTTTGCATTAATTGGTAACAAAATATCTAGTGAAAGCACAGTCCTTTGCTATAAAAGAATACAGTTGACCCTTGAACAGCCTGGGTCCACTTAATTTGTGTATTTTCAGTCAACACAGTACAGTACTGTAAACATATATTCTTTCCTTATGACTTTCTTAACATTTTTTTCTATAGCTTTATTGTAAGAATACAGGATATAGTACATATGACACACAATGTGTATTAATTGACTGTTTTCGGTAAGGCTTCTGGTCAAGGGTAGGCTATTAGTAGTCAAGTTTTGGGAAGTCAAAAGTTACATGTAGAGTTTTGACTGTGCAGGTATTAGCACCCCTAACCCCTGAATTGTGCAAGGATCAATTGTATATTTTTTCTGTCTTCGTGTTTTCTTCTGTTTTGCTTTTGGAGGAGAAACACCCCAAAATTAAAATTGCCATTAAGTTGTTTCAGAAAGAAATCCATTCCCTAGAAAAGACCATCTTCCAATATACTGTGGGTTTTTGAGGAGTGTGGGAATATGCATTCTAGGAGCTTGTGTGTACCACCCATGGGGAAAATGGATTAGAAAAAGACTGCTTTGTGACCTCAATACATTTTGGTTTTTAACAGTAGATTTTCAGTAAAATTTGAAACGTTTGACCTCCCACACAATCCATGACGTACACGCAGCAGCTGTCAGGATTGTTAAAAATGTATATTAGGCTACAAATTTGACTACATTCGCACCCTATTTAAAATCTTCCACTCTTCTGTTGCACTAGGGATAAAATCCAAATTCCTTGTCAAGACGCCTCCTGCCAGTGTTGCCAGCCCCCGCTCTGGCTCTCCCTGAGCTCCTTCCACTCCAGCCCTGAGACTTGTCTTTCTGGTTCTTCCTTAGCCACCGAGCTCCTGCCCCACTCGGGCCCCTCAGTGTGGCCATTCCCCTGCCTGAAACGCTCTTGCCCCAGGCCTCTGGCGTGGCTCCCTCCAGCTGGAGGCTCAGCTCATCACCTCCTCAGGCTGTCGTCTGTCACTTACTGAGAAGGAAGCCCAGAAGTACTCTGTGGGTGGGGCCAGGTGGTGATTCTCAGCCTGTCTGGGTGTAGAGCCTGACAAGGAACAGAATTCAGGTCCAGGCTGAGTTCCTCTTTGAAAGCCTTTCTTTACGTCAGCCCACAGTGGTCTTGCCTTGCTCTGTGCCATCCTCCCCACACCACCTCCAGGGCACATGCTCTACTGGGTCCACACTGGGCCTCTTAGGGACCTCTGAACTGGTGCTTTCAACCCTTTGCTCCTCGGTGGAATCTTGCCAGTGGCTGGTGGGCATGCCTACTGATCTTAACCAGACTGTCTTTCCCAGTGGCCCACCTGGCTGCTTCTGTGGGAAAGTGGAGCAGGCTTAAGGCTTCTGGTCTTCTCTATCCTCCCTCCCCCTTCTGGCGAAGTTGCCTTTAGCGATTCCCCACTCAGGGCCATGGGCTGAGTCCAGAGGGCCCAGCCGGCATTTCCTGAGCCAGGACCTGCTATCCCACCTTGCCTCTCCCAAAGTCCCAGAGCAGGAAAGTGAGCATGTGCTGATGAGTCAGGTGGACCACGGACGGTGGCTCTGCCAGCTCTGTCCGTGGCAGTCAGAGTCGTCAACTCCACTACACTGGGGTCTGCTCACCCAGCCTAAGGCTCAGGCCAGCTCCTCTCAAGAGCTTCTGATGCATGACAGTGAATTTTCATCCTGTATTAAAGGAGGACTGTATTCTCTCTAGAAAAATGTTCTTTAAAAAAAAAAATAGATGTATCAGTAATTCCACTCCCCATATAAAGAAACCTAGTTTTCTGTGTGTGTGTGTGTGTGTGTGTGTGTGTGTGTGTGTGTGTGTGTGTGTGCCTGTTTAAAGAAATGCTCTTTGTGGAAAGGTTTTCCACTTTAATATATAAAAGTACAAGTAAAGGGCAAACCATGCCAAATACCTACCTTCTAAAGATAATTATTGCCCTTATGTTTTAGGATCACCATGCACATATGTACACTTACAACCTTAAATGTGAGATTCTTTTATAAGGTATTCTGTTTTTTTCTTCACAAGAGATTGTGGCAGTCTTTCCATGTCAGTAAATTTAGACCCCTCCTTTTTTAATATCTGATATATATGCCATTGTGTGAATATACTGTGATTTATTTAACTAGTCTCTTAAAGATGGAACATTTTCCCTGTTATGAATAATGCTTCATTAAACATCCTTGTACCACTCTAATTGTCTCACAGGATAAATGGGTTAAAACTACTGAGTCACAGTATAATAACTATTTTGGGTTTTCATGCAGGCTGACAGCCTACATACAGAAATGTTGAACCATTTTTATTGTCACACAATGAAGGAAAACCTGCTGCTGATGTTCTTTAATGCTGTTCTTTTAATGTATTTTAAATGATTAATTTTCCCAGACTCTTAATATTTTTTCCTTGGCAAATGGACTTTGGATAACTAATTAAGGGGAGGTTTAATAATGGATGTAGCATCATTGGTTAAGAACTTAAAATGTATATCCAGTCTATATTTTCCCTTACATCATTCTAGAGTTACATCTGGAGTTAAATGGGAGGAAGAAATTTTCCTCAGTCTAAGGTTCTTCTAGCTGGACTGAGAATTAAATTTTACATGAGACAGATTAACAGAAGAGAAAAACCCAAGTTTTATTATGTGTGTGTAGGGGCCCGATAATGAAATTGGGACCCAAGCAAATGACCAAAGTCAGGCAGATCTTAAACATTTTAGACAAAGAGACAATAGGGGGGAATTGACAGGATAGAGAAAACAGATGTTTGGGAGCTTTAATTAGAAAGGTATTCTAATTGGAATTTGGGCTGAGGTAATAGATGAGTAAAAAAGTAATCTAGTTTGGGGCGCCTGGGTGGCTCAGTGGGTTAAAGCCTCTGCTTTCGGCTCAGGTCATGATCTCAGCGTCCTGGGATCGAGGCCCGCATCGGGCTCTCTGCTCGGCAGGGAGCCTGGTTCCTCCTCTCCCTGTCTCTCTGCCTGCCTCTCTGCCTACTTGTAATCTCTCTCTCTGTGTCAAATAAGTAAATAAAATATTAAAAAAAAAAAGTAATCTAGTTTGTTTCTATAGCTTTCTCAGCTTTAAAGTTCCCATCTCTGGTGATAAGAAGGTGTTTTTACTTCTCAGTCCAGGGAGGGCACCTCTCGTATGGGAGGTTTATTTCCTATTTCCTGGGGGACAAGGGAGGGTTTGAGTGTCCTTACACCGCCTGTTTCCCAGGTAGCTTCAGTTCAGAGTAATCAGTATGCCATTATGGTACATTTGGGCAGCCCGTCTTATGCTCCTACACAGAAGTGTCTTCTTTGGGCTTTGCGATTAATCATCACAATTGGAGGTTATGCAGTTAAAGCCAGTGCCCTCTTCCAGTCTCTGTTGTGGCAATCTGTCATGCTCCGTCCTTTCATATTGCTTCTAAAACTTGGCTAAAGAGAGCTTTTGACAATAAAAGTAGCAAATGCTACTTTGTAATTCGATAGGGATTTTAAAAAAATAACTCTTGCATTCTCATTTGGAGGTGAGTATTCTAGCTCTTCTCCTATGGAAGCCCCGCTTTCATGACTGTCTCTGGTTTCTTCTCGAATGTTTTCTCCATTTGTTTCAGTCTGTGAAAGTTTCCCCAGACCCATGTGATTAATGACCTTTTGTTCCACCTCTTTGAACTTTATCTCCTTGATCTCATCTGTCCATCCTCTGTGTCACCTGAAACTCTGACCAGTTCATTGGTTAATTGCTTATCTTTCTTTCACACTTTCTTGAGTTCATCTAATGATAGGGCTATCATCTATCATCTTAAAATGCTGTTGTAGTGTGTATTCTCNTCTGTGTCACCTGAAACTCTGACCAGTTCATTGGTTAATTGCTTATCTTTCTTTCACACTTTGAGTTCATCTAATGATAGGGCTATCGTCTATCATCTTAAAATGCTGTTGTAGTGTGTATTCTTTTACAGGCCAGAGTGATTCAGTGTTTTACATTCATTATGTGCTCCCTTTTTCTGGGTGTTACATAGATCTAGGAAAGGTAGATTTTCCCTATTGAGACTATTGCAATAACAAGCTTATAGGCAGCTTTAGCTTAGGGAGAAAAAAACCACCATCTTAGTTTTTTTTTTTTTTTTAA
>LNAC01000170.1:1108465-1188092 GCA_002007465.1 Ailurus styani | reverse complement strand
CCCCCCCCCCCCCGGATGGAGGCATGTGTGTTTCCTTAAGTTGACCTTTGGGCTTCACCACGTGGCCTTGATGTCCCGGGTGAGTGTGCGTCCTCTGGAACCCTGGGCAGCTGACCACTTTCCTCTGGAGTTTTCTGTACCACCTCAGGGAGGGAGAACTGTTCTTTCTAGAAATTCTTCCTCCCTGATGATTGCCTTTTTACTGGGTCACCTGACTTTGCTGATAGTGCCTTCGTAGGACGGCTCCTTGCTTCTCTCCAGGAAATGTGTGGCAGACATCCCTTCTCCCGGGGGGTCATGAGACAAGCTGTAGTCTAACCCTGATTGATGACCACAGAATCAGCCAGGTTGGCGGCTTCAGTTCTGTATTAAAGAACTCAGGCCTTAAAAAAAAAAAAAAGAACTCAGGCCTTGCTGATCTAGAGCTGGCAGGCATGCTGCAGGCCGGAGGGGGGGTCTGACCCAGTCTCCATAGCAGGACAAAGAACGTGACCATTGGCTAGATTATTCAAACTTGAATAAAAAGAGCAGACTTCACCTTGCACAGTGACAAAAAAGTTTCCTTTGTTTTTTGGTGGAAATCAGTCTTTGGGAAGTGATTTTGGGTAGTGTCCCCAGTTTGGTGTTTGAACTTCTGCGGACTGTTGGCCGGCACCGATGGAGTTATTGGTGAGCCCGTCCTCGTGTGCAGTGCCCGCGTGGGGCTTTGCAAGGGAATGGGAAATGTTGTTTTTGAACTGAAAATATGCTGTGTGTAAAACTATGCAAATTGGAAACATTCAATTTTTAATACTACATTTATGTCAACAAAAACAGCTTATTTGGAATATCTAGTTTCTTGAGATCATTTACATGTGGGGAATACCTGATTGGTCTCTTCAGGATTCTTTTTTTTTTTTTTTTTTAAGATTTTATTTATTTATTTGGCAGAGAGAGAAAGAGAACAGGCAGAGCAGCAGAGGGAGAAGCAGGCTCCCCGCCGAGCAAGGAGCCCAATGCGGGACTCGATCCCAGGACCCTGGGGTCGTGACGTGAGCCAATGGCAGTTGCTTAACCTACTGAGCCACCCAGGCGTCCCTTCTCTTCAGGATTCTTAAAAGTACAAGCAACTGTGAGGTGGGAATGCCTGACTTCCCAGCCGTGAGCCCTGAGCATTTACGAAGGATAATTTAGAAAGCAGACCTTTTAGTGGCAGAGTGTGGTGGCATTGCCTGTTCATGAAGGCACACTTTTTATTTCTTTACTTATTTTACTGCATGTGGCATAGTTTCATTTCAGTAGTTCTCTTTATCTTTTTTAAAGCAATCTGGGGGGGTCTGTAAATACAGTGGCAGAAAGGAAATTAATGGAGGTTTATATAGTAGCATTCATGTTTACAAAATTAAGTGCTCAAATGTGATGGAATTGTGTATTCATACAACTCTAACTTATTTATACAAGTTTAATCTTAATAAGTTAGAAGATTGGTTCATATTCATGATTTTCTTATTGCAAAGTGAAATAGTATATATACACTTATGGATTACTCCCCAAATAAGGGGACTATAGTTCATGTAAGTATAGTTTTATGGAGAGTAGGGGTGTAAGAATCAAAGTCTGTGGTTATTTTACAAGTATCTTGCTCTTAGTTTTACAAATCCAAGAACTTTAAAATTCAGACACATCGTTAACGTGCCCTGTCTGTCTTTTCCTCCATTTACCATTTATTCCTTCTGTATTTTTTCTAGCTGATCACTTCCCTTGCTGTGCTCTTTCCCAGGAACCAGGATTAAATCCCTGATCCCTATCCCAGTTTAATCAACCTCTGTTTGTAACGCCTGAACCCTAGGGTCTTCATGAGAGGACCAAGTTTTCCCTCCAGTCTGGCCAGGTCCCAAGGATGTCTTGGTCCTTGTCTTCTGGTCCTTACAACTGGAACCCAGTTGTACCTAACAAGCAGCCCAGCTCGCCCTGAAACGAAGGAGCGTGCATTTTCTATAGCCTAAAAATGTTAACGATTAAATACACAGGATTGGATTTTGTTTGCTGGTTTTGCAGTCTGTTTAGGTATTTTACCAATTAACAAACACTAGAGAGCTATTATGTATCAGGCCCTTGGGAGAAGAGAATGTTTGGGAGACAGCATTTTAGTGCTGGGGCCCGTCCAGGGCCGGGGCGGGACTGAGTCGGTGTTTGGGTGGGTTTTGTGGAGGGGAAGGCCCAGCCTTCCTTGCTCAGAGACGCTAGGGTTCCAGATTCTGCTCTCCACACTCAGGCTCTGTGACCTTTGGCAAGTTACTAGTCTTCCTGGGGCTTAGCTTCCTTCTCTGTAAAAGGGGGATAATCATACCCACCTCTGGAATTGTTAAGAGAGTTAACTGAGATGACCTAGGGTAAGGCCTACCTAGTAGGTGGCGATTGTAAGTGCTGCTACAATAGGAGCAAGTCGTCCTGAGTAATCCAGTCGGTTCTGAAAGTTTCTTCTGAATTGTTGCCCCTGCTCCCCTGAGGGACTCAAATCATGTTTGTAGCTGATGTTGTTTTGGGGGCTGTCACACCTCCTCAGCACGGGTCCCAGTGTTTCCGTATCAGAGCCTGCTTTGGACGGAGTTTCCTGGAGCTCAGGGCCTGTGTTTACCCTTTGTCCATAGCACACAGCTTCTGGACATGGGCATTTCCCAGGGCTTCCTTTGCCTTTAGGATCAAAGGAGTTCTAGAGCGTGTATTTGACTGGAGGTAAAATTAATAGTCATTTAGAAATTAAATTAGCCCTGCAGCAGATTGTTCGAGAGCCTGTGTTTGCGGGGAGGATTGCCTGCGTAGTGAGGGCCGTGCCCAGAGGCCATCTGCTCTGTAGGTAGAGATGCAACCTCTTGGGTAAAATGTTAGTTGGAAAGGAGGATGCAAAGCCAGAAATTGTGTAGAAAGTGTTTATGTTTGTCTTGGGAGAATGGCAACACATCACACACCATTAACGGGCCTGGCCTGCTAATAGTCTGCTGTGCCGTTTGCACCAGCCCAGCGATGTAATTTATTTCACTGAGGGAATTGTGGTTTTATGTGCCATGTAGTGGTGTCACCGAAACCTTGTTTTAAGAGGAAAATAGCAATTAATGTTTGGAATAGGAAGTAGCTTTACAAATGTGTGGTGGAAGAGACCCAGTAAAAATGACGATCAGGAGTTCCCCAAAGGTGAACGTAAGAATTTATAAATGGTGTTTTCCGCCTGGTAAGTGGACAGCCTTTGATCTGTAAGCAGAAAGCGGAGTAGGAGCGCCACAAACAGAGCGGGCCGTGGGAGAGCAGACCACCACACGGAGGAGAGAGCAGCTCCCCGGGGACGCACAGGCAGGTATCCGTGCCGTCTGAGCAACACGTGAGGTGGCAGAGGGCGAGGGCATGTTTGGCCAGCCTGGGCCACGTCTCTGTCCCTGCTGCCATCGTCCTGCTGGGGAATGACAGATGGGCAGGACCCTCCCACAGTGCGCAGGTGCCACTGCTGAGAGAGGGGCTGTGGATCCGTGGCGGGGTTTGCTTGTGCCCGTGCATCCACATTTCACTCTGTATCTTGAGACACAAAGGAGCAGAGCCTACAGGAGTCACCAAGAGTACTGGATCCTTGAACGTCTGCTTCCTCCTTTGTTTTCAGTGTTATTGGATGCCTGCATCATCCAAATTCAAAGGAACTCTTAAAAATGAAGCGAAAGAATGGTTGCCTGAGAATTGGGATTTTCAGACTCAAGAGAACGTTTTTTAAAATTGAGGTATTCCCGTGGAGCCACCTCGTGTGTATATTTAGCCCCCAGAAAGTGGACTGTCCATGCATGGTTCAGAAACAGGGAGGGAGAGATGGTGAGGGCTCCACCATGGCTCTGCCCAGGAGTCTGTTCCAGTAGAGTGTGTGCCTTCCAGGAGGGCTGCCCAGCCTTGGGCCTCTTGACAATTTGTCGGGGAGAGTTCCTTGTTGTAGGGCTGTGCTCTGCATCGCAGGATGGTGAGCAGCATCCCTAGACCCGCCACCCCTGACATTGCCGGACCTGCTGGGGTGGGGGCGGGGAGGGCCATCTGGTCTGGGCTGAGAACCGCTGCTGTAGCCAGAGTTCTCGGAGGTGCTTTCCCTCAGGTGGTCTTACGTCAAGGTCCTCTCACACATCTTCTTGCCTTTGTGAGGATGATTGAGTAAGAGAAAATAAAATAGGCAGTGTGAAGTGTAGGGGATGACTCAGGCGAGAGGTATGAAGCCTTAGGGATTGACTTCTCAAGGAAAGGCAGCCTCAGTGAAATCTCTCCTGAAGTTTCTGAAGGCCAAAGCGGTGTAGAGAAGAGTGATTGGTCCAGTTACACAAATCTCTGCCTTGTCAGGTCAGAATTTCTTGGTAATAGTAGGGCTCATGGCCAATTTCTTAACCTCAGGTCTGTTTTTTGAGTCTGGGTAATGCTATCAGGGCTGTTTCCCTGCCGTGTTTGATGAGTTTTTTTTGAAAAGCAATCGCTCCAGGGTTTTTTTTTTTTTTTTTTTTTTTGTCAGGCTCAGCCCCTGAAACAAGCAGTTCTGAGTGTTTACATCCAGGCTCAAATGCAAATTACCTTTACCTCAGGGTCTTTGAATTCTGTTTTATACCAGGTGGCTGGGGAGCATCTGGACTTTAAAACAAGGTCCACCTCCTCGAACCTAGGTGGGCTTGTCCCCACTCTGACCAGTCAGGTAGGACAGCAAGTGTCCTCGTGGGGCTTCCGAGGCTAGGTCAGAGAAGGCCATGCCGATTCTGGCTTGTCTGCAGAACATTGCTTTTCCAGCCCTGAGCGGCCATTGAAGAGGTCTGCCCTGGAGCCCCAGTGGCAGGTGCTGCAGTGGACAGTCTCCGCTGAAGCCAGCCTTCCATCCCTCCCTGATGAAATGGGAATGAAGTCACCTCAGTCCCTCAGACTAGCCCGCCTGCCCACCCACCGCGTGCCTCCTCTGACGTCCCACGGAGCTGAAGCATCACCCAAATGCTCCTTGTCCAAATTCCTGATCCACAAAGTGTGAGACACTCTAAAAAGTTGTTGTTTTAAATGATCCCTAAAGAAGCAGATCAATCATTTTGTCTGTGTGCTGCTGAAAAACTTGTTCTATAAGCTTCTTGAGATAATGGTTGTTGCTCTTCCTAAAGAACTTTTTCAGGGTAATCATGGCCATGTTTTGGCTCACCCTGCTGACTGACAGACTTTAATGCCTCTCTGGCATAGCCTATTAAACTATTACTGAATGTTTTAATTTTGATAAATACACTTCACAATAACTATTCAACAAATGTGAAGTTGCTCTGGTTTAACCTGGAGGTTAGGATCAGAACCTTTGCCTGCATGTGGTGCCTTATTCCAGATGATTGCTCTGATGTCCCAAGGCCCAAAGAAGTGCACACTTTGAAGGAGGTTTTCAGTTCTTAGAAGATTAGATCAATTTGTCTTAAATCCTGTCCTGGGGTTGTAGGCACTTGAAAAGGTATCTTTCCTAGAGATGAACAACATTAAAGTGTAGGTTGTAAAAATTGTACTTTTGTTATATAACAGACAGAATATTCTTTATGTTTAGGTGGTTAGGGAGGAAAGGTATACAATTATTTGAACTCATCTCTCTCCTAAAAGAGATCTAATAGTGTCCTTGTCAATGTGCAGTGCCTGGGACTTTTAAGAAAGCCTGAAAATAATGGAATGATCATCATCAGAGGAGACTTGACAGTTCACATTTTGAGGCCCACAGAGGGAGCTCTCCCAGAAGCCAGGATGTGCCTCAAGAAAAACCAGAATTAGCAGCCCATGTGCAGGGATGGCTTCTCCCGAATGAGGGCAGGTGGGCTGAGGAAGCTGCGTCTTTGTAGATAGATGCCAAAATGCACACAAGTCCAGCTTGTTAGTGGCATGGACCTCCAGGGATGTCACTGTTCATGCTGATGTCCGTGAGAAGGGGCAGGCTAATACGGGGTATTGTTGGCTGTAACGTGCAAGGAGAGCTGTGGTTGTCTTCTGCCAAGGCTGTGAAGGACTGCCCGTGTAAATGAGACCTCCCTAGGGGGTGTTGTTAGGGTCACCCACATCCTCATCCCTTTTACCATCCTTTCCTGTTCTCTTTGGGCCATGTCAGTACGCAGCCCAGGGATTAGGGGAACTAATCATCTTCTGGCATGGTTTTCTGAAATCCGGATGTGATTGCTTTGGAATTCTTGCCAAAATCCCTTACTGGCTTTGTGATTTCTGTGTAAAACGTCCTCAGAAACAAGCCATTGTTAGGGTAGTTACAGAGGAAGCCTGAACAAAGAGATTTGGATTTGCCAAGGGAATGGAAGAAGGGGCAAGAGCGTAGAGGGCAGAATGAAGGAGGACAAGGAGGAGGAGTGGCGAAGAGATGGTGGAGGAGATGGTGTAACTATATGGCAGGTGTTCGGGTCTTAGACGCATAAGCATCATGGGGCACTTCAAATCCCACATCCGAATGCCATTTCTGCAGAGGTAAACCTCTCTCTGTAGTCATCTGCGGCTGGGGCGGGGGGGTTTGCCTTTGGATGGTCTCCCCAGGGTGGTGCCCCATCTAATGGTAGAGGAGTTAGGGCAGCCTGAGGAAGGAGCGTGGGTGCCTGTCTCTAATGTATCCGTGAGCTTGACCTTCTTGGCTGTCTGTATTTTTGAAGCCAAATGAGTAGTCCCCTTGTCAGAGAATGTAGGTTCTTATTAATTGTAGCAATCAGGTTTTGAATCCAAATTGTTTTTTATTCTGGGACCATCTGAGTTCTCTTAGATTAGGGTGAACACAGTTAAGGGCTTTCAACCATGCCCCCATCAGGAGGTCAGATTGATAGAATGAAGATTGGCTGGTCTTAAGTTAATTTGAAATCTTGGACTTAGAGTTTATGAAAGAACAGATTAAGAATGCCTACCATATATGGATTTGTTTTCAGAAAACAGTTCTCTGTTAGCTGCTGAGTCCTGATTACTTCTCAGAAGTTTGAATTGTTTTAGTCTAATTACCAGTTGAACAATTCAGGAAAAGGGAGGAAATCTGGCGTGTGTCTTCCCTTTGTCTCTCATTTCTTTATCTTCCTTTGCTTTCTAACAGGCATTTCTTGTTTAAATTTTGTTGATGTCCTTTTGATTTCCTTTTCTGTTTACTTTAATGGTTCTCAGCAGGGGCAAGGGTGACTCCTGTTCTCCCCTCCTCTCTCTTCCATATACCAGGGGCATTTGGATGTGGGAGGGGATTAGTTGGCCCTAAGGCTTTACGGGATCCTAAATGCCTGCATAGGAATCACTCCTGAAATGTTACTACTGCCCACATCTACAACGTGGGCAGTAGTAACATTTCAGGAAGGATCTTCTGCAAATTATGATGGAGAAAGAGTCTTGAACTTGGATTTATAAACTGTGACTAAGAACAGAGTGGTTAAGAGCCCAAGCTTTGGAGCCAGACTGCCAGGGTTTGAAACCAGCTCTGACAGTTACACAGCTAGGGGCTCTTTGGAAAGTTAGTTTCTTTGCTTCAGTCCCCTCATCTGTGAATTGGGATCTTTATTTTTGTGACAATCAGATAGGTCAATACTGGGCATATTTTAAGTATATTTAATAATTATATCGTTTTGATAAAGTATTCTAATGGGTCCCAGGACCGTCTCCTATGCCTGAATCTTTTAGTCTTTTTCTTTTTCTAAACATGAGCTATATCGATGGTCATATTTTTATATTTGTAGAGAGCCCATATAGATTTCACCAGTCTTAAGTTCAACTGTAACAGAATAATCTTAGAGTATTTCTGAAAGGCTTCCAATAAAATGGATAGAGTCTTGCAATAGAAAACAATAGGTTTGTGTTCCAGACACTGTAAGAAGCCCTTGTAATAGTCTGATTTAAGACTGCTTTACTACGGGGCGCCTGGGTGGCTCAGTTGGTTAAGCATCTGCCTTTGGCTCAGGTTCTGATCCCCAGGTCCTGGGATCAAGCCCCATATCAGGCTCCTTGCTCAGCAGGAAGTCTGCTTCTCCCTGTCCCTCCTGCTTGTGTTCCCTCTCTCACTGTCTCTCTGTCAAATAAATAAAACCTTAAAAAAAAAAAGGACTGCTTTTCTAATATTAGAGATACACTTCAGTGCTTGCTTCGGCAGCACATACACTAAAATTGGAACGATACAGAGATACACTTCAAAAGTAGATTCTTCTTCTGTAAAATGAATGGATTTTACCCAGATGCTCAGAGTATGGGTAAGAATGAGCTTTTCTGCTGTCTCCCACCCTCCTGAGACCTAGGGGAGGTGTGAGGATACTCGCTGGCCAAAGAAGGTGGGTGTAGTTGTTCCAGTAGTGTTTCTCTGCCGGACCCTATTTCCTAAGGGGCCAGCTGGAAGTCATCGTGATTCTACTCCAGGTGCTCAGGCACAGCAGGCCTGTCCTCCCAGGGGTATTGACGGTGACCAGACCAGATTGAGGACCAGGACCATTTAGACATATTTTACGCACAAAGGCTTTTAAAATTTAGAGCTGAACCCTGTCATCCACTAATGTTTCAAACATAGCATGGACACCCAAATCAGTATTAGTCAGCAAGCATTATTTCTAAGGTCTGTTCTTCAACTCATGTGGGCTACAGTCTAGTGTCTCATGACCAAGCAAAGAAAGTGTTGTCATGAAGTGGCATTTGCTTAGGGTGCCCTCGATCGCAGGGAGGATACTGACCAGGGCTCTGTCAAAGGCAGCTGTTTACTCCTTGCACTTACCTTCCCAGTAATCCATGAACGGTGATGTTAATGCCCCCATCCTGCTTCTGATGAAACTGAGTCACTGGTTCCATAAGCTTTCCCAGGATCATACAGCCAGTAAGTCGTACAACTGGGTTTTTGGCCACAGCTCTCCTTGAGCCAAAGCTGATTTTAAATCACTACCCTGGCTTTTCTGTTATTGTGAAGTAGGTATGGGTAGTCCATTTTGAATGGATTAAAAAATTTGCCACTCAGAGTAACAAGCATAAAAGGATGGAAATCACTGAAAACAAGAGGAGGTTGACTTCATGCTAACAGAAGAGAACAATAATTAGCATCTGTTTTGTGTCTGGCATTGAACATTAATGAGCATATTTAATCTTCACGGCCTCCCTGTGGAGTATTCTACCCGTTTAACAGAGGAGGCAATAGAGGCTCAATGAATATAAGCCACTTGCGTAAAGAACGCAAGTAGTAAGTAGGTGGCAAAGGAGGACCATGAATCCTTTTTTCACCATGCCCTGCTGTGAAGAGTCTGGGAAGTTTTCTTCCCAGGTCTGGTCACTCCTGTTTGCCTCTAGGGTATATATCAGATAATCCTGGATTTAAGACCCAGGAAAACTGAGTTCGTGTTTTAAGCCTCTCATTATCTTATAGAACCAGCTGCCTTTATGCTGCATTCATTTTTCATCCCGGAAACTTGCCCATGGCTAAAGTGAAAAGTAGCCCACAATGGAGATAGAAGGCTGGCAAAGGAGGCATTGACCTCCAAGTAGTAGATTTCATGGACTTGACCTCCTTCCTATGGCCTCTGGTCCTCAGAACCTGGGAAAGGACTTACGGCAGTTGGCGTTTTGCACCAGCAAGTACATCTGTGCACGATTGCTTGCTCCCCAGAGCTGCCCCATCCTTTCTGGGTTTTATCTGCCAGGAGGACCTCAGGATTGCCAGTTGTGTGCATGGTAGGGCTCGCCGGGGAGGAGAGGCTAGGATGAATCTGTATGTCCTCGAGCAGTTACGGGACTATATCCCACATGCACAGTGAAGGATGGTTTTTCTGCTCAGCCTTAATTCATTAGGAAATCACTGTCTCCCCAGCTCATTTGGTGCCAGATGTAAGGGCACTGGAAATGTAGGACCAAATGCTACTATAAAATGGAGTCCAGTGCTTTCAGGACAGCCCCTGACACGGGTCCTCTGGGCTATTGCAATTTATAGGAGCTGGTTTCATAGAAGTAATTCTGGGTATTGGGGTAACAAATGGCAGCCTTTGTGTAGAGGAAATGTTCCATGGGTAACTAGTTGACTGCTTATTAGTTTACTCTTTCAGCCAAATTATTTTTGTTGCTGTTAAAAATTAATTTTAATAATTGCTTTTGGATCAAGCTGTTGAATAACAGCCAAGTTTTCACGCCCAGTGAACTTTTATAGCAAACTCTCCTCTCTTTATGGGGTTATTATGAGGATGATATTTGTAAAGCACTTTAACTGCTTCACAGGAGGCTCTAGATAAATAGTAGTCATATTTTCATGAGTTTTGGAGGAGTGATTTTATAAGGGCATTCCAGTTCTAAAAGATGCAAATCATACTTTTTACTAAACATTTGCTATAGTGGCGATTTTCCTGTTTTTACTTTTTAAGGGAAAATCTTTGCAAAAAGACTAGGATGATTTTTCTATTTCCGTATCATTATTAAACTAGTTTTTAAAAATCCCTTTAATCTGAGAGGAAATGTTTTCACAGTATCAGAGTTTGAATAGTAAGGGGATAGTAGGAAGTGCTCCACTGTCAATGAACAACTAACTTTGCATTAATTGGTAACAAAATATCTAGTGAAAGCACAGTCCTTTGCTATAAAAGAATACAGTTGACCCTTGAACAGCCTGGGTCCACTTAATTTGTGTATTTTCAGTCAACACAGTACAGTACTGTAAACATATATTCTTTCCTTATGACTTTCTTAACATTTTTTTCTATAGCTTTATTGTAAGAATACAGGATATAGTACATATGACACACAATGTGTATTAATTGACTGTTTTCGGTAAGGCTTCTGGTCAAGGGTAGGCTATTAGTAGTCAAGTTTTGGGAAGTCAAAAGTTACATGTAGAGTTTTGACTGTGCAGGTATTAGCACCCCTAACCCCTGAATTGTGCAAGGATCAATTGTATATTTTTTCTGTCTTCGTGTTTTCTTCTGTTTTGCTTTTGGAGGAGAAACACCCCAAAATTAAAATTGCCATTAAGTTGTTTCAGAAAGAAATCCATTCCCTAGAAAAGACCATCTTCCAATATACTGTGGGTTTTTGAGGAGTGTGGGAATATGCATTCTAGGAGCTTGTGTGTACCACCCATGGGGAAAATGGATTAGAAAAAGACTGCTTTGTGACCTCAATACATTTTGGTTTTTAACAGTAGATTTTCAGTAAAATTTGAAACGTTTGACCTCCCACACAATCCATGACGTACACGCAGCAGCTGTCAGGATTGTTAAAAATGTATATTAGGCTACAAATTTGACTACATTCGCACCCTATTTAAAATCTTCCACTCTTCTGTTGCACTAGGGATAAAATCCAAATTCCTTGTCAAGACGCCTCCTGCCAGTGTTGCCAGCCCCCGCTCTGGCTCTCCCTGAGCTCCTTCCACTCCAGCCCTGAGACTTGTCTTTCTGGTTCTTCCTTAGCCACCGAGCTCCTGCCCCACTCGGGCCCCTCAGTGTGGCCATTCCCCTGCCTGAAACGCTCTTGCCCCAGGCCTCTGGCGTGGCTCCCTCCAGCTGGAGGCTCAGCTCATCACCTCCTCAGGCTGTCGTCTGTCACTTACTGAGAAGGAAGCCCAGAAGTACTCTGTGGGTGGGGCCAGGTGGTGATTCTCAGCCTGTCTGGGTGTAGAGCCTGACAAGGAACAGAATTCAGGTCCAGGCTGAGTTCCTCTTTGAAAGCCTTTCTTTACGTCAGCCCACAGTGGTCTTGCCTTGCTCTGTGCCATCCTCCCCACACCACCTCCAGGGCACATGCTCTACTGGGTCCACACTGGGCCTCTTAGGGACCTCTGAACTGGTGCTTTCAACCCTTTGCTCCTCGGTGGAATCTTGCCAGTGGCTGGTGGGCATGCCTACTGATCTTAACCAGACTGTCTTTCCCAGTGGCCCACCTGGCTGCTTCTGTGGGAAAGTGGAGCAGGCTTAAGGCTTCTGGTCTTCTCTATCCTCCCTCCCCCTTCTGGCGAAGTTGCCTTTAGCGATTCCCCACTCAGGGCCATGGGCTGAGTCCAGAGGGCCCAGCCGGCATTTCCTGAGCCAGGACCTGCTATCCCACCTTGCCTCTCCCAAAGTCCCAGAGCAGGAAAGTGAGCATGTGCTGATGAGTCAGGTGGACCACGGACGGTGGCTCTGCCAGCTCTGTCCGTGGCAGTCAGAGTCGTCAACTCCACTACACTGGGGTCTGCTCACCCAGCCTAAGGCTCAGGCCAGCTCCTCTCAAGAGCTTCTGATGCATGACAGTGAATTTTCATCCTGTATTAAAGGAGGACTGTATTCTCTCTAGAAAAATGTTCTTTAAAAAAAAAAATAGATGTATCAGTAATTCCACTCCCCATATAAAGAAACCTAGTTTTCTGTGTGTGTGTGTGTGTGTGTGTGTGTGTGTGTGTGTGTGTGTGTGTGTGCCTGTTTAAAGAAATGCTCTTTGTGGAAAGGTTTTCCACTTTAATATATAAAAGTACAAGTAAAGGGCAAACCATGCCAAATACCTACCTTCTAAAGATAATTATTGCCCTTATGTTTTAGGATCACCATGCACATATGTACACTTACAACCTTAAATGTGAGATTCTTTTATAAGGTATTCTGTTTTTTTCTTCACAAGAGATTGTGGCAGTCTTTCCATGTCAGTAAATTTAGACCCCTCCTTTTTTAATATCTGATATATATGCCATTGTGTGAATATACTGTGATTTATTTAACTAGTCTCTTAAAGATGGAACATTTTCCCTGTTATGAATAATGCTTCATTAAACATCCTTGTACCACTCTAATTGTCTCACAGGATAAATGGGTTAAAACTACTGAGTCACAGTATAATAACTATTTTGGGTTTTCATGCAGGCTGACAGCCTACATACAGAAATGTTGAACCATTTTTATTGTCACACAATGAAGGAAAACCTGCTGCTGATGTTCTTTAATGCTGTTCTTTTAATGTATTTTAAATGATTAATTTTCCCAGACTCTTAATATTTTTTCCTTGGCAAATGGACTTTGGATAACTAATTAAGGGGAGGTTTAATAATGGATGTAGCATCATTGGTTAAGAACTTAAAATGTATATCCAGTCTATATTTTCCCTTACATCATTCTAGAGTTACATCTGGAGTTAAATGGGAGGAAGAAATTTTCCTCAGTCTAAGGTTCTTCTAGCTGGACTGAGAATTAAATTTTACATGAGACAGATTAACAGAAGAGAAAAACCCAAGTTTTATTATGTGTGTGTAGGGGCCCGATAATGAAATTGGGACCCAAGCAAATGACCAAAGTCAGGCAGATCTTAAACATTTTAGACAAAGAGACAATAGGGGGGAATTGACAGGATAGAGAAAACAGATGTTTGGGAGCTTTAATTAGAAAGGTATTCTAATTGGAATTTGGGCTGAGGTAATAGATGAGTAAAAAAGTAATCTAGTTTGGGGCGCCTGGGTGGCTCAGTGGGTTAAAGCCTCTGCTTTCGGCTCAGGTCATGATCTCAGCGTCCTGGGATCGAGGCCCGCATCGGGCTCTCTGCTCGGCAGGGAGCCTGGTTCCTCCTCTCCCTGTCTCTCTGCCTGCCTCTCTGCCTACTTGTAATCTCTCTCTCTGTGTCAAATAAGTAAATAAAATATTAAAAAAAAAAAGTAATCTAGTTTGTTTCTATAGCTTTCTCAGCTTTAAAGTTCCCATCTCTGGTGATAAGAAGGTGTTTTTACTTCTCAGTCCAGGGAGGGCACCTCTCGTATGGGAGGTTTATTTCCTATTTCCTGGGGGACAAGGGAGGGTTTGAGTGTCCTTACACCGCCTGTTTCCCAGGTAGCTTCAGTTCAGAGTAATCAGTATGCCATTATGGTACATTTGGGCAGCCCGTCTTATGCTCCTACACAGAAGTGTCTTCTTTGGGCTTTGCGATTAATCATCACAATTGGAGGTTATGCAGTTAAAGCCAGTGCCCTCTTCCAGTCTCTGTTGTGGCAATCTGTCATGCTCCGTCCTTTCATATTGCTTCTAAAACTTGGCTAAAGAGAGCTTTTGACAATAAAAGTAGCAAATGCTACTTTGTAATTCGATAGGGATTTTAAAAAAATAACTCTTGCATTCTCATTTGGAGGTGAGTATTCTAGCTCTTCTCCTATGGAAGCCCCGCTTTCATGACTGTCTCTGGTTTCTTCTCGAATGTTTTCTCCATTTGTTTCAGTCTGTGAAAGTTTCCCCAGACCCATGTGATTAATGACCTTTTGTTCCACCTCTTTGAACTTTATCTCCTTGATCTCATCTGTCCATCCTCTGTGTCACCTGAAACTCTGACCAGTTCATTGGTTAATTGCTTATCTTTCTTTCACACTTTCTTGAGTTCATCTAATGATAGGGCTATCATCTATCATCTTAAAATGCTGTTGTAGTGTGTATTCTCNTCTGTGTCACCTGAAACTCTGACCAGTTCATTGGTTAATTGCTTATCTTTCTTTCACACTTTGAGTTCATCTAATGATAGGGCTATCGTCTATCATCTTAAAATGCTGTTGTAGTGTGTATTCTTTTACAGGCCAGAGTGATTCAGTGTTTTACATTCATTATGTGCTCCCTTTTTCTGGGTGTTACATAGATCTAGGAAAGGTAGATTTTCCCTATTGAGACTATTGCAATAACAAGCTTATAGGCAGCTTTAGCTTAGGGAGAAAAAAACCACCAAGATTTTATTTATTTATTTCACAGAGGGAGAGAGATCACAAGGAGGCAGAGAGGCAGGCAGAGAGAGAGAGAGGGGGAAGCAGGCTCCCCGCTGAGCAGGGAGCCCGATGCGGGCCTCGATCCCAGGACCCTGAGATCATGACCTGAGCCGAAAGCAGAGGCTTTAACCCACTGAGCCACCCAGGCGCCCACCATCTTAGTTTTTATTTTTTGTTTTTTTAAAGAGAGAGAAAGGAGGGGAGGGGCAGAGGGAGAGGGAGAGAGAGAATCTGAAGCAGGCTCCACGTTCAGTCCAGAGCCTGTTGCCGGGCTCGATCTGATGTCCCTGAGATCAAAACCTGAGCTGAAATCAAGAGTCGGATGCTTAACCAACTGAGCTGCCCAGGTTCCCCAACTTAGTTGTCTTTTAAACTTATTTGGATTTTGAGGGAATGATTTCAGAGTAGTTTGGGAGAGTTTTTCAGTGGCTTGTTTGCACATCAGGTAAAGCCTTCTAGAGGGGATAGACTCTTCCTGTTGAATTTTGATTTAAAAGCCTGGGATCATTAACTGGAGTAAGGGAATGGGATGAGGCTAACTTCGAATAAAATGGGAATGAGAGGTGGGAACCAAGAGGAGGAAAGTAAGTAAGAGGCACAAAAAAGATATTTTAGAGGAGGTTGACAGAGTAAATATGGCAAATTTTATTGGTAATTAGATCATGACTCATTTTTAAATGTTCTTTGTTCATGTCAGAATGGCAGAATATAAACCTACGTGAGAAGATTCACCACACCTTTGGGCATGAATTGGTACCAGAGACAGGACTGTGATAGATTCAGTGGAGCTGTGGTCTTGTCACACCCTGCGCTCAGGCTGCAGGCCGCATCAACGCCAGGGGCTTCTGGGAGGGGTCACTGAATGAAGTACTTGCTCAGCCATCTAGCCCTGTGTTGGGGTTCTGGGCTGGAGCTGGTACTGGGTGACAGTGCACATTGTTTCCCAGCTAACAGCCGGATTCCCCCAGCGTCTGAGCATGCTGGTGCTGAGTTGTATGGCAGTGACTCTTTCAGGACACCAAGGTACCATTTAACGGACTGTTCCTTTAGTGCCATTTAATAACTCACAATCTTAGTGTCGTAAGTGGTAGTTAATTACTGGCTCTTTGAGCCCCTGGGGAACCATTTAGTAATTACTCCTTCATTGCCATTTAATACATTTCTGTCTTGTACATTAAATAGCTCTGAGCAGTAATTCACGGCCCCATCCCTGGTGGCTGCTTCTAGAGATGCTCTTCTGAAACCAGATGGTTGCTGAGGCATAGGGAGTGTGAAGGGGCCATAAAATTTTTTAAATGAGCAGTCGCCAGTTGGATATCATGGACCATGTTTTGTTTTTATTTTTGTTTTTTTAATGTTTGGGGACATACATAAGGTGCTTAANTTCCCCCCCCCCCCCCCATCCAAGAAGCCTGACTCAGGAGCACATGGCCTGGGGTAGGGCATGGTAGGCATTTGGTAAATATTGGTTGTGTTGAATTAAGTTACACATTTTAGGACAGGATTTTTGTTGGTGACACCTGCTTCATTTTGTTACTGTTTCATCAGAGCTCATGTCGGAGAAGTTGGTTTTGTAAAATGTGTTCACCAGTGCCCGACTAAAGGGATTTCACTGTATGCAGGGGTTGTGAGGGCTAAACAGCAAATGTGAAAACTGGAAGGACCTCAAACCAGATGGTAAACGTAAGGTAATTAATATTGCCTGCTGACAGTACTATGCAGAAATGATTAATTTTTGCATTATATTAAATTCTAGGGAATTCTGAGATGTGGAACTGACTAATCCAAAGACAAATGGTATACAGGCTATTGTGTCTTGGTTCCTCAGGTAAATTTCTGACAGCTCAAAGGAGAAGGTGGGTCAGTAAGAATGATTTAGTTAAAATTGTTACCTTAAAATAGAAGCGTAAAGTCACTGCCTTTTCTGTGATTTTTGCTTATTGTAGAAACCAAGTGTGTCATAAGGTGACTTGTCCAAATTCTGTCCAGCGTAGGTAGTATCATGGTCGAAGTGGTGGTAATGACAATGTAGAAGACCCTAAAAATCCTGGTGAGTGTTCTGAAGGATGGTAGAAGGAAGGACTGACAGCCTGCAGCATGGAGAAGGGGTCCATGACACAGGTTACTGGAATGGCTGAGGAACCCATGGTGCCATCTGTTTCCCAGACACATGTCCTCCTGTTCTGAGGCTGGGCCACGTATCAATGCTTTTCTGCTCCTAACACCTGCCAGATCTCAAAGTTGCACGATTGCCTGGTTGTCCTGTGAAGCTCTGCTCTTGTCAGCTTATCGACAGATAATTGAAATACTTCTTATTAAACCCCTCTTCCTAATGCAGTTGAAAACATAATTTAAGCCCTAGCCATGCCATGGCTTCTGTCGCCTGGCTTCAGAGCCTATTAACACATACAAAGTCCACAATGGGGCTGGATGCCCTTTTCTTACCAGAAATAATGGAAACCGCCTATCCCATTTTCTTATAAAACACATTTTAAAAGGTGAATTTCCAGACACATTATTTTGTATAGGTTCATTCAGCAAATTACTCAAGTATAAAACTCTTGTAAGCACATGGCCCAGACATAAAGTTAAGCACATTCTATCAGAATTCTATCAGAAAACTCGCCACATCTTTAATCCTAGGCTTAGTGCTATGATTTTAAATAGAAGGAATTTAGAGAGTTCATAAATGCAAAGACTGGAATAAACAAACGGGATTAAAGGAGCTGTTTCCTGAGCAGCACCAATACAGACTCTCATACCTCCTTTCTGCCCAGGGAGACTGTTGACTTTATTTTAAAGCCAACTTTCAAGAAGGTATAGAGTAGGGCATCTGAGTGGCTCAGTGGGTTAAGTGTCTGCCTTTGGTTCAGGTTGTGATCCCGGGGTCCTGGGATCAAGTCCCACATTGGGGTCCTTGCTCCATGGGGAGTCTGCTTTTCCCTCTGCATCTGCCTCTTTCTCTCTCTCTCTCTCTCTCTCTCTCTCTCTCATGAATAAATAAATAAAATCTTAAAAAAAAAGCTATAGAGTAGACAGGTATTTTAATAACACAGATTAAGAAATCAGGGGCCCCTGGGTGGCTCATTTGGTGGAGCATGAGGCTCTTGATCCCAGGGTTGTGGTTTCAACCCCCATGTTGGGTGTAGAGATTACTTAAAAATCTTTTAAAAAATTAATTTCCAGGGTGCCTGGGTGACTCAGTCGTTATGTGTCTGCCTTCGGCTCAGGTCATGATCCCAGGGTCCTGGGATTGAGCCCCGCATCAGGCTCCCTGCTCATTCGGAGGCCTGCTTCTCCCTCTCCCACTCCCCCTGCTTGTGTTCCCTCTCTCGCTGTGTCTCTCTCTGTCAAATAAATAAATAAAATGTAAAAAAAAAAAAATTTAATTTCTGTGATCTGAATGTGCATGTGATGTTGGCATGAATATAAGTTTCTCTGATCACATAGCAACCGATTACTGGTCTCTGTTTTGACTTTCTATAGTTTGTATTTCTTTGGCAGCTTTAAACCACCATAACAAACTATATTTGATTGAATTCTCATTTATATCACTTTCTGATTGGGTTCTGAAATTGTATCCGAGTGGAACTATTTAATGGTTTTCAGTGGTGGGTACATACTATTGCACTTAAAATATTCAATGTTATTGTAATTTTACATTCCATATAGCTGCATTAACCACATTCTTATTTTNGCCGTACAGCAGTGATTTTTTTTTTAAGATTTTTTTTATTTATTCATTTGACACAGAGAGAGAGATTACAAGTAGGCAGAGAGGCAGGCAGAGAGAGAGGAGAGAGGAGGAAGCAGGCTCCCTGCTGAGCAGAGAGCCCGATGTGGGCCTCGATCCCAGGACCCTGGGATCATGACCTGAGCCGAAGGCAGCGGCTTTAACCCACTGAGCCACCCAGGCGCCCCACACGTTCTTATTTTGAATAGCCCATTTAGCATTTAATCATTTTATGTGTCCTGGTGTGTTCGACTAGTCCCAGACATAGGACCTTCAAACTCTTTCCAATTTGAGGCTGGCATGAATAATCCTGCTGCAAACATTTTTTTTTAGAAGATGTATTTATTTATTTGAGAGAGAGTGAGCGAGAGAGGTAGTATGTGTGCACCAAAGCTGGAAGGGGGAGGCAGAGGGAAAGGGGGAGAGGGGGAATCTCAAGCAGACTCCCTGCTGAGCATAGAGCTCAACACAGGATTTGATCCCACCACGCTGAGAGCATGACCTGAGCCAAAATCAGTAACTGACTGACCCACCCAGGGGCCCTTGCTGCAAACATCTTTAAGCAGATTGCACCCCCCTTCCCACCTTGGGGTTCTTCTTAGGGATATATTTCCCTGGAGAGAAATCCCTGGTAAAGAGTATGGCCTCTTGTTGCTCTTGTTCCATATTCCTACTTCAAGGGTCCTCTGAAGAGATGCTCTAAGAAAGGGGAAAATGACCACAAGGGAAAGAAATTGTCTCTGAGGTTGGAAACCTTTTCACTGGCAAGAGACCAAGTTTTCAGATACCTACAGTGAGACTTCGTGTGCTGTTGGCTGATCAGTAAATGAGTTTGGTGTGGTGCTGAAGAGCCCAACCTGTACAGTTAGCCAGGCGTGGGGTCACATTTGTCACTTTACCCCTCTGAACCTCCAGATTCCTAATGTGCATGTAATAGCACCTGCCTCCTTGTGGGTGGTGGTGAGCTTTAAATGCAGTACTGTGCTGCAAAGTCATTTCCTAGCCTAGGCCTTGCTGGTATTGGGTGCTCAGTGAGTGGAGAGCTGCTGTGATTTGCTCTGACTTAGGGAGCCCTGGGGTAGCAGGCCTCTGAATTGGGTTTATATGCAGTGTTGGCAAGTTGTTCCCCAAAGTCCTTGGGCTCTAGGATGCTTCCTGGGTGTGTCGACTGAACTCTGGGTCAGCGTTCAGAATTCTACCCGGTGTCGGTTCTTGCAATGCGCTCATTCTCAGGTTTGTATGTGAGTGGATATGATCAGGGGTTTTTGTGATTCCACCCCTGGCCCCAAGGCTGATGCTTGTTCTTCAAGAACAAGTAAGAGAAAAATCTAGTAAGAATATCAACCATCCTGGGGCACCTGGGTGGCACATTTGGTTGAACATCTGACTCTTGGTTTTGGCTCAGGTCATGATCTCACGGTCCTGAGATCAGGCCCCATGTTGGACTCTGCACTCAGTGTGGAGTCTGCTTAAGATTCTCTCTCCCTCTCCCTCTGTCTGTCCCACTCATGCTCTTTTAAAATAAATCTTTTTAAAAACATTTAAAAGAGAGAGAGAATATCAACTGTCTCTATGTAGCAAATATACCAACTTTTTTTCTGGTACTATACATTTTTGTTTGGGTATTAAAAGTAGAATTTGAGAAGGATGTGTTCCTTTCAATCCTGTTTCCTTAGCTTGAATAAAATGCCTTTAGAGAAGCTGGTGAATGAAAATTTTAATTTGTTTGGGTATTGTAAGAAAATCTTGCATCTTCTCCTTTCCTGTGACTTTAATAGAAATCTTTCTGTCTTTTTTTTTTTTTAAAGATTTTATTTATTCATTTGACACAGAGAGAGAGATTACAAGTAGGCAGAGAGGCAGGCAGAGAGAGAGGAGAGAGGAGGAAGCAGGCTCCCTGCTGAGCAGAGAGCCCGATGTGGGCCTCGATCCCAGGACCCTGGGATCATGACCTGAGCTGAAGGCAGCGGCTTTAACCCACTGAGCCACCCAGGCGCCCGAAATCTTTCTGTCTTATAGCCGCTTAATTTTAAAAAGTCAAGCGGGCGCATGGGTGGCTCAGTGGGTTAAGCCTCTGCCTTTGGCTCAGGTCATGATCTCAGGGTCCTGGGATCGAGTCCCGCATCGGGCTCTGTGCTTGGCGGGGAGCCTGCTTCCTCCTCTCTCTCTGTCTGCCTCTCTGCCTACTTGTGATCTCTCTTTGTCAAATAAATAAATAAAATCTTAAAAAAAAAAAGAGAAAAAGAAAACTTGTATTTAAAAAAAAAAAAGTCAAAGAAGCATCAACATCATTTGGGCCTTAGTATTTTTTTTCTTATTTCTCTTCTTCGTTGCCATCATCATCCCTTTTAACCATCTGTGTATTTTGGGATCATTGATTTGACATTCTCTCTTCAGAGTGTGTGTTGGGTAGGCCTTCCTTTTCTGGAAATTTCAATGGAACCTTTTTTGTTGTTGTTTAAAGGTAGTATTTATTTATTAGAGAGCATGCACACACATGAGCAGAGGGAGCTGCAGGCGGAGAGGGAGAAGCAGACTCCCCACTGAGCAGGGAGCCAGACGTGGGGCTCAATCCCAGGACCCTGGGATCATGACCTGAGCCGGCGGCAGATGCTGCTTCAACTGAGCCACCCAGGGACCCCCAGTGGAACGTCTTTTAAATTTGGTACATATTCCATCAGTGTTTTAGAAGAGTCTGTGTGTGTGTGTGTGTGTGTGTGTGTGTGTGTGTGTGTGTGTGTGTGTGAGGGGGGTGTGTATGTATTTTTGAAAGTTTTAAATTTTTTTTATTTTAAGGAGTTAAACTTCCCCACTCACTGACTTTTTCATGTTGAAGTTCAGCCATGACATTTACAATTGTTCAGCAGTGTTTAACTAGGGATGAGATGGTCTCCCATCTGCTGGATCTCCATCTGAGGCTCTGAGGCAAATGACTTTCGGGGAGGAGACTGATGGGGTCAGAGAACTAGCTCCCTGCACCCTTCCCCAGCCTCTGGCTTCTCTCCTTTCTCCAGCAGGTTGCAGGTGGCCTGGTGAGAATGCAGCCAGCATGGGAACTTTTATTCTGTGTTTACCCTAGCCCTGGGGAGCACAGGTTAAGGGTTGGAATGTTTTGTTTTGTTTTCTTCCTCTAGTGCTGTTGAATTGATGGGCGGCATAAGTTTGCTCCATAGAGATGATCAGTACTCGTACTAAATTTCTTCCTCATCTGTTCCTAAAGAACCAACATCTCTCTGTTGGGCAGTCTGCCTACCTCACACGGACTCTTCCCCATGAGTTAATTCATATACACACCTGAGAATAATGTGTATGGCTACTGGGCACTTACTCTGAGCAGAAGAATTCGGGGAACAATCCATGGCTCTGCGCTCCTGGGACCTTCTGCTCTGGGGCCTGAATTCTCAATGGTGGTTCTGTGAACATGGCAGAATCACCTCAGTGTCATAAATCTCGAGGCAGACGACATCACTGCTTCAAGAAAAGGCATCTGTTCTGTTACCTTACCTCACAAATATTTATCATCCGCAGTGACCCCTCATCGCGCCTTTCATCACCAGACCAAATGGTAGGCGTTGTTCTCCTTGCTTGTGTTTTCAGTGTTTCCTCAGAGGCTTCTCTGCCTGTTATTACTGGGTCTTTCAGACGTGAGTGCCCCCCTGGCCTGCAGGATCACTCCCCTGTCAAGGTTGGGCAAATGGCAAGCATGCTGGTCAAGTGTCATTCTTTCCCTTTTACTTTTTCGTGTTTTCAGAGTTCTGGTGAACGTTTTTTCCCTTAAACTGCTAAATTTGAGTAAAGACACGGGCCAGAAGAGAGCATTGTCCTGGTTGTCTGCTATTGATATTCCGTTGTGGAAAGTGTTTTCTCAGCCAGAACATTTACTTTAGTTACCAACTTCTTAGTATTTTGTTAGTAATACCTCTCTGGGGGGATAAGTATATTGTTTGCGTGCATTCATTAGTCATTTATCTCTCTGAAAGCTTTATGATTTGATTTAGCAGAGAAGTTATCTTTTGACCCAGGTCATAATTTTAACTTCTCTTCTCACCAGCCCCAGCCCCAAACTGGAAGAGCTTACTGATTAACTCTTAATGTGAAACTGGTATGGCCATATGCTGGGAGCATAATGTGAAATAACAGGGCTTTGTTAGAATTAATATCTAGTCTGCTTACTTGACAAGAACAGCTCTGTAAATTTTTTACTTAAAAGGCTCATCTTAAAGTGAAAAAGCTCCCACTGAGATTTTCGAAACTATATAGGAATTTAGTAGGTACATTGCTATCAACTTTAGTCTTTCAGTGTAATTTTCACACAAGAAAAAGCTCCCATCATTTGATGTCTATTTCCCTAGGAAGGAGTTTGTTCCAAAGAATGTACTGCTTGCTCCTTATTCATCTGAGAGAAAGATTAATTGTTAAGGGACACAATTAAGATATACTTTGTCACTTAAAATTTTTTTATAGTCAGAGATTTGACTCTGAACAGCCCCTTTAGAAATTCTGTGTTTTCAGGCATTTTCTTTTTCTTTTTCTCTCTTCTCCTCCCCTCTCCTCCCTTCCCTCCCCCTTCACTCCCTTCCTTCCCTCCTTTCCCTTCCCTCCCCTCCCCCCTCTCTCCCTCCCTCCCTTCCTTCCTTCCTTCCTTCCTTGTAATCTCTACACCCAGCATGGAGCTCCAACCCTGAGATCCAGCCTCCATCCAGAGTTGCATGGTGAAGCATGCAACTCTTTCCTAAAGAGAGCTCCAAAAACTGTTAGTAATTTGGGGGGCAATTTAAAAATATCCAACTTGAGGGTTAAGAAGTACTCACCATGGTACCATCATCTGTGCCAGGTCACAAGTAGACAGGATCCTCAGGCTAGGCAGTAAGCCTTGTTGTTTGTTATTCGTTGAATCCTTGAACAGACAGGCAGACTGAAAACCCAATTCACATTAATTGAAAAAATAAAAGTGTGAGGCACCTGGGTGTCAGAGTCGGTTGAGCAATGGATTCTTGGTTCTACTGGAGTCATGGTCTTGGGGTGGTTGGATCGAGCGCTGCACCCAGCACTCTGCATGGAGTCTCCTTGGGCTTCTCTCCCTCTCCCTCCCTTTCTGCCCCTCCCCCCTGCACACGCATGCACATGCTTGCTCTCTCGAATAAATACATAAATAAAATCTTTTTTAAAAATAATAAAACCGTATCTGTAACACTTGTGAAGACAAAAGAATGGTGTAGTATAATAGAACAAATAGTACTGCTGTGCCAAAAAGAACTAGAGATCAGTATGATACCTGCACTTACAGTGAGCTCAGCATTTCCTGTGACTTGTTGCTTGAAAAACCAGGCATAACATGCTTAGATTATCCAAGGGGTCTGTATGTTCCAATTTTGTGAAATTAATGGGACTGTCTCATGTTTGAAGACTTTGCACAAATATCATAATGCTTACCATGTTTTTCTTTGGAAAGTTATTTGAAATATAACATGGAAGAAAATAATTTATGAAGTTACTGGCTAATCAGTGTATAGACATTCATGATTATCCATTGTTCTCATCTGAGAATACTTGGAAAGCACTATTCTGGAACTCCTCCAGAATGCTTTTTCTGTCAGAATGCAATGTTGGATCTATTTTGATCAAGTGAATTAAGTTGTGTGGTGAAAAAATTCTCATTGTTGTGTTCACCCAGAAGTTTCCGGATTTTCTCTCTTCATGGTGCTTTAAGTGTCTTGATAACTTTTTCAAAAGAAACACCTAACAGTTTTGCTTATTAAGTAAACATAAACAATTTAATAAATATTTATGTTCTAATAACTGAGTTACCATTTGAAAAAGTAAGACTTGTAAATTATAAAAAACATGCTTTTCTCTTAAAACTTAAAAATTTATTTCATTCTTAAGTAAGTACCATTATTTACTAATGTGTCTACTTGCTAGACATTGCACAGCTGCTCAAACCTTGGAATTAGAGTAGACACTGCCACTCACATTTTCTGCTCCATATCGATTTTTCAAATAATACTTGGGTTTTTATCACAGGAATTGAAAACAAAACAAAACAAAACCAAAAACCACCTTTTCACAAGCATATGGATGATGTCATGTAATGTAATCTGTGAATTAACTTGAACGAATAGTTTGTTGAGTGTCCAAAACTTCACTGTGTTTTCTTTGAGAAATTGGAATCCCCTCTGTCTTCCTGGGAGTTCTCTGTGACTCTCCAGGGCACCTTGGCACATGGTGTGGGAACCTGCGTCTGAACCTGTTTGTTCTCCATAACTAAGTCAGAGTTGCCTTCAGGGGCCTGTATACTTAACGGCATTATCTAAAAGTTGGCTTTCATTGTTAGTTTGTGGTTGTCAAATTTTGGTGAGCAGCAGAAAGATTTCTGGGATCTGTATCCTAGTAATTCTGATTTATTATGTTTGGGATGAGTCTCTGGAACCCAAACATCTGTATTTTCTAACAAGCTTGCCTGGTGATACTGATGCATATGTCGTTGGAGAGCTGCTGAATTCCATCACAAATCCCTGGAGTTCAGGGACCTCGCTGCTCTTCACTTTAATCTTCTTACTCCTTTTCATTCCTGTAATACAGCATAATGTACATTTGACAGATGTTCTTGGAATGCACTGAACTTACTGTCCCTTACGTCGCTCTCTCCTTCCAGCTTTCCTTTTGTTCTGTTGCTTAAAAGGCAAAAGGAAGGAAGGATGGTTTCTTAGAGTTTTGTGACTTTCCACGCCTCCTGTTCATGGTCAGTTCCTCAGTTTCCCACACAGATCCTATGAACCTATTGAATCAGTCGGCTCATGTGCCCTGAGATATGCTTGGTACATTTGTCTCCGCCTTTCCTGGCTTATAGGTGGTACTAAGAGATGTAAGTTTCTAGGGTTGGGGGACAGTTTTTAAAATTTATTTGTCTTAGGCTAGAAGAGACTCTGTTGTTATTTGATACAGTGCTTCCATTTTAGAGTTGAGGAAACACGTGGAAGAGATGTGTTGTACCCGAGGTCACACAGGAAGTGAAAAGCCAGGCTTAGAAACTTTATTGCCTGGCTCCCTGCCCAGTGGCCGTGTCCGCTGCATCCCGGGCCCACCTGATCTCTGGAGGGCAGTGTGGGCTATCATACTTAATCTCTGGGAAGCGTTCCCAAATCATACTTGATTTCTGGGGGGGGGGGTATTGGATCCTCAGATTTGATCTTTGGGGGCATGGTAGTGGTTTTATTTGTGACTTTTTCCAGTCTCACAGGTAATTCTCATACAGAGCAAGGGCCAAGAACTGGGCTTGGCATTTTACTCACAAAATTAATACATTTGGTATTTTAAATATTACATTGCAATTTATTTAATCAATACTTCCAAATTGAATTTCTTTTTAAATGTTTTGGGTTTTGATTTCTTATGAAATTACAGACTTTGGAACATGGGCAACATAGAGTCATTTAATTTTGTGGTTTAATGGGAAGGAGGCAAAAACTTGAAAGAGCAGAAGAAACCATCAACATTATCATAAAAGGAGGAATTTGTCTTTCCTGGATGATTATAAATTATATTCTGTCAGTATCTGAATGTGGCTTACTGAGCTTTGGACAGCATTTCCCTGCTCAGAGCCCCTTTCTCCTTCCTGGTTCCTAGAGGGATTCTGAGTGGTTGGGGACCTGGGAGCGCGACATTTGGACAGTCAGAACATAGCTGTAGTAGACACTTCCCGGCAGGTGCACGTACCTTCATCCCTAAACAGAATTGGAGTGACTTAGATAAGGATCATAAGGATTAGCCAAGGAAGATCAGTCATTTTTACTGTGGTTCTCTTTATCACATTTCTGGTATATTTTAGAAGAGATAAGACCAACTTATGTTGAAGGAAAACTGGGCATTAGAAGACTCATGAGAAGTATTCCTGAAATTTTGCAGCTCCAGAGCTACTTTACTCAAATATACAATCAGCCATTCATTCATGCCTGTATGCTTCACTTACTCATTCAACATTTATTCACTCGCTCACGGAGTGGTGTTCCTCCAGCGGCTGCTCATCTCCTATGAGATGATGTGGGACTATGTTAAAAGTTGTGTTTCCTGAAAGTCCAGCCTTTTGAAATGAGGACCTGATCTCATTCCATCTTTCTTGAGAAGTAATCTTGTAGCTTTGCATCTCTGCGATTTCATTTCAAATAGTATCGGCCTGGCTTTAATTACAGACATTATAATGATATCATAAAGGAGGGAAAATGTGTAATTTGGGCATCACATGAAGTTGCTTGTAATTTATCGTAGATCTTGTCATTTTCTTTGGTTTAGTTCAGAATAGCTGGAGAACTGAGAGGGCTGCATTTTTCCCCCACACTAATGAAAACATGTCTCAACTTCATTACCCAATCCAGAATAATTTTAACTCAAGTCCACAAATAAGAGTGGTATTACTTAATACCATTACTGTTAATTTAACCACCCTTTTCTCTCATGCGGCCCTTTGCTAGGAATTCTTGTCAGGAAAAAATGCTTTAAGTTTGAGTTCCTTTTCTGGCTTTTCCTTATCTGGAATACCTTCTAAAAAGGCATAGTTTCAGAAGGAAAGAACATCATAGGCTTTCCCGATGGTCTCCTGAAGAGCCAGGACTGCCCCTCATGCCTCTTGTTGCTGAGACATCATGTAAAGTGGTAGAAAGGACGTGCAGATGGTGGGCGGCAGGAATCTGTCCACTCACTGTACTGGGGTTGCTTTTACGCACTGACGTGGCTTAAACTGCATTTGACCTGGTGCTTCGGATTCAGGCCAGTAGGTGACTCATTATTTCAGATGTTTGGTTGTGCTGTTATAGTTGAAGCAGTCTGTAAGGAAAATAGAAGAGCTTGTTGTAAAAATACGTCTGTCTCCAGGAAGGAGAATCCCTGCGTCCTGGCTGGAGGTGGGCTGTCTGCACATGGCTCGTCTGGCTTGTTGTGTCACCTTAGGTCCTGGTTTGGTGCGGTCCTGGGAAACGTCCATCAGCGCATGTATAGAGGCAGTGCCGGTTATTTTCATCTTCTTGTATGCGAGCTGGGAACATGCTGGGTATGAACTTTGCTCTCCTGGTCCCTGAGAGATCCCTGAGGATAGGCCAGCCGGGTGCCAGTCACCAGTCATCCTGAGGGAAGGAAAGCAGGGCTCACAGCCGTTCAGAAGGCTAACCTCATCAGGCAGCTTCTCTCTGAAGTTTGAGATGCAGTGAGCAATTTATATTCTTTCTTTGGTCATTGAAGGCTGTTCATTTTTCGTATCTGATTTACTAATGATGGAATGTTTGGCTTTCTAGAATCAAAGACTATTATAAAATCTCATTTTTAAAAACGTTTAACTTTTGTACTGTGTTTGTAAGTAAAACATTCTGCTCACTTTAATTTATGTTCTTTCTTTTTCCTTGTGTCTTGGTCCTTAACTATCCCAGGGGAACACTTAGGAAAAATGATCAAATCCCTTCCCAAACACTGTGGTAAAGGGACTATTCAAGATTCACAGGGTTGTGGCTATGAACCGATAGTTTAGACTTCCAGTTGTTGGTACTTTATTATAGAATTTTGATTAATTGGTTAGATGGTGACTGTCATATCCTTTCTTTTTTAGACATTTAAATCTCTACACCCAACCTAGGGTTCAAACTCAACCTCGCTCAAGAGTCGCATGCTCTACCAGCCAGGCCAGCCAGGCACACCTGTCAGATGCTTGTTTTGAGGGCATTTGGCTGGGTTCGTGATAGCTTCTGTCTATAGAGGATGTGCCAGGAACTTGGTTTAATCCTCATCGATAGACTAGAGGACATATACTGCAGATGCAGTGGAGAACAAATACACGGAGAGGTTAATAACATGCCCGTGGCCACAGAGCTGTTAAGTAAGAGCTGTAAATGCTGACCTCTTACATCATCGCGACTTGGAGGATGTCTCTACACAAAGCTGTGCTGCCTTCCCCCCTAAAAATGTGGGGTGCAGAACTACCATGCTACATAGTGCTGAATGTCCTTCAGCCTCTCTCCCTGTCTAGTGATATGTAAATAGCCCTTCTTTTAGAGAGACAGGATAGCATCATGGTTAAGAGCAAGGACAGCTGTCTCACTTCTACACTTAGCAGCACTGAAACCTTGAGCAAGTTCCTTACCCCTTTTACGTCTTGGTTTTTCCATCAGTGGATAAGACAATATATGAAGTTGTGAGAAATCAGTGTGAAGTGTTAGAAGAATGGCTTGTGATGAACACTATGCAAGTATTTGCTATTGTATATTATTGTGAAGACTGATAGGCATGAAATGTCCTCTCCATTTCCTCTCTTCCTTGCCGCAGCAAGCAGGGTGCCCTGGGCCCGCTTGTGTGTAGGGCAGCACTGGAAGAAGGCCATGACCTGGCACTTTGGGACTGAGGCCCTCCTGGAACCATGGTCCAGTGTTTACCCTCTAGACTGTGGGCATAGCTCCCAGGTTTGTCTACCCGTACTTGGTCTGTGTGGTCTCTGGTCTGGTTGTCTGTTCTCAGAATGTGCGCACTCCCCATCCTTACCGTAGGTGTTTTGAATACATATTGCTCATTCAGACATTGATTTCATATCCCAGCCTGTTGTCCATATGTTTGAGCTGGTGTGGCCACAAGGGTGTACCATAAATGATGACTCCTGGAGTCAGGGCTGGCTCTGTGAGGACCTTGTAGAGCAGTTGTTTTGAAAAAGCTTTTTATTATGAAAATGCTGCATTGCAGGAGTATGAACAGGAAGGGAGAAGTACCCGGGGGAGGCAGAAACCCAGAGGCTGGAAAGACAGTGCCAGGGACCTTTGCTCTTGACTACCTGAATCCTTTCCCCCCTTCCTTAATCTAGGGAACCTGGAGGCCTTATTACCCATCCCACTTCAGGGCCTGAAATGTTTCCCTTCTGATTCCCACGATGAAGGGAAGTGAGTCAGGCATTCCTGATGCAGAAACCGCACTGCCTGGNCCCCCGCCTCTCCCCCCCCCCCCCACCCCCTTCCCCTTGCTTTGGCGCGCATGTCAGAAGCAGGTAGTGACCCCGCAGTGCTGTGAATGACCGCCCCCGCCCAGAAAGCCTCTGTGATGGAGATGACTCACAATCTGCCAAAAACTGATGTGGAAACTGCCTGTTGGTTTTTGTTTCATTTTGTTTTCATTGTAGTGAAACACACAACAAAATTTACCATTTTTACATTTTTAACTGTATAGTTCAGTGCCATTAAGTACATTCACAGTGCTGTGAAACTATCACCACCACCCACCTCCAGAGCTGCCTTTTTTTTTTTAATTTTGCAGAACTAAAATTCCATACCCATTAAATAGTAATTCTCTCTTGCCCTCCCCTTCAGCCCCTGCTCACCACCCTTCTGCTCTCTCTGTATGGATGTCACTACCCTAGGAACCTCACGTAAGAGGAATTGTACGGTGTTTGTCCCTGTGTGGCCGGCTTCTTTCACTTAGTATTGGATCATCAGTATTGGAATGTGTGTCAGAATCTCCTTCCTTTTTAAGACTCAGGGCTCATCAGTATTGGAATGTGTGTCAGAATCTCCTTCCTTTTTAAGACTGCATGTGATTGCGTTGTATGTATATGCCACATTTCGTTGATCCATTCATCTGTTAATAGGGACTTGGTTTGCCTCCACTTTTTGGTTATTGTGAATACTGCTGCCACGACTAGGGTATATTGCTGTTTTGCTCTGGAGGGATTCAGCAGTAGAGCCGGTTCTGCCTGTTTGCAGATAGGAACCTCTGTACAGCTTTGAATTTTTTGCAAGTTAAGGAAGAACAGCAACCTGATCTCCAGGAGTCATTCAGCAGACTATCTGATTATAGGGACCTGGGTTTTTCACTGCTGTGAGGAGGGGTCAGGCAGAACTTAACGTAGAGGAAATGAGAAGCCGAGGAAGCGAAGGATGTTCAGAAAGGGTCAGTGTGGTGCATAACTGTGAAACTTAGGGAAGAGGGAGAAAGAACTCTACTGCCCCACAGAGCAGAGGATTTATGCAGTTTACCCTGGGAAATGGAAGCCACCCAGGAGAAGAACGCAGGTTAGCTCTTCTTACTTGGTGGAACCACCGATGTCTCTTAGACACAGGACTGGGCGCCAGGTTGTGGAGGCTCCTTCTGCAGGGTGAGGCTGCGGTCCTGTAGTTCCCCTCCTGAGCTGCTGGGACAGAGTGCCTTGCCACCTCCGAGTATTTCTGGTCTTTCCAGAGTTCCCTGGATGGAACTCTGTCACTTCCTTTGATCTCTAACTGGAGGTCTGTGTTGCTTGTTAATAAGAATATTGTACTATTTGATAATTCAAGAATATATATTCTTGACCACTGTGAAAAGACCACCAAATGGAAATGACTCAGGGCGCCTGGGTGGCTCAGTGGGTTAAAGCCGCTGCCTTCGGCTCAGGTCATGATCCCAGGGTCCTGGGATCGAGGCCCACATCGGGCTCTCTGCTCAGCAGGGAGCCTGCTTCCTCCTCTCTCTTCTCTCCTCTCTCTCTGCCTGCCTCTCTGCCTACTTGTAATCTCTCTCTGTGTGTCAAATGAATAAATAAAATCTTTAAAAAAAAAAAACAAATGGAAATGACTCAAAAGGAGCCATTTCTGTCCAGAAACTTTCCAGATGTAGTGTACAGCCCGTCCTTCACAGCTGCCCTGTGCGGGCTCTCATCATACCCGCCAACCACATGTTCAGCCAGTTGCACGTGCCCAGATGGAACCATAAGAAAATTGGATGAATGTATGTGTTGCCCTTTATTATTTACTATCCATCTTATGGATAGTAAATAAACATAAAAGCATTTTATGTTTTTGTTACCTCAACTAACAAGCTTCTTCTTGTTCCTTTAAGTCCTCATAGCACATGGTTTCCACTGACTTTTCCACTCCCCTCCCTTACCTTGCACAATATTTGGTTATATTTGGTTATAACAATGCAAATTATTCCAAAAGAATGTCTTGTTTAATAGTTGTCAGAAAGAACGAAAGCTCAGGGGTGCCTGACTGGCTCAGTCTGTGGAGCTTGTGACTCTCAAACTCGGGGTTGTGAGTTCAAGCTCCACACTGGATGTAGAGATTACTGAAAAATAAAATCTTAAAAAGAAAGAAAGGAAGGAAGGAAGAGCTCCATAAAGATAGGAGGGTGGAAATGAAGAAGTTAAGGGTAATGGAGCAAAAAGGACTGTGAACATTTTCTTTGAGTTGGTCTCAGAATTCACTGAATTTTACGTGGTCATCCTAGTTTCTATCCCAACAATTCTGCCTGGCTTTTCCTAGATGATTTTACTGAAAAGCAGTGGTAAAGTATGACTTGTCTTTTCTGCTAAAGCCTTAACAGATAGTTTATTCCCAAATGTAAACATTTTAGTAAGCCTTTTGTTTAGTGACTCATTAATACGATGAGGGAAAATGTCCTAATAAAGATAAAGAAACTGTAAACTGTTTCAAAAGCTGCAGAGGGAAAAATGTTAGGGCTCTGTAGGTCAACTACTTCCCCTTGTTCTGGGCGTTTCATTTGTTGCTTGGTCATGGGAACAGATAAACTGGTCATTTAAGGTTATGTCCTCATCTTAATTCTCCTCTATAAATTTTTACATACATCATAAGTCCTGGGTGTTTTAGTTCTACGGTGTGTCTTTCTGTGTGGACAGGGACTATGTATGAATTGAGTTGATTTTATGAAAAACAGTAAATCTAATTGCCCTTTTCCACAAAATAGCACATTAAATGTGTCACTCGGTTAGCACCAAGAAGTAGCTTGGGTAATTTTTACTAGTAAACAATTTGATTTTCTCAGAAATATCATAAACACCCAGGTATAAAGAGTCATAGATCCCTAAGTAGAATCAGAGGTGTAAGAGAAGAGGAAATCTCCCTAGCTCTGACTGTGGTTACACAAGACATAATCTGCATTATTGTTCGTATACAATTATAAGGTATTATGACCTTATGTTCTACATTATTTTGGTAAGATTAAAAGTTCTAGCATTGATGTAACTTTTTAGCTTTTGTATGAGTGTTAAATGAAGTATAAACTTATTCCACATTAAATACTCTTTTTTTCTTCACATTAAATACTCTTTGTAACAAAAGCATATAGATCTTTATCATATCCATGAATAAACATCATAGAGGTTTTTAAAAAAGTTACCTAACAACTTGTCATTTAAATTTCACAAGGCAGTTGTATGCCTCCCTGATTCTCAACCTTTCCAGTAGGAAGACCCACTTATGAACTGGAAAAATGCATAAGGTGAGAAGGAAAAAAATGGATTTAATATAGCCATTAAAAATAAAAAATCAGGAGGCAAGGCAAATTGACTTTATGGGCTGTGGGGGTGGTATAAAGAACTAGGAGTTTGTTTTACTTGTATAATCTGTTGATGCCTTTAGGTTTGTATCTGTTCTCTTTTGAAAAGGAAACAGTGATCCAAAGGTGAGCTTTCGTTACAACATAGCTTTTTTTTTTTTTTTTAAATTGTGTTACATTAGTCACCATACAGTAGTACATCGTTAGTTTTTCATGTAGTGTTCCAAGATTCATTGTTTATGTACAACACCCAGTGCTCTGTGCAATACATGCCCTCCTTAATACCCACCACCAGGCTCCCCATCCCCACCCCCCAAAACCTTCAGTTTGTTTCTCGGAGTCCACGGTCTCTCATGGTTCATCTCCCCTCTGATTTCACCCCCTTCACTTCTCCTTTCCTTCTCCTAATGTCCTCCATGTTATTCCTTATGTTTCACAAGTAAGTGAAACCATGTGATAATTCACTCTCTCTGCTTAACTTATTTCACTCAGCATAATCTCCTCCATACCTGTCCATGTTGATACAAAAGTTGGGTGTTCATCCTTTCTGATGACTGAGTAATATTCCATTGCGTATATGGACCACATCTTCTTTATCCATTCGTCTGTTGAAGAGCATCTCAGCTCTTTCCAGAGTTTGGCTATTGTGGACATTGCTGCTATGAACATTGGGGTGCATATGGCCCTTCTTTCCACTACATCTATATCTTTGGGGTAAATACCCAGTAGTGCAATTGCTGGGTCATAGGGTAGCATTAAAAATTTTAAAATTTTTAATTTTTTTGAGGAATCTCCACACTTTTCCAAAGTAGCTGCACCAATTTGCATTCCCACCAACACTGTAAGAGGGCTCCCCTTTCTCCAGATCCTCTCCAACATTTGTTGTTTCTTGCCTTGTTAATGTTTGCCATTCTAACTGGTGTAAGATGGTATCTCGATGTGGTTTTGATTTGAATTTCCCTGATGGCTAATGATGATGAACATTTTTTCATGTGTCTGTTAGCCATTTCATTACAACATACCTTTAAACTTTTTTTTTTCATACCTTTAAACTTGTTGCCCATTTTTTGGTTGTTATTGACTGGATTTTCCTGGATGACCCTCCAAAAAAATAAAGGTACTAGTTATAGTCTAGTCATGTGTGTGAAAGTTTGTGCCTTTGTATTTGATACAAGAACATTTCCTAGCAGATACAAGCCAAGTTTCATAAGGATATAAATAAGTTTTACTTAAGAGTCTTTCAAATTACATAGACTTATGAAATGTTCTTTATAAGGTGTGGTCTTGGGTACTACACAGATCATACTCTTCAGTGACAAGGTTTAATTCTGGGCCCTTTTAACCTTGGAATTGTCAACTAAACCAGACTTCAATGCAGCAAGGATTCCATGGATGGACAGCATTCACGGATTCATTTAGCTGATGGTATTGTCTTCTGCTCTGGGCTGGCCATCGGGGGGGGCCTTGGATATGTGAGGTGAAGAAGGTGTGCTGGGCCTGCGGGAACCAGCCCAGGGTCCGTTGGAGGAGACCGACACAGAGCAGCAGGTGTGCTGCTGTGGGGCAGGGGCTGTGCCCAGGTGCGTGTAGGCTGGGACACGCAGTAGGGGTTCCTTCTCACGCTCACAGGAGGAGGGGGGGGTTGGGAGGGGGAATGGCTGGAGTAGGAGTCCTTTGAGCTGAGTGTTGACTCTTAAGTCCAAATCAAAAGCTATTTCTTAACAATAGACTCTGAACCTCACTGTTTATGTAAATTAGGACTTTCTCATTGGGCAGGGGGACCTTTTTTTTTTTTTTTTTTGCCCCGGGTCCCAGGGGTGGGGCGCTACTTTTTATTTTCCCACTGCCTAATGGAAACAAGGCAATGGAAAGCGTAGCCTGGGTTGTTTAGAGCAGCCTTTGAATGCTGGCTGCCACCCAGTAGCTGCTCCACCTTTCTGAACTTCACATAAAAAGGGAACAATAAGATATGCTCCATGCATGGGTTTGGTATGAGATAGCAGAGGTAACAGTAATGAGGAATCCCTCCTCTTCCCTTGGCACATTCAAGTTGAATGCCTTGAAAAAGAGAATTTATTTTGAAAGGTGCTTGGTGAAACAAGAAAGAAAGTAGGGTTAATGACAGGATACTGAGAGTGGCTAATATTAGGCACCATTTTTTTGTTTGTTTCTGGTGCTATTTAAGTGCTTTCTGTACATTTCCTCATTTAATCCTCTCAAGAATCCTGAGTTAGGTGCTATTGTTTCATCCCCTTGTCAAAAATGAGAAAATTGAGGCTCAAGTAGTTAATCCTGCTTGTGTGGCCCCAGAGCTCTTTGCTACCGGAGTGGAGTTTTTGAAGAGGATGGTGAGGATGGCAGTGATAGGCCTAGATTTTTCTTTTTTGTTGTTGTTGTGGTTTTTTTTGTTTTTTTTTTTTAGATTTCATTTATTTATTTGACAGAGAGCACAAGGAGGCCTAGCGGCAGGCAGAGGGAGAGGGGGAAGCGGAATCCCTGCTGATCTGGGAGCCCGATGTGGGACTTGATCCCAGGACCCTGGGATCATGACCTGAGCTGAAGACAGAGGCTTAACCAACTGAACCACGCAGGTGCCCCTAGATTTTTATTTTTCATCTTTTGAAGAAAACTTCAGTGTACCTTGTTACATGTGTCCCTTATAAACAACAGGAGATGGCTAGAAATTGGGATAGAAAACAGAGGTTTCCTAGAGAGGAGGTGACTTGCCCAGGGTTACCGAATCTGTATGTGGCCCATTTGGCACAAGAACTTTTCCCACCTGATTCTTGGGAGTGCTAATAGAATGAAAAAACAGGACCAGAATCCCGTTAATAAGTGGATGCTCTGCAATTTTTTAAAATCTCTGACGGGCACAGGGAAGTTCATTATGTTGCTCAAGATAATGTCGTGCCAGTGGCCAGCTGTAATTAGGAAGGGCAGACCCAGTTCCAGAGCCACACGGCTTCTGAGCAACCCAGGTGCAGGAGTTGAAATCCTGATGCTTTTGTGTCTAGGCTGCTTGGAACCAGGGTACATCCTCACGGCTCCTTCAGGGAATTGGAAGGCACTAGCGATGAATGCACGTGGCGCAGGGACTCTCTGTTGGCTCCCAGTGCCCCCTGCCACGGTCACAAGGGCTCTTTCAAAAGGTGAGTGAACAGCCACAACCAAAAGGGAGATGTTGACGATTGGGGATGATACAGAGGACCTGGGCCCCCTCCTTCCAGTGCTAATCAGTTCTCTCTGCAAATTGAAGTCTCAGCACAATTTTAAAGAAAGCAAGAGAGACAAGAAACCAAATAAGGTTGGACCAAAAGCCTGTTGGAATTATGTGGTGTTTTGCTCTGTAGCTGGGGATCCAGTTACAGATGCCTGTGATTATGGCCTTTGCAAACAGTTGTCAGAGAAATTTATAAGATTTCTAAAGGCTGCAGAAGAGCAGATGTGGAATTAAATTTCAAGAACAGCTACTCCTAATGGCTTACATGTGGGTATAGGATATTTAGGATTCAGACCCAAGTCCCTGTGTCCAAGAGGTGTGGCATGCAGGGACAAAAGCCGAGATTGGAGGTGTGAGGGTTTTCTGGTGGTCTTTTCCTGGTGTATTGTTTATTATGGGCCCACAGGCCCTTCGGAGCAGTGGAAATCTTCCGTAACAGTTAGCTTGTAGTGTCGAATGTAGTCTTCATTTGTTCTGTTTAGTAAGATGGCTTTGATTGGCTTCTTTGCCAACAGGCATGAACCGTGCCAACAGATAGATTGTGGAAAATGTGAGTCTCTATGACCAACTTTAATTGGCCGTGCAACAGATATTATAACATTAGCAAAGTTCGGGGTATTTAGGTTTGCCTTGTTTCATATCTGTTTTTTGTTTTTTTTTTCACAATTCATATGGCAAAGGCTTTAATGACTGTAAGAAATGCCTTTATTATTGACGATAAAGAACAAGATTGGAATGATAGGAATAATGTTAGTAATCTAACAGTTGTTTGTTTTAAAGCAAAAGCTACTAGGTTTCTCCCCACCTCCAATAAAGAAACACACTTACTGAGTTTAAAAATCCATGAAATCTTTATTAGGCAGCAAAAATGATTAAAAAGAATATTCCAGGTCTTGGTATATATAAAAATAACATTCTAGTTCTTGTTATATTGAAATGCCCTTTTCCAGAGCTTTTCAGATAATTGCTAGAAAACCTAGCTTATACTATGTTAATAAACAGAGGGCCCTAAACTGAGTAGTGGGACAGAATTTAAGGAGCAACTCTTTTCCTACAAAATCCAGAAGTTTCTGCTGCTGTTTTACTTAATGTGTGTACTTCCTGTGTGTGTTGGGGGTGTGCGGGGAGCACTGACTGGGTCTCAGCCTCTCAAGGAACCACTGTTGGGACACTTAACTGTGCTGAGTGGTAGTTCTTTTCACGGATGGAGCATGTGAGGTTTTGTGGTGACCGAGATAAAGGGTGGAGGAAGGAGCAGAAGATGGGCCACAGAGCCACGTGGCTGTGTGATGGCCCCGTGTGCCAGGCTTCTGTCACTGCCTTCGTGGAAGGAGGACAGCACCGTTCTGTCTTCCACACTGAGCTTCTGCAAAAACCAGATGGCTTAGCACTTTCTGCAAGTGAGACAACATGAAAATCAAATGGAATAACAACGGTTCGCGTTTGTGTACTTTCATATCATAAGATTATCTCCCTGAATGCGCACAGCTGCCTGGAGAGGTGACCTGATGACAGTCACGTGGTAGACAGGATGACAAAAGCTCTTAGAGGCCTCAGTAACTTGCCCCAGGGAGAGGGGAGTAAAATGGGGGGCTATTGGCCACCCTTGGGGATCATTACATCCCCAGGCAGCAAATGGTGAGGCTGGTACTTAAACCCAAGAATTTGAACTCCAGAGTTGGTGCTGTTCTTCCTCCTGAAGAGCCAGAGAGGGAAAAGGACTGGATAAAAATGGCCTTATCATTCTCCCCGCTTTTAGCTCTGGTGTTGCATGGCCTTTTAGACCACTGGGAGGTAATGTGAGAAGGCTGTGTGCTGCTTGTTGGCCGTATGACCTTGGGCAAGGTGTACCCCAACTTGCATTGTCCTGGAGTTAATAGACTGTCTCATGTCATTGTTGTGTTCCATGGAGATAAATGCTGTGGCACCTAGCGAGACCTCTGTCCGTGCACGATGATGAAGAGGAGGAAGACCGTCGTTACTGCTAAGGTTCTCCGTGCTCTTGAGGTTTTGGTTACAGAAGGTTCTCTATCCCTGGACCCCTGCATGGCCGGGCTGTTTCCGGGCCGAACTTGCGCTCTTGACCCTCCCACGCTACACACGCCAATAACAGCTTTCTGGGGGCTGGTTTCCATGGAGAACAGCTATTGAACTTCTGTTGTCATGTGTTTCCTATTTATTCCACATGCCCCAGCTTAAACTTTCAAGATTCTCCTGCCTCATCAGGGAATAGAGACAGCTGGGCCTGTGGTACATGCTGACCCCCATGCCTTCCCAAGGCCAGTGGCACTCATAGCCTCTGTCCAGAGCTACTCTTTTAATTCATCCTTTAAAGATTTATTTTTTTTATCCCAGGCAGAACCAGAGAGGGACTTCGTGTTTCTCTGTGTCACTGAACCAGGGGTTGACAAGTATCATCTTATCTCATTTCCTAGGAACAGGTAGAGAGAGGCCCACACGGGGACCCCAAAATGGGGGTCGCACCACTTCCCTCATTTTCAGTGTTAATGAGAACTACTTTCCAACGGATGTTCTTGCTCTTCTCCTGATGTTTCTTAAGTTTTTCATCCTTGTTGTCTTTTCTTACTCATGTACTTAGGGAAACCTGAAAGACTGGAGGATGCTTCTGTTCTAACTTTATCAGTTTTAAGCTGAATTTTATGAAAATCCTAGACCAGTGAGCTCCTTCCCTCCCTGTAGGATGGGCTTAGAATGCTATCACCATATACAGTGTCTTCACAGTCAGCTGTTTGCCCAGAGCTTCGAATCATCATTTAGGCCATATGGGTTCCACATGAACTAAGACTAAAGTTCCTCCATTTAGCATCTCGAAGAAAAACCATTTTTAGAACTATCAGTCCATTAAAAACAAAAGAACAAGCCATTGATATTAAACTTAGTCAATGAAACTTTGAATGGAATGGGAACAAAAGAAGTTCCCTTGTTTCTAATTCTGGGGACTCCTGTTGATTCAGAGCGGCCCAGGGATAAAGCAGTAGCCAGTCTGAGTTGAGCTGGATGAAATACACGAAAAGATTGAAAAGTCCTTACCTGCTCACTTATTTCCTGTTATTGCGAATCATATGAATTCCTTGGCCATCACCATCCTCAAATATCTTGTTTCTGATTCCTGGAGATGAGGAGACTCCAGTGATTTGTGTGTATTTTTCCCCTTTACCTAGAGATCCCCATTACAATCCTTCATTAGATAGACCAAGCTGGAATATAAATGAAATACGAATGAAATTTTTATTAAATGATATCCCAAAGAGCAATTTATTGGCTCCTACAAATCAGTCCAGCCAGTCAGCAAGTATGAACTACTTCCTTACGGTGGGCATTTGTGTAGATTCATCTTTATACTTGGCTTGGTTCTGAAATCTGAGAATATTCCAGCCATGACTCCTGATGCTTTCACCAGTTTGACCCTCACTGCCTGGAAATGACCAGACCGTAACAACAGCACATCACTGAACTCAGGGAACTTTATAGGCCATGTGAAGGCCTTTTTCCTTTCCTTTTTTTTTTTTAAAGATTTGTTTATTTATTTATTTTGACAGAGAGAGAGAGATTACAAGCAGGCAGAGAGGCAGGCAGAGAGAGAGGAGGAAGCAGGCTCTCTGCCGAGCAGAGAGCCCGATGTGGGCCTCGATCCCAGGACCCTGAGATCATGACCTAAGCTGAAGGCAGAGGCTTTAACCCACTGAGCCACCCAGGCGCCCCCTTTTTCCTTTTCTTGAGACAGTTTTCACCTCTTTTGCAGACTCAGGTTCAGAAAGGTAGAGGAAATAAACTACATTTTTTGTACTGGGTTTGAGTTAATCTTCAGTATTATACTGGGTGCACTTTCTCAGAAGGACCTGCTTGAAACAAAGCTCTGTGTGAGTTGGCACTTGTCCTGCTACTGAATGGTAGCTTCTAGGCAGTGAGAGCTGGACTTGGTGTCTCTGAACTCCCAGTGCTCATGGGTGCGATTGATGGACGTTGTGGTAGTTTGGCCTTATTCCAGGACAGGTAGTTAGGAGCAGGCTTCAGAATGGTTTCAGAACTCTTGTACCTAAATGATTTCTGGAAGATATTATTCAGAGGAAATTGGCAGTAAAGTGAAGCCATTGATCTCACCTCTTGATTTCTTGGTAGGGGAAGGTACCTGGAAAGGAGGAGGAGCAAAACCCTGAAATGCATATGACGTGGCTGTGAATGTATGTGTGACAGCCCAAGCCATTCCTAAACAGGGGGAATGTGACCATTTGAAATGGACTTGCCAAGCCTCTGTGCCGGGAACCTTCCTTCTTGCAAACAAAGGAAATTGTCAACTAAACCCTGATTGTAGGTACCCAATTCCTACATTTCTCGGATGCTGCCTGCCAAAGAGGGCCTGCACTCAGCCTCACTAGTGGAAGAAAATGGTTCTAACTCCTCCTTCCTCCTGCCACTTAGGTCATAGTGCTTTTTGTTTATTTGTTTGTTTGTTTTTCTGCTCTCTCATTGCTTTTGAGAAACCCATAATACTCCTTTTATTCTTCCTGTGATTGGCATCTTGTTTTTGTCACAAAGATAGTGCTGGCATTTTCTATCTTAGAGGTGAAGTGTGGAGGTCCACACCAGAGAAGGAGGCATACTTAATCTCTGTGATGTTGTCTAAGTTCTTGAGAAACTATTAGAACTCTGTTATCTTGGTGTTTGCCAGTTGAGGTCAAGCCAACATCTGTATGTGTCTTTCTTTCCCAGAAAGAAAAGAGAAAGAGAAGAGTTCAAGGAATTAAAAACAGAGTGTTCATTAGAATAACATTTGGGGTCAGGTAAACATCTCTTTCAAATCTCATTGAAAAGTTCCAGGAGGCCAAGGGTAAAATCTCCAGAAGACTTCTTTCAAGGAGTGTAGTTCAGTGGAAAGTTCATCTCTTAAAAAAAATGTAGAAAACCTGAGTATGATATTGCTTAGGGGACTCTTAGAAAAACAGAAAAGGAAAAGGAAACCAAACAACACAATTTCTTCTCATTTGGAAAGTGTGGAAGGCCTGGGAAAGATTTTCCCCAGTAACTAGGAAATACTTCTTTGTTGCACATGAGCTCCTCCCCTTCCAGGAGCTGTGGAGTCGTTTCTTTCTTTTTTTCTTCGAAGTTTTTATTTTAATTCCAGTTAGTTAACATGCAGTGTTCTGTTAGTTTCATGTGTGCAATACAGAGATTCAGCAGTTTCACACTGTAGAGTCATTTCTTACATTTGTGAGTCTGAGTTGTGAGTGCGGACGTCTGGGATACACGCAGACTTGCGTGGGCAGGACAGAGCAGCATGGCCGTCTTTAGGAAGCGGGCGAGCCCTCAGCCTGTGCTGTAGCCCTATAGCCTCATTCTTGGTGGTTTGCTTGTGTTGTTCCATTTACCAGTTTCGGGGTTCAGATGACATCTTTCACAAGATTTAAGCTCTTGTTTAACTTTTTTTAGAAAGTTGAGAGAAACAGTCCCCTTTGACTCTGAAGGAAATTAAACCACAAGTCAGGCTACCAATGGAGATTGTGGGATTTCTGTGCTGGAGATCTTCAAAAGTAGAACATAAAAATTAGGTCACTTAAGGAAGTCTGCTTGGAGCCTAACCAAGATGGCCTCCTACAGCGCTCCAAGTTTATAAAACAACTTGTGTTAATACTCATATATCTGTAGAGCATAAGGCAGATCAGTACTTTGCCACATTCTCTTTGAGCTCCTTAAAAATGTGTTGAGCTCCCTCTGCCTAGAAATGGCTGTGTCTCTCATTTGCATTGTATGCTAATGTTGCTTGTGGAAATCGAGTGAGTGGGAGGGAGGAAGTAAGCGGGGTTGTCAGTTTAGAAAGTGACATTCGATCCTTTCAGAGGATGGCACTGAGAGGATACTTGGCTTAAGCAGAGCTGACTTGACTGAGCATATTAACGAAGTCCCCAAAGAACTGTACTTGGTGTGAGGACACTTCCTGTAAAGAATTACTGCATTACTAAATGATTAGTTTGCTGGCTTTAAATGGTCTATAAAATGCAAAAGGTTTGTTTGATTCAATGTCACTGGAAGCTATTAACTGTGAAAAGTTAAGAAGATTGTCTGAAGCAAGATTTTTAAATCATCTGGATCCAGTATGAGTATAGAATGACAAAAATTAAAAAGTCAAAGAAAAGATTCTTTGTGGAATGCCAGACCACAGTGAACATAGTTCTTGGTGACTTGCTGGATTCCCAGGGTCCCCAGGGCTTTCCCCTCCTGCAAACTGTATCCAGCTCTAGCCTACCACATAGTGACAAACCAGTTTCCCTCCCGCCTACTGACCTTAAAGAGACATAGTTCACGGGCTCGTGAACACCTGTAAGAAGGACTCAGTTTTTCAGGAATGGAGAAATTGAAAGCGTTAAAGGTGCTCAGCAGACAGGAAAGCAACATGTGAAATTGGGAGCCTTGCCTCCCCCTTCCCCACAGGCAGGTAATTTATGAAAAAAAATTTTTTCCATTTTTTTTTTAAGTAAAGATTTATCTTAGGAATTCAAATTAGGAGTCTAATGCCCTCTGTGACTCCATTTCTTGAAGTTGTCCAGTCAGTGCAATATGGACTTAAGACTTTTTCCCAAGGACCTAGAAACTAAAATATATTATCTTCCCTTTGTTTTTCTTCTCTTTGTCTTTTTTTGTTTGTTTTATTTTCCTGGGCAGGCAAAAATAAAGGAGAGAGCTCCAAGCTATAACATTTGGTTTTGGTACTGTTTTCTTTCCTCGTTCCTTTTAAGAAAGGACACATTCATTAAAGTACGACCCTGTGTTTTTAGTTCTTTCGCTCTTTTAACTTTCCTTTTATTTGAAGTTAGTTCTGCCATTTGGTGGTTTTCAAGATGTTTGTGTATTTACACTGAAACCCTTTCTTTCAAATAAAATCTTATTTTTAACCCTAATATATGAAACGGATAAACTGTAGCTGTTCTGGGAGGTTGCCCCCTGGCCGCCTCCTGCTCCTTGGTTTCTGAGGCACATCTGAGCGCTGGGGGAACCTGCTTTTTAATCCCCTGACATGAACACTGGATTAGGAGGGAGGGCCTCGTTTGCTGCTCCCGGGCTCCCACCAATACTTCTTATCACTTCCTGTTGCGGGACCGCTTTGGTGAAATGATGGCATTGTGCTAGATCATCTCTGATGTCCTTCCTGCCCTAAGCAGTTCTGAGTTAGACGTACAGAGCCCTGGGGTGGTGGAATTTGGGTGACTGGGGAATCCATACAGCGAGTGCAGAAGGTCTGGCTGAAGGAAGAGTCATCCTGTCCCAGCATGAATGGTCTTCAGTTCATGCAAATGAGAGATTGGGAGCCAGAACTGATGCATCAGCAGAATTGTCTCAGGAAAATGTTTTCCAGAAGATTTCAGTGAGGCATCTGTAACCTCTAACACAGGAGAATCTTGTGGAGAAAGGGACTTAAGTTACGGGTTCTTGTTTACCATTGATTGTAGTCGACTTTGTTGGCGAGTGGTTAGCTGTTAATACATCAAACAGTTGTTCCTCACTAGAGAAAATTATGTCCTATCACTTGTGTGTGAGTATGTGTGTGTGTGTGTGTGTGTGTGTGTGTTAGTTTGGGAATGCATCTGAGGCATAGTTCAAGAATCTGCAGCCAGTTAACACATTTGCTTAGAGAATGGGGATGGTGAGGCCAAGGTCAGGGTTCAGTTGCTCTGTGGGCCAGTTAGCTGGGCGGGGCTGTGCAGCCAGACTGTACTTTTAACCCCGACCAGCTGCCTCTCACATGTATGCCACGGGTCCCAGGGAGGCCTAGAGGGTGTGGAAGGATGTCCAGACTCAGCTTTTCCTCCTGGGATCTCACAGGGCCTTTGTCCCGGTAGTGGAGGCCTTGGCATTCATCTTCGTGGATGGAGGGCACCCTGCTTGCGTATTTAACAGCTTAAAAGGAGAATCTGAAATACTCCCGTGAGCCAGAGTCTCAGGCCTGCTTGCTGTGTGTGGGTGTCTCCAGTCTGAGGACAAAACTTGCCACGAAGTTAGACTGGAGATTGTTGGAATAGTGCTCCATAGTTCTCAACGTGAGCGTACCGTCCTCCTTTTCGGGAATTGGCAGAAGGGCCGCCATTAGAAGAGAAATTGCTTCTAACTCCTTAAGACCATTGTTCATTCTCTCTTCTTGTTCTCGTTTCTTCATTTAAACAGCGTTTTGTAATTAAAATTTGAAGCACTTGATTTGCATTTGTAAAAGAACAGGAGTCTTCACGGGAGTTGTCTGCGCAAAAAGTATCATTCCCATGCGCACCATTCCCCTGGAGAATGGTTCTGTATCATCAGGCTTTTCCTGTTAATGAAACATGGAACATTTTCTCTTGTTTCTTAGTATAAACACAGCCATGTAGGAAGCCTCCGTACGATTTCATCTTTGCCCAGGGAAGCAATTAAATTTAGTTATAATTTGTTTTCTTTGAAAAATAGGATAGACAAGTAGGCTGAAGTAAAGTATCTCAAACACTTTTTTGGTGAGAAAAGTATTCATTTCTATTAAACAGAATTCAAACAATACAGAATGATGAAAACTTTGTACCTCCTAATCACTGCACCAGCCCATCCCCACAGTGGTCACCCATAGGATACTCATGAGCCAGTTCTGAAAATGGGTATAAAAATGAGAATTTTAAAACTCCTGTTGATTTTTATTCCCAGAATTAATTTTTACCAGGTCAGTGGCTTTCAAAATGTTTGTTTTTAACGACGAGTGCTTTCTTCCAGCAAAATTTTTGGTAGAATTCTAATACAGAAAAATAAATAAAAATAGAGACACTGGAGTTGTAGCTGGGGAAGAATTCTGCTCACTTCCTCCTCTGGCCTGACCCGTGAAACCACAGGGTCCTTCTCCCGAAAGACCCAGCAGTGCTTACAGCGGGCACTTAACCCAGTTGCTTTAGTGGTTGATTGGTGTTGGACTTCTACCTCCTTGACCAGCTCTTCTAAATGGGGCACTCATAGTGACGTTTGTGTTCCCATCGTTGACTTGGGATGTTTATTTTTAGTTAAGCTATAGTTAGTCATGAACTTAAAAGCAAACCACGTAAGCCAACCAGTGATTTTTTTTTTTCTTTCTTGAAATTGGACCTTTACATTTAACTCATCCTTTGAGTTTAGCTCAAATGCCACATTTGTCACTACTTTTTTAAGTCTGTGGCAGCAAGTTTTTCTCCTTGTGGATTTAGGTTTAAATCTGTAACTACAGTGCTTGGACCGTGGTAGACATTCATGTCCATGGACCTTGTAAGGAACAAGTTTTAGCCTTTCATACCCCATTTCTGGTAATTGTGTGTCTGCCTGTTTACTTTCCCCCACTAGATAATAAAGAGGAAGACAGCATTATTTTATGCTGTAGATAATGCTAGACAATCTCTTAATCTTTGATCATACAGAAGTAAGTCAGAGTCCTCCAAAAGACAAACATAGCCTTGTGTAAACACAGAATTCTCGCATCCATGCTGTGCCCAAATGCTGTGAGGGTAAGATGGCACTAAAAATGGTCTTTATCAGCCTTGAAAGGTGTTTGCATATTTGCAGTAAGTACTTATTGAGCACCTGCTGTGTAATTTGGCTAAGCCTCAGAGAGCAAGACAGGTCAGGTATTTCACATGAGCTTTTTCCTTTAGTACACACACCCCTACGAAGTCATTGCTATTATTTATTTACTTATTTTACTATACAATAGCCAGCTCTTACCTTACTCACTTGACTGCTTTTCTGGGGGTAATCTCACCCTTACCTGTGGCTTCAGACACCTCCTACATGGTGCAAATTTCCCAAACTGCGAATTTCCCTACACTAATCTCCTTTCCTCAGTTCCTCTCCGTGCCTACTGGAATCTGCCCCACCAGGTTCTTCAAGCTTAAAAACCTCAATGAGCAAATTTTCCTCCAAACCCTCACCTGATCTCCCTTTTTCCCTTGGTTTCCTGTTTTGGTCAAGACCTAATCATCTGCCCGTACGTGTATTCACCAACTGATATTCACTGAGAACGTACACTGTCTCAAGTGCCACTCCAGGTGACATTTAATGTTGTGCCTTAATGGAGCTTATATTCCAGTGGACAGACAGCTTACTTTTTTTTTTTTTTTTAAGATTTATTGATTTACTTAGGGAGGTGGGGAGAGGGAGAGTCCTAAGTAGACTCTGCACTGAGTGCAGAGCTCAACGTGGGGCTCGATCTCACGACCCTGAGATCATGACCTGAGCCGAAGTCAAGAGTCGGTTGCTTAACCACCCAGGCGCCCCATGTTATGATACAGATTTTTTTTTAAAACATAATTTCTTGAAAGTTTTCCCTGGCAATTGGTAAAAGCTTATTCATACTGTCCTCATTCAATTTGTGTTGATGTGATTTTATTCTTCTGATATGTATTCGGAAGACATCCTCACTCCTCCTGAGATGACACTGGCCTTCTGAGCTCTCCAAGGGGTAATCAAAGCTCCTCTTCTCTGACTCTCCTTCACCAAAATCCTGTCACTTGCTCACTCATGTCAAGGTTTTAGAAAAGCTTGAAACCTTGGATGATGTAGACTGAAGCTGAAGGTGTAAGTCCACCTGAAAGAGAGATAGCAGTGGCCGGCGAGAGTTGTACGTGATGGCTGCCAGACCCTTTGTGCGGTGGCAGTCCCAGGAGGCACCGGGGCAGAGGACTGCTGCGCGGTGTAGGGGAGACGATACTTCTCTTGGGAGCAGCAAATAATGCCTTGTTTGTTTTGGTCTCCCTGGTGCCTGGCAGGGAATAGGTGCCCAACAGATAATTTTTGACCAGGGGAGGATAAAGTAGTGGACAGATAAATGCTTTTTGCACACGCAAGGTAATGATAAGGGTAAATATTTTAGATAGGGGAGCCAGGCCTCCCAAAGCCAACTGTCTTTCACCACTAGAATCTCAGTGGACTCTCAGAATTCTTTCCTTCATTTTTAGGACATTGCACATCCTTTAAAGAAGACATTTCCAGAATGGTGGGTTAGCCTGTGCTGATGTTGTAATAGGCATGTCCCCTCAGTGAACTTCACCTATATGAAGGTGACACTCTGCAAGGATCTTTGGGTCTTTCCACAGGTCACACAGGCTCATTCTTGGATTTCGAGGTCATTATAACTCACGGCCAGCCTGGGAGCAGCATCTCAACTTGCCGTCTCTGTGCTCTCACCTGAGTGTGAAGTGTGTCCATATTACCCTCTTTGGAAAGGTTTTTAATGTGTAGCCTTTATTTATTTCTAGTTTTAATCTTGGCATCTGTTTTTCAGAAACATTCCTCTGTTACTAAGCTGATGCCCAGATTTGGAATGCAGACTGCTAAGAAGTGTCAGGCAGAGGAAGGGCTTGTCAGCACTTCCGGTCCAAGCGACCTGCATGGCCCCCTGTTACTTGGCGCTCGGTCCGAGCGGGCTGCACTCACCTGTCTGCCTGTAACGACCTGTGTCTGTCCAGCTCAAGTGACTTATTTGTGAACACATGCTTGGGATATTTGCTGAGGTTTGCTCATTACCAGTGCCCAACGATATTCACAACTGTTTCTGTCTTGCAGAATGACCACAAAGCTATATTCAAGGTTTTAAAAAAAAAAAAGGCCAAGAATATTAAGAGTAGTTGTCATCCCGAGGAGCATTTTAAAGAATTACCAAAAGACCTCTTTAATTATATACACTTGCCCCTGTCTCCCTCTTCTACCACCTGTGTTTCAAGGATGTCATGGAGGTTGGTCCAGACACTGACTGGTATTTTGAAACACACCCACCTGCGGATCCCCCCTGCGTAGACAGGGTAACCACCACCCCTATGCTTCTTTCATACCTGCTGACTCATCCTTTGCCTCTTGTGCTTTCCCCTGCTGGAATTCCAGCTGTCATCTTTGCTTGATGATTTTCTCCATCCTGTCAACCCCATATTTCTCTCTCCCCCCATCCTGCCTTTTCCGACTATCTGTAGGAAATCATCCATTTATTCAGTAAATATTTATAAAATGTCTACACTGTGCTAAGTGCAGAAGATATGTAAGGGAGTAAGCTAGAATTAGTTTTAGTCTCGAGTTGCTTCTGGTCCAGTAGATTTGTAACTAAATGTTGGAGAGAGGCTAATAGTCACGTGAATGAACGTGGCACACAAACCTGATATGTTAGAAGGCAGTATCATTGAATCTTACTGCTGGCACATAGGGGTAGGTCACTCTGTTGTTCCTAGATATTTAAAAACTTGCACCCTTTAACCCTTGATGTTGATGTGATTTTTGACCCAAGTAGTTTCTCCTTCCTTAAGAGTAAAAGGAAGTTTTTGTGATGGACATTTGGCTTATAGACTATGAGGTCTCTTGGAACCTTGACCTTCAGTCATTCACTGTGTGGCTGAGTGGCAGGGAGGGCATTGTAGAGGCTCAAGTTCCCAGCATTTCACGTGAGTTAACACAGCCCAGCCTTTGGCAACCTGCCACTCCCTCTGCTTGGAGACAGGTTTGTGAAATTTGACACTCTCATGTCTTTCTTTAAAAAATCTTGCAAAGTTCAGCAGTCTTCAGTGGCTGACCCATTTCTTTTAAATTCCTATCGTCAGACCCAAGTATGAGCTTCTCTTGGACCTGTTGTCAGAAGAGAGTGTACATTTCACCGACTTAAAAAAAAAAAAATCTCAGCCTAGTCTTCGAACAATAACTTACGCTTTGGGTGCAGAAATGAGACACTGCTTTTTTTGTCTCTTCTGCTGCCACCAGCTCCCCTTAAAATAGGAACCATGTACAAGCGTATATTGTATCAGCAGAGTATAGTGAAGTAGGATTTCGACAACTGTTCCTTTAGTCGACACAAGTAAACAGAACCTAAGAGTTGTCCATGAAAAGTACAGAGTACTTCTTAGGTGGAGGTAGAGTGGTTTATAAGAGTAATAGGGCTCTTGCTGTATTTTGCTTTTAGCTCACCTCCTTTGGTTTCATTTTCATGCTTCAATTCTTTGGGGCCCATCCTTGCCCTTGTCCTTGAATAAGTATGATGGCTGAAGAACACAAGTCTTGGTTGTTGCAAAGATCTAGCATCTACTGATTGTGTGTTTTAGTTTAAGTGGTTCAAATTCCTACTCTGTAAAGTAGGAATGATAAATGATGTCTGCCCTATGCCCCCACTCCAGCCGCCTTCTGCTCACTCACTGTGGTTCAGATGAGAAAATGAATTGTAAAGTGTCATTTAACTTAAACAGTGCTCTGCCCTGGGAACTCGCATTCTCACCGAGGATGGGTATAGTGAACTATCACAGGGTTCACGGAACGAGTCTCTTCTTTTATAGGACGGCAATCAAGACTTTACCGTTCTTTGGCTTCTGTGATCATGAGCTGCTGCTTCTTACCCCCCCACCCCTGCCCTGGCGGCGACCTGGACCTCTGTGTGACCACTCCGTTTACTGCGACGTTTTTTTCAGTTGACCTAGAATTTATCCTTATAACTTCCCAAACAAGTTATACGTCTTGGTTCTAGTTTTACAGAGTTAACATGAAACAGTTCAAATCAGCACATTTCACGTCATAGAAATTTATAAGTGAGAAAGGGGTCTTACAACTTAGCTTCCTGTTTTTGGCAATTCAGTTCAGTAAATAAGAGCCGGTGCCTGTCATGTGGGGGCTGTGCTCGGGCACTAAAGGCACCATTGTTTCTCCTCCGATCCCCGCTCTCCGGAAGTGCAACAGAAGGGCATGCAACCCAAATGGAGATGAATGGGAAGTACAGACTTAACTCCTTAATGTGCAAAAATAACGGTGCTTTTGATTTTGTTTAGGGTACTTGCTGAGTATGTGCCTGTGTTTATTAGGTTATAACTCATGTAAGTGGCCAAACAGACTACTGATCTATAAAAATGAAGATGAAAGAATGATGAATAATAAAGCCATCTATTTCTGATTTTTATAAGCTCCTCTGTGTTTGTTAAACAGTAAATGAAAAGCGTATAGTTACACATGGAGAAAGGGAAACTGGTGAAATGGCAGCATGGTACCACCTCTGTGTGAGCTATGCTGGATGTTCTTAGAGTCGCCGCAGCCCCTGGGAGGACCCTGAAGGGTCTTCTCAGAGAGATTAAAGGCAGGGTTCACTCTCCTCATTGAGTTACATGTTTTAACAGAATTTAAAATAAAAACAAGCAAAAAAAAAAAAAAAAAAGAAAAAGAAAGAAAAACCACCCCAGCCCCGACGCTAGAGTTGGATGCCCTTAGTTCTCTCCTTGCCCGTGTTGCTGATGGGCAGTGTGATTTGGGGGGACATCTGTCTCTACTCCTCAGAATTTCATTTTCCTTCAGATTCAAAATGGGACTAATTTTCTTTGCCCTGCCTCTGTTAATATAGTTGTTTAGGATTAAATGTGCTCATGTCTATGGACTTGAATCTTCACTTCTTATAAGCCGTGTAACTTTGAGAGACTTATCTGTGCCTGTTTCTTCGTCTCTAAAGTGGGATAATATTAGTACCTACTTCCGCGTTTTTGTGAGAAGTGAGTTAATTCCCATCAAGTACACTGATCAGTGCCTGACAGTTAATGCCTAACAGTAATTATTTTTTGTGACATTCGAAGGCTCTATGACTTAGTATATTTTTAGTCTACTGAACATTTACAATAACTTTTTTAATAAATAAAAATAACTGTAATGCCCTATATCATGTTTTATCTTTCTGATCATTTTGGTAGTTTCACAAGATAGGACTTTGTTGTCAGTAATCCTGACACTGAAAACTTATTCCCAAATGCCTTTTTTCTTCAGAGCTTCAGACCAAATTTATTTATTCTAGGAAATGCCTTTTACTGGCAGTGTGAGTTTGGAAAGCTTTAGGTGGGAATCAGGATATGACCCTGCTTTCTCTATTACTGTTAGAGGTTGGAGATCTTTGTTAACTGTCCGGAGCTTTGCTTACGTTGTATGTGACAAGAATTTTTTTGAATGTTATCTTTGATTTTGAAGTATGCGAAGTCAGTGTTTTTGTGACCCATTCGGCTTTGAGAGGTAATGCATTGTTAAACAAGAGCTCCACCACAACAGACCCATTTATAATAATCCTAGTGGTTTTTTTCACAGAAGGAGTTTTCAGATAAAAATACTGATCATGACTTCTGTGACTTTCCCTAAAGGGGTAGAATTAAATTGTGGGAAATGCTTGGAATTTAACTAGTAATTAATTTATAAAGAGCCATTTAAAAAAAATCCTAACTCCTCTAAGCTATTACAACAAAGAACCTTATGAATTCAGAATTCTTTTGTGTATTTATTTTTTATAAAGTGAAACCCAGTGACTGTTGTTCAGTATCTTCAAGCTTGTTACTGAACTAAAATGATGTCTTTAGATAGAGGAGCCTTTGAGCCCCATACTGGCTTTTCAACCTCAGGTCCAGTTTAGAATAACAGTGTTGCTGCTGCTGTTAAACTAGTTTTTTGGCCGTAAGTATGGATATTTGTGGCTTGATATTATAGACTTTCATTATCAAAATTTGACAATGGGATATTTGAGAGTTTGTTAATAGAAAATGAGCACATAGACTTTTCCTGGTTTTTTTTTTTGTTTTTTTTTTTTGTTTTTTTTTTTGCTTATCAGTAGAATTGAGGCTGTCAGATATTTTGTTTCATCTGTCTTACCTCTTCACTCCTAGTTGTGTATTTAATATTTCTTGAATGCCAAATGCCTTATTTCTACATTTTTACTTATATGCAGTGTTATATTACAGTCCTAAATAGCATGATTGGGCTAACCATTTTGAAAAGAAGGAATTATTTTTAAACATACAAAAAGCACAAGTTAATTTTATCTTCTGATTGATTTGTTTTCCAGAGCTTTTGTGTTAAGGAATGTCAGGTTTCTTTTTGGCGAGGTGCTGAGTAGACTAGCAGGTACAGAGTAGAAGGTAGTAGGTGTTTGCAAGGGGCCACATGGCAGGATGAAAAGATTGCTGTTTGGAAACCCTGGGTCTCTGTGATGCTGGGGAAGTTTGTCTGCTTCTTTCAACATTAGTTTCCTCAACTGTCAGTGGACATACTGTCTATCTGGAAAGGTTATAATCTGATGCCACATTATGGTGATATATAGTGTATTTCCACCAAATAGTAACTGTGATATTTTGTATTAGAAATTTGTTCCATTTATGTTTAATATTTCAAAGCAGTGCTGAATGGACATTTTGGGATTCTTTGTTTTGTGAACATATTAATAGGGTTATAATTTTCTAAGATAACCAGAAAACTTTGAGAACACCAAAAGGAATACTTGATTTCTGAGTAAACTGTTAAAAAAAATCTTATTTCTTGATTCCTTTGTTTACTGTGTTAGAGTTGTAATGGCCACTTTCCCCCGTCCCCAGTCTTGGACATCCTTATGTGTTTAGCTTTAAAAAAAGGTAGCAGAGTTACTGGAAATGATATAGAGTACTGCCAGGATAGTTTCCTCATTCACAATTAAATTTTTTTTTTTAAAGATTTTATTTATTTATTTGACACAGAGAGATCAGATCACAAATAGGCTAAGAGGCAGGCAGAGAGAGAGAGGAGGAAGCAGGCTCCCTGCCGAGCAGAGAGCCCGATGCGGGCCTCGATCCCAGGACCCTGAGATCATGACCCGAGCCGAAGGCAGAGGCTTTAACCCACTGAGCCACCCAGGCACCCTCACAATTAAATATTTCATTCTCAGTTTGTTTTAGGAGTATTTGAGCCTGTTTATAAAGACTGTTTATAAAGTGCCCTGAAGGACTCAAATTGTGTTTTCAAGTTGGTCTCTTTGTGAGGGAAAAGGAAAGGATGTAATAAGGGGCGTGTTCCTGGGCTGCATCTCCCCCACTGCTCTCTTTTTTCTGGTTCATCACTGGTTTGGACCCTATGTTAGTACGTCAGTGTTCCTATGAACCTGTGGCTGTTCCCATGAACAGGTGGCTATATTCTAATCAAAGTTGAACTGTATGCTGCCTGGGGGCTAATATTTGAAACATTACCTATTTTAATGAAACACAAAATTGTATGCTAAGTCTTCTTTATGTTTTAAAAAAAAGTTGTTTTTTTTTCTTCAATTTGTCTCTCCAGGTGGCATTTTTCTGAAGTTGTTCATTGACACTTCCCAGCGTTCCTGCAGATAAAATAGGTAAGTAGTAGAAATCAGATACCCTTGTTGTAACAATTCTTTGGATACACTTTCCAGGTGGGTAACAAATTACTTCTTGAAAGAGGTGCAGTATTTCAAACTTTTGGATATTGAAGGGTAACACTAGTTTGTGGGTTTTGTTTTTTGTTTTTTGGGGTATTTTGGTTAGAAATAACTCTTGGATGAGCATACACAAATGTTTTAAAAGACCCTGTAGAGGTTCTGTGACCATTCACAAGCAAATTTCCGAGTTCTTTATAATGGGCATAGCTGACTCTTGAGTTATCTTTCCTTTTGAGTTCTCTGTGGACCATTTCACCATTTTTACCATTTCTCTGTGAAGGGGGAAGTAGAGATGGCCAATTCAAGTTACCCGGTTTTATTACTTGATGACAACTCAGATAGAGGAATTGCCTAAATAAAAGGTGATATATGATTGAGTCTATAGATTCTGATTTATAAAGGTTACCTTTGGAAACTATTAGTAATAATAATAGGGGTTGAGTAATCTCTGACAGTATGCATTCAGGAAAATCAATTAAATAATTGTTTTAAAAGACTTTGATCCATCTCTGATTCTAAAAGGCAGATAGTATTCAGCCCTGTTCCCCAAGGCCCTTGTAATGAACTTGAGGATACGGCTCGGGCCAAGGGAGCCAGTATGTTGTTTGAATGTGGGACCCACTGACACATTCTCCAGGAGGCTCTGCCATATGCAGTGAATTCACAGATTACTTTCACAGATGCCATCTCAACTGTGGAATGGTGATCTTTTTAGCTTATAGATTCTGGGGAAGGCAAAATTGCCCTAGAACTATTGATTTCAGAAAGGTTATTAAGTTGTTTTAATAGGTACTACTGCTTGGATTAGATTAGGAAGCTTGGCTTCTCTCTCTTTTTTTTTTTTTTTCTTCTTTTTTTTTTTTTAATGGGAACTGTAAACACTTGTGAGTTATGAAATAATTTGAGCAAAGTTCTTTCTCATGGGAAAGCCAGGGCTGACCCAAGATGGGTAGGTGTCTTGAGAAGGTTAATCATTGGCACCTTATCAAACTGATAATCTTGAAATATCTGTTCCATTATTTATTTACTGGGAGTAGGTGAAACTGATTTTCTACTAATAAAGACTATTAATAAAAAATATATATCTTTTCCTGTATGTTGAAAATAAGGGATTCATTACATGTGATTTTCTGAACCAGGTGTTCATAAGTCTGTTTAAAATTTGGTTAATAATAGCACTCTGCCACTCATTGTTCCGGTCCAGACTTTCAGATGCCTGTCAGCCAGGTGACACTGGGGTTGGTAGTGAGGCCTGTTTTCACTCATACAGATATGCAAGGGAAAATATTCTCAGCAGAGACAGATCTGTGCTGCTGAGGAGTGTGTTTATTTCAACTCCCAGGCACTGTCTGTTTGAATAGAAACAGGTCCAACTGCCATTTTGTCCATTATGTAAGGACTCACATGTGAACCCCCCCCGAGTTAAGTGGCTCCATATTTCCCATGTATTCCAATGATGATTTAGTCCCCCGTTGTGGGTTGTCACCCTGGATCACTGCCAGGCTGGCCTGTTTAATCCAGCTCTGGGGAGAAACCAGTTCCATTCTGCCAGTGCCTTCAGGAGCTAAGTCATGTTCATCCTCGAAATCTCCCTCTCTGAAGATTTAGCCAGATAAAACTCATCTCTCTCTCTCTCTCTCTCTCTCTCTCTCTCTCTCTCTTTTTAAATTGTGAGTTCATCCCATACAAATGCAATAATACTTGACCAAGTCAGACACAGGAGTGGCCTTTCAGAAATAACAGCATGTGAATTATGAAGAAATCTGACTGCTCAGATCATATCACCTTGTTGAAAGGTTTCTCTTGAACAAGTAGTCACCACAGTCTGAGGAGAGCCTGTCTTGAGATGGTTCAAGGCTGAGAGTCCATCTCTGCTGGGCACAGACCTGGGTTGGGATCCCAGATGTGGTGCCATTTGGCTACATGACCTAAGGCATGTTCCTTTACCTGATGGAACGCCCATCTCTTTATGTGTGGATACCCCTTCCTCCTGGAGTGCTTTGGAGGATTCAGCGAGGTAAAGATAACATGTGTGTAGTGTAGTAGCAGCAACAAGTACCTTGTGCATGTCTTTCTCACGTCTGGGACCTTGGAAGGAGCACTGGATGTGGGATGGAAGAACTGCTCTGCCAGCTACCTCTTCTGCCTCCCTGGTAGAGTGGCAAGGTGTCGTACCTGCTCAGTTTGGCCCTGCCTATTCTGTGAGAATTGTGAGAAATCTTTTAAAAGCGTGAAGTTACAGTGTATAGTTGGTATTAGGGGCCTTCCGTTGGGCAGGCTTTAAAAAAAAAATCTAGTCAGACCTTCTGGGCTTGAGTCCCAGCCCTACACCTTATAATTAGGTGTATGACCTTGAACAAGTTATTAACACCCTCTCTGGCTCTCACCTGTCTCACAGGATTGCTGGGAGGTTAAATGATGTATTGTGTTTAGAGTGAGGCATATAGAACTAGCACCTAGTGAATCTCAATAAATACGCTCGTAAATTCACCAGAACACAAGAAGGGAGGCAGGGAGTCTGACTTGAAAAACTATCCATGGTTTTAAAATCTCTTGAGTTTGAACTTTGCCTTATTGAGCTACCTTTTATGTGATGTTATGTTATTTAGATCAGGAAGGATCATCTTTCTCCTGAATAAGTTGAGAGTGACCTTATCATCCAACGTGGGATCCCCTCATCAGAAGGGTGAAGCATTGGGTGTTAGTCTTCTTTGGTTTTCTGTTAATGAGTAAATGAATTTTTCTCCGTCTGGGGGATTTCTTGCTGGTATTGACCAAATGAGCAAAATGGGAGCTCTGGACTTGCATTGTCTGATCTGGTATCCCCTCTCCCCATATGGCTGTTGAGCACTTGAATCATGGCTTGTGTGACTGAAGCACTAAATTTTTAATTTTACTTCCTTTTAGTTCATTGAAAATTTAGAACTGATAGTTAATTCAGTTATTGGAAAACTTTTATGCATATTCGAGACAACTTGGGCATGCGGATCTATTTTTTCAGCTCTACATTTTATGTGGTTTAATCAGGTCAGGTATTTCTGATGAAAACTTACCTGAATTGAGATATGCATTATGTGCAAAGTACACAGCAGATTTTGAAGTGTTAGTGTTAGAAAAAAAGGATGTAAAATATTTTTAATACTTTTTACATTGATTATATGTTGAAATGATAATATTTGGGATATATAGAGTTAAATATATTAAAATTAATTTCTTTTTAAATGCTGCTACTAAAATTTTTAAATGCCGTACGTGCTCACATATTTCCATTGGACATCGATGCTCTAGAAGATCCTTGAAACAATGGGGTAATTTCTAATTTATTAAGTAAAATAGTTTTTTTCCAATAGATTGTGAAGGTTATGAAAGTGGGTTTTTTCCTCCTTTTAAAGATTTTGTTCACAGTCTACAGTTCAGAGGACTGTTTTTAAATATTCAAAACTGGAAAGGAAAAGAAAAGGCACATAGCTGCTGTTACCAGGACCTTGTGTCATACAGCCTGAGGCTCACTTTTAATGTCTTTGTGGTAGACGTTTCTCCTCCACTTCCTTCTGAAATGTGCCAAGGGAGACATTTGCCACGACCCACCAGGATATGAACCCAAACACAGCTTTCCAGCCAAATGTTGTGCTTCTTTGATGATTGTTAATTTTGACATTTGATGCAGGTACCGTGTTCCTAGGGTGACATTTTGACATGCCCCAGGAGATCAGTTTAGGAACTGTCATCCAGGAAAGTATGACTTTTAACTACCTACAGTGAATTAGCACTCTCTTCTTACTATGGTACCAGAAATGCAGAGATACATTCCTCAAGGGGATGATTGCTGGCTAGATGCTTAGTAATCACCAGTGTATGTATGAAACATGAGAAGAGAATCGAGTTAGGATCATCCATGTGTTTGTTTCTCATTCATGCCCTGGGTGACACTGAAGTTTATCCTAAGAGGTGGGTAAAGAGTATTTGACTGGGAATCCTGCTGGTCTGGGTTTGAATCCTGGCTGACTCACAGGGGGATGGTGGTGAGCCTTCCTAACCTCTGAGGCTCTTCCTGTGTAATTGGTGCCAGCAAACACCAGCCACTTTCCTTGTCAACATTCTTCCATTGAGTGTACTTGATCTGTGACACCACATGCCTTCGTGTGATAAACATGGCAAATACATTGCCATCCTTAGACTTTTCCAGGCTGAGTAAATGAATGAAAGTTTACTTTCCAGTGTCATTGTATTCAAGAATTAAACAGGATTGAGATTCTGTGTTAAATACAAGCTATTATCGCAGTTCATGAACAATCCATGGCCACCAAAAAAGTGGCTTTTCCTTGCATAGAGTTTGTTATGACATTGAGGTTTTTAAGTTCCAGGGGCAGAGTATAGGATTCACTTCCACCAGTAGCTTGGAAGCAACTATTAGGGGTGAGGGGGGTGTAATAGCCTTCTTCCTTTACTGAGGGTAAATTGAATCAAGTATATGGTGTCTGGATAGGAACATGATGAAATAAAGTAAAAATAAGATTGTGGTTTTCAAGATTTTAAAAAAGCAAATCAAAGTAATTGGATATATTAAAGACTTAAAGTGAAAGCAGTTCTTTTTCCGCTTTTGTTACTTGTATGTTGACGGCTTGCCTTTTTTCTGATAAGAAGTTTTGGCTGGACCTGTGCCATTTGACAGGAGAGTCCTGAGGATTCTTCTCAGCAGGGACAGAATGAAAAGTTTCTTCCCTTGGTGGACTGTGAACTTCTGAGGGCTGGTCTGAATCCTTTATTATACCCTCAGTGCCCAGTACACTCTCTGGTGCATAGTAGGTGCTCAGTGAGTATCAGTTGAATGCATGGAAGATAAATGTCTGTGGTTAGACCGTAGAGCTAGTTTTATAACATCCTCTGAAGAGAACTTGACTTCGCTAAATATTGGACAATTGGAGGAGTGAATGTGGGTTTAACTTTGACTTTCAGTTTATAAGGAAGTTTAGGAATATGACCCATTTATAATTTGGGAAGCCACAAAGATTCTTTTAAAGCAGAGAAGTGAGGTTAGATATTAGGAAGGCATCACGGGTAGCAAATTGACCAGAGGCTAGGAAACCATGTAGGAAGTTGCTGCTGGCAAGAAACTGTGAGGGTGGAGAGGGAGGCTTCGGGGGGTCAGGGGGGCAGGACTGCAGCTAACGGAATGAAGTACAGCCCCAGGGATGCGTGCCCGTGGGGTTAGCTTCGGAGAGGAGCTGGGGCAGCTCTGGATAGGAGGGGTAGTATTGCCATAAATAAGCTTCAACTATAAGGAATGGATGTTAAGAGATTCTCACGTGCTGGCCTCAGTTCTTTTGAGAAGAGAAAAAGTCATCTGTATGTGGGAGGATAGGTGAAGCAGGGGATTCTCATGCTTCCCCGTGTGGAAAGGAGCTCTTCTCAGTGCTGTCGTGGCAAAAACATCCATCTCCCTGTGAATTCTGGGCCTCTCTAAAGGATTATTTGACAGAGAATTCAGGTCCTCCATCTGAGGGAGTAAGTTGACAGAGATGTTCTGGATCTCACATCAGCAACATAGAGTTTTACTGTGATCAAATGCTCAAGTCTGTGGAAAAGGCTGTACGTAGCTCCTCCGTCAGGTATATGCGTTTCCTATTGGTGCTCCTCTTGTCATTCCTTCTACACAAAGAAATGCCATGATCCTTACATGGAAAGTTCTTTGACCTTCATGATCCACTTTGTAAGCTGATCCTCAAAAGGAAAGGAATGAACTCTCCTCGTCTGAATGAGTATACATGGGGATGCCATGGAGGGGTCTCCCTCACTGTCTCTGTGAAACATGTGCGCTTTTACATGAAGCTTGTTAACGTAGGTAAGTCATAGCTGTAAGCCATAGTCTCAGATCACACCCCAGCAATCCCTGCTTATCCCAGAGAAGGCAGTAGGAGAGCTCTCAAGTTCCGAGATCCTGCCCCCATAAACAACCTATTTGCTCTTTGAAATTTCATCATGACTTCCTCACAGAAACTGGCTTCTTTTTAATTAAATATTGATTTAATCTACATTCTGTTTGGGGAATTCAAAAGCCAAAATAAAGTTTTTGTAATCTTTTCCCTTTCTTTTGGTCTCGTGCTGGTGGGAACCACTATACATACAGTGGTCCTGTCCTTCGAGACGCCAGCATCCCCTGTGCCACGGGTTAGCCACTCACCACATCTCATAGGGTTAGGGTGCCAGGCAGACTGTAAAGATGGGATTGGCCCCCAGTCTTTGCACCTTATGTTACCAGCCCAGAATAGCCTGTGAAAAACTCTGAAGAGCTAATTGGCAAGCTCAGATGGACTTAGAAATGTACCTGATTTTGATCCAAATTATTCTATATACGCAGCCAAGTTGTTTTAGGAAATGGGCTCTTCCTGTCATTAACTCACAGCTTAGGTCATCTCTTTCATGTAATGAAGGCAAATATGACTGAGAATTCACTTTAGAAATCTAGTGTGACTAATCTGAAAGAGCTGGTTCCTGTCTTGTTGCCTCATCAACACGTTTCTCTCTTCCTGCTTCATTCTCACGTTGCATCCCTGATTCAGTTGAAGTTCTGTCCATTTTTCTGCTCATGTTCATGGGCTGGCTATGGCCTGGAAAGTCCCAGCCTGCCTGGCATGGTGGTTACCTGCGTTCACACACCTCTCATTATTATTCACGCTCAGGGTAGATTGAAGTCTTTCCTTAGGGAAACTATCAGGCATTTTGGTGTAAGGTGGTTGTAGAGAAGGTCCCTTGGGCAACCCCCCAGGAGTTGTGTTTTTCTCCAGCTGCTGTTACACTTGCACATTTGTATTACCTGCACACCTCAAAGCAGAGGTCGTTCTTCAGCCGCACACAGGTCACCCCTCAGTCTTCCCTAGTGCCTGGGACACTGGTATACTCGCGTGTCAGGCAGCAACACTTAGGTGCTATCATTGTTGGACTAGAATTGCCAGAAGGTGTTTATTTGTATTTTGTACCCATTATCAAAGTAATCCAGGTTCATACAGAAAAGTATACACATGCAGGAGAAAAAAAAATCCATCTCCTTAGGGGTCACTGCTTCCATTCTGGTGGCCGATCTCCAAAGAGTGTCTCCTCTTACACATTCCTTTCTTGCCATAATTGAGTGCTTACTCTGTATACAACTTTATAGTCAGTTACTTTTTTGTTTCATATGATATTGTATTCATTTCCCCATATCATTAGAAGTCTTGTTAAAGTATTTCAGTGGTTGAAAATTATATCTGTGGTATATAGTTAAATTATTTTAACCTTCTGTTTTTAACATTTGAGTTTTCTGATTTTTTAAAAAATCATTGAATATAAACTTCCACTGTCCTTTTATAGATACTCGTTCAGTTTTAAAAATAGCTCCAGGAACATTGGGCTTTCTCTGGCAGTAAGAAAGAGTGCTTGTTTTAGCATAGTGTCAGGATTCCTGTCTATCCGAATCTTTGCCAGTTTGGGAAGTTAAGAATGGCACCTCACTTGAATTTTTGCTCTTTTTGTTATTAATGAAATTCAGGGTTTTTCATGAACAGAATAGCCACCTGTATTTTCTTTTTTATGATGATGTCCTTTTTTTCAGGTGAAATTGTCATTTATGACTGTTAGGATGTTTATGATTTTGACCTGTTTTCTAGAAAGGTTTTATTAAGATGCCTAACTTTGCACCTATTGTCTTCTCAGTAATTGTTCATTGTATACAGAATTGTCCTTTATGGGAGAGGAAATCGGGTGTGGAGGTGTCAAAGAGAACACACTGGGAGGTTCTAATGTGACTTCTCGGGTGGGACTGTCAGCATCTGAAAAGTCAGCTGTACCCAGGGAGCACCAGACCTGGTGGGCGCACCAGCCATCACCCTGCCTCCTGCACTTCTCCTTCCCCTCTGCCTGGGCAGGGCACATGGTGTAGCTCATGTTCATGGAATAATAACAATTAACACCCCATGCTGGCTCCTAATAAAGTGTTCACTGACCCCAGGAAGGGATTTATACCTGCTTCTCTCTGGTGTTTCTTCTCAGACTGCTTAGCCGACTTTCCTCGCCTCTTCCTTGTTATTGTTCCCAGGGACTCCTCTGGCCCCTTCCTTCCTTTTCCTTGCATTCTCCAACTTACCTGGCTCACCCCACGACTTCAGCTGCCACTCATGGGCCAGACCTCTCCTGACAGAACTTCTCCAGGCTGCAGGCCCCAGGGTGTCCCCCTGGAGTCCCACTGGCACTTAGAATGCATCGTGCCCCAAAAGGAACCTACTCCTTCTCTCTCCCTGGCTCTGTGGCCTGAATTCTCTCCCCCAGTAAAAAGGCCTCTAGTCCATCTACCAGGCCAGATACCTGGGCAGCAGCTGAGCCCCCTCTTCACCTCACTGCCCATATCCCATGGGTTATACAACGACCTTTCAGTTCTGCCTCCTTCATAACTCTCCATCTGCATCCCTGTTCTTCTGCCCTGGCCCAGGCTACCCTCCTGGAAGGAAGGAATGTGTGTTTTCCCAATTAGATGTAGTCTTTAAAAAAACAAACAAACCCAGGTTTCTCTAAAATAAAGTTGGTATTTTACAGGGCATTTTAATGGAATGTTTATGAGTTTTCTGTGTGAAGTGAATCCTCATCCATGAATTTACCTTTTATAGAAACTTGAATTTGGTACCTACTTGCTTGTTTTAAAGCAAAGCATGCCTCGAATAATGTCTAATACATATTAGTCAAACGCGAGCCCCTGGACATTACTTTCTAGCGAAAGGGCTTTTGATTTGAGGGCTTGACTGACATTTTTTTCTTTGGATCTTAATTATTTCCATATTGCAATATGTATTGTTTTTTGTAATATTGGAATTATCTTTTATTAGCTAGCTTTTCAACTTCACCTCCCAGGGAATTCAGGCAAGAAATATAAATATTTTCATAAGATTCTTTGGGGGAGTAAAATTAATATTTTTGAGAATGAAATATGGTGAATTGTCTCCTAAGGATTGAAAGACTTTATTAAGATAGCAAAATATCCTTCCCCAGGGGTACGTTTTTTCAGAGCTTATTGGAAATATGGTGCAGGGAAGAATAAAAGGAAATTTAATGCCATGGAAGTTGGAAACAGCCACTGAAATCCAGTCTGTTTTTAGAACACATATAACACACTAATTCCCAGAGATTTGAGACAGCTCTGTTCGCTTCCTGAGGCTGTCAGGCTCATTATGACTCTGACACGGAAAGGTTCTTCCGCACAAAGATGCCACAGTAGTGTTTTATTTACTGTGAAGATTCACTCCGCTTGAATCCGGGGTATCCCTGTCTGTCTGTCTGTCTGTCTGCCTGCCTTCCTACATTGGTTATCAGGTTGCTTCCATGTTGGGACTTTCCTTAGACTCCCTTCGTCCAGACCAGATTCTATGACTGGGATTCAAGCACAAGTAGGTTGCTAGGAGGTAATCCTGGAAAACACTGGTAAGGGAATAAGTATGTGAACTAGTGAGGAGATGAAAGGCAATAAAGGGGTGATTTTGAGTAAGTTGCGGCTATGGGCACCTGGGCCTGAATCCCTGGTAAGTTCTAGGGGGCATCCTTCAGAACCAGCCTATCGGAGGGCCCAGCAAGTGGGGAAAGGCTGCCTCCACCTCACTTGCATCGCTGACTGGTGGCTGCCCTTGAGGCCAACACGTAAGGCCTGCTCTCTGCTTGGGTGATGGTCACGGGGGCTTGCTGTCAAGCATGCACCCAGGGGAAATGAGGGGTATGCATGGGCCACTGTGGTGCCTACTGAATGCGCTGCTTTAACATTTTAACAGTGAGAGACAAGTTCCCTTGGAGACATCTCAGGTGGTCCGAAACAAAGTGCATGCAGAGATTGCTAGTAGAGTATGAATTATATTCGTGTCTGATAGGTATTGCAGTGAATTTAAAATACTGAGAATTCGATACCATTAATCCTGAAACGGGGAAGGGAAGGGGGTAGGGATGATCTCGGAGAGGTGTCTAGAGGTTGATCCTAAAATGACACATCGTGTCTCAGTAAAAAACGCTGATAAGCCTTGACAGCAACAGACGGAACAACTGAATTCTCAGGGCTTCTTATGGGGCCGAGGTTTCCTTGTTGCTAAGCTGCCTATAGAATTATAACTAGGCCCAAAAGGAAATTACGGTATTTTTTCCATGTACTCAGATCGGGAAGAAAACAAAAATGTGACGGAAATCTGTGGCCAGCCAAGTCTGAATAGAGCCATCTACATTACTTTGGGAAATTCCTAGGGAAGGAAAGAAGGGGGAATCCAAGCTGTTAGTGCACCTTAAAAAGAACCCTTCTCTGTTATTTTTTTGATTCCTCTTTGTTACACAACAGTCTTGAGGACACATCCTAAAATGGAAAATATCATTTAGTATCCTGTTGGCTGTTCTATGACTGTCATTTAGGGGATGAGTGGATACAATCTTGAAGCTGTCCGGTATCATTCAGACCTGTTGTGCGATGGTGGAGCAGCAAAGAGGAGGACAGTATCCCTGTCCTCAGTGAGTTCCTGATCCAGCCCGGAGACGATGAGCAGAGAAGTCTGTGATAAACGGATAATATTGGGGACAGAGGACAGAACAATTAATTCTTACATTTGGGGAGGACAAACGGATAATATTGGGGACAGAGGACAGAACAATTAATTCTTACATTTGGGGAGGACATTCCAGAAGCTGTGACATTTGTGTTTGGGCCTTGAAGATGACGAGGTTTCACTAAGGCATGAAGGAAGAGAATGGCGTCCAGGTGGGGACGAGTGTGGACAGAGGTCAGGGGGCTGGAAGTGCCGAGTGAGGTCAGGGCACAGTGAGTGGTGGTGTGGTACACGGTGTCATGAGGCTGGACCTGCAGGCAGGAGAAGGCGACTTGTCCAAGTCCTGAGGGCCTTGCCACTGCCTCCACTGTCCCTCCCGTACCATCAGAAGGCGGATGGCATTTACAGCCCAACCTCTTCTGTCCCCTCCAGTTTACCCAGCAAACATCCTGCCATCGTAGAAATAACGTAGGTTGATAAACGGAGCTGGTACAACCTGTGTGGGCTCAAAAGTTCCACAGATGCAGCCTTCTGGCAGTGAAACAAACATTTTGTGCTTGGTGGCCGATCCGTGATCCTGAATGGCCCGTGATGCCTTGTCCGTGGGGGAATGGACCTGCTTCACGCGGGTGGTCAGAATCAGATCTGTCCTTGTCCTCTCTTGGCCATGTATTTTCTCTCACTCCAGCAAGCCCAAGTGTTCTATATTTCTGGAAATACCTCCCGATATGTAATAGAATATAGAATCGTTAGTGCTTATCCTTTCCTGATTTCCCCCCTTCTCTGCTCTTGCTGTGTCATCGCATTAGTGTGCTGGTGCTTTAGGCCGTGCTCCAGGGGCACGTCTGCTCCTTAAATCCCTCAGTGCATGGATTGAGAAAGGGAACAAAGTCGTAAGCAGCTCGCGGGTTTTCTCCCATATCCCACGGGGCAGCTGAATCCCATGGTTGTCATTTTTGTCCTTCGTTTCTAATGCAGTAGCTGCGTTGGTGGAGGGGAAGAGCACAAGCTGTGGTGTGTCCGCCTCCTGGGGCTGTTTCTCAGGGTCAGTTGGGAGCAGGAGCTAAAATGGACCCCCAGATGCCTCTCTCGGAACCCTGAAGAAGTTGGTCCATTACCCTCTCTCCAGATCCTTGCACTGACCTCTTGCTGTTAAATTTAAGCTTTCATGCCGTCCATCCACTTTCAGAAAGGCTCTCCAAGGGGCTGTGTTGCGGAGCTCCTTCGGCCAGTCACCTTGTTTACTTCTTCGACTGACCAGTGTGCTCTGGATTCTGTCTGCCTTAGGAATTCTGCCTTCCTCTTTTACCACACATGGAGTGTTTTTTCCCATGGAATTCCCCTCATTTGTCTGTAGATTCACTTTTATCTCATCCTTTGATACTGCATTCAGGCTTCTAGGAGATGTTTCCCTGATGATTTCACAGCAGAAGACAAAGACTTACAAGTTTCTGATGCCGAAGAAAGAAATCCTGAAATGTCTTGAGTCCGATTCAGTAACTTGACCTCTGACAGCTGTGTGTCTTTGGGTGAATCACTGTCCTTGAGTGAATGAATGTAAGAAAAATCAATTCTAAGAAACTTCTAGCAGGCTGATGTGTGGATTTTTCTCTCCACCCTTGTTAGTCACTCTCCCCAGTACAAGAGAAAATACAGAGGTAAAGAGAATATTTTTTTGGTTTTGTATTTAGCATCCAGCATTGCAGTGTGCCTTCTCTGTGCACTGTACTCCATGTGCAGTGACCGGGCCGGGGGTCTGGTTCTTGAATTCGAGGAGACTGTCCTTGTTCCTGGTTTCGCAAATGAATGTGTCTCAATGGTCCTAGATCATGATTTGACTTGGCCAGGCCGCGTGAATCTTCCCTCACCACTGAAACCATTGTGGTCGCATGGCCAGAGCACTGGACTATTTTCCCCTGTATCATTGCTATTGAAACTGCCAATGGAGAACCTGGTTTTGAGGATGGATGAGCTTTTTCTTTCTGATTGAGCAGAAAATGATACGGGAGGGTACAGATTTGTGGGAGGGTACAGGTTGGTGACCAATAGGCAAGTAAGAAGTAGAATAGTCCTTCATCAGCTTCTGTGGCTTTTAGTTTTATAACCCGACCTCAGAACTCGCAGTCGTGGTGCCACTTCCATATGTTAAGAGGTGTTCTGAAAACATACGTGACGTTTTTGGGATGTTTCATAGGTCGTCAAGAACAAAGCATGCAAAACCAGAACAGTTCCCAAAATTCAGGATTCATGACCAAGCTTTCCAGGTACTCCAGGAAAGTAGTCTTTTTTGGCTTCTAGAAGGTTATTTGTTCATTGTTAAGCAGGATTTATTTTTATTGTGGGGCTTTTCAGACTTTAACGTGGTAACGTGTATAGCAGCTTTTCAAGAGTGGTCTGTAGGATTCAGGATCTGTTCTGGGATCCCTTTGGTCTAAGAGCATCTGTAACCACTGTCCAGACGTCATGCCACTCTGACACCCTTAGAAGATGCTGACATGCGGTAGATTTGAAACCATCCCAAATCCTTTTTTTGCTCTTCTTGTCCAGAACTGCAGCCTTATTTCCCTAGCCCTTGAGGCTGGGCTGGCCTTCTCACTCACTCGGACGGATAGATGCAGCACAAGCATTGTATGAGTTCCAGAGCCTAGACCTTGAGAGGTCTGGCAGCTTCTGCCTTTGCCCTATTGGGACTGTGCCTTGAGACTTGTGTGGAAGGAAGCCAGTCAGGCCTACAGGAGGATGAGAGGCCCTTGGCAGAGAGCCGAGCCACCAGCAGCAGGCAGCCTTAACGGCTGCATGTATGAATGGAGCCTCAGTGGGCCTTCCAGCGTGGCTGACCCAGCAGCGCATCCCTGAGCCGGGGCAAAGCCAGAAGAGGAACTACCCGACGGCGCATGGAATCGTGAGAAATAATAAGTCGCTGTTTTAAGCCATTGCATTTTGATGAGCTTTGTCACATAGCAATAGTTAACAGGGATACATACTTAACAGTAACACCCAATTAAAAACTGAAACGGGACAAAAAATGTGGTGGCTTATCTAATCAGACACTCTCTGTGAGGCTTTTTGGCTTAAAATGAAATTTCTGGACAGTGATTTTCTAGAAACCTGAGTCAAGTGAATAGTTACCAAGAAAAAATGTGTTTGGCGTAGGATTACCACCACCAGAAAATGGCCCCCGGTCCCATTGTGAGCAATCCTGCGCAGCTGGTGCCTGGGAAGAAGGTGAGCAGGGCGGATGGGGAGGTTGTAGCCATCCCCTCTGCTGTCGGCGACATTCTCCCGCGGCCTGTCTGATGACTGTCTCTGAGGTGACCGGGGTCACTGAGGGCTCATTTTTTCAGCCTCATAATTAGATCCAAGCAGACACACCTTTGGATGTGGCCCATCTGCTTACCCCCTGGCCAGCTGTGGGGATGGGAGACCTTGCCAGTGTCCCAGCCATACAGCAGGTTTAATGACTGCCCGCTCCCAGGAGCAGATCTGATTAGCAGATGTCGAAGGCCCCAGTAGATGTGGAAATGTAAGAGGCCTGCGCCAGTGCCCGGGGGGAGGGGGTGGTGGTGCGGTGGCGGAGCTGGCAGCTCTGAATCCTGGGCCATCACATCTGCCATCTCTTCAGTGCCCTGGGGCCAGGTGGGGCTGTTTACACAGATGCTGGGACTGCAGGCTCCCGGTGGCAGCTGGGAGGACTCAGGCAGGGCCCCATCAGTAGGTACGCCCAGGCCTTGACAGGCTCGCCGGGGAGGATCATGACCGTCAAGCTATGGCCACACTGGCCGCAGTGACTTGGGAAGAAGCAGAAGGTTCTGGGGATCATGGGAGTTGGAGCTGGAAAAGACCCACGGTCTTCAAGCCTCTTCCTCCGTCATGGCCTGATCATTCCCCCTGGGATACTCTGGAGCAGTTTGTAAAATCTGTTTCCGAATGACTCAGGCTGGGAGTCTTCCAGCCATTCCCTTGGGAGATGGCGTGGCTTTTTCTGTGGAGGAAATATTTTCCTCCCTACTGGTTGGGATCTTCTGTTGGTTGGCTCAAGCCCCATCACTCCTGGCTGGTCTCCCTCAGACCACCCTGAGCAAGTCTCCCTCTACCTCTTGCCTTCCCACAGTTAAATCTATGTCATGCTTCCGCTGAGGAGCAGCCGTTGAACTGAGGAGGAGGGGCCGGCTTCCTGGTCCTGGCGCTTTCCAAGTGATGACTTTCTCCAGCTGCTTCAGCATTCACATTCCCCTACTCTGAATTTCTAATTTTTTCCTCCCTGTAACATTTCATATGTACCTGCATAGTACTTCATAAGCCCTGTAAGGGTATATTTCAGCCTGAGAGTGGATATTCATTGAACATTTTTCCAACAGTCTTCTGAGTCTTTGCTGGATGGGATTGACCTTGGCTTATATGTCATGGACTAGAGGGTGGAACCAAATGTTGGTGGAACATGGCTCCTCCCAAAGCCAGGAATAGTGGTAACATACATTGCGGGTACTGGTTGGCACAGCCACGTGAGCATTGTGGTCCTACAGTGTTTCTTTTGGGGAGTTGCTGTAAGTCAGTGTATAGTCTAGTCAAACAAAGACAGTAAGAGTCTGTGTATCTGCACAGACCACAGCCATGTTAGGAACGTTCCGTAAGCAAGGGATCGTGGTTTTGTGGGTCTCTGACTTTGTTGTTATTGACGGAGCTAGGAGATGAAAAGCAGTTGCTCACCAGGGAGACTCAAGTTGAGGCCACGTGGTTTAGAGGCTCTGAGATCCAAATGGGAAGCGTGGTTTGGATCTGAGCTTTCACTAAGCATCTTCCACAGAGTGCTGCTGTTGCTACAGTTCCTAGTGGCGTTTTAGGGGCTGCTGAAGGTGATGGTGGTCATGGGAGCAAGGTGGCCCTGGTCAACTCCTTCAGCCCCAGCTCTGCTTCTGGCTGGTTCATATATGCATCTAGAGTTGCTTGTCAGATTCTGTTTGATAAATAGCATTCCATGCTCAAAAAGAAAGTTTGCAAACCACAGGTTCAGAGGACTGACTTCTAGTAAAAATAAACACAGAGAGAAGCCTCTTTAGCTAAGCAACTAACGATTACATTTCTGGGATCCACATAGATCAATCCGCAGACATTTGGAAGCAGCAAAAACCAAAGAACTAAACAAATAGATATTTCTGTGTAACTACTGTGTCATCAGGAAACTCTTTGTCAATATAAACAGAATGTGTAGACTGTGACCTCTAAGTGCCAAGGGGAACAAGAGGCCAGTTATGGTCATGCGTGCAGGTGACTTTGCCAGATTGTGTCATTCTTAAGTAAGCAAGCACCAGCGGGCCCTGGAGTTGAGATTAGTAAGAACTACATGATAAAAGCAACCATTTATTGAGAGCTTTCCATTTGCTGGAGACTGTGCCTCAAGATGAATCATCCATGCTAGGTAATATATGTTCCTTTATCCCCATTTCGCACATGGGGGAGCTAAGGCTCAGAGGCTGATTTGCCAAGGTCACACAGCTGATAAAGTGATGGAGCTGGGGAAGGTCCCTTGGGTTAGAGTTTATGTCCTTAAATGTTCTACCATATTGCCTTCCTCTATTAATCCCTTTTTTATTTTTATCTTTGTGTGCATGTATATGTGTATGCATGTATGCATATTTTTTCTTCCTAATGGATGGAGTACCCAAGGATACCTGGTTTGAGAAAATGTCTTTTTTTTAAATCATAGTTACAACTTTATGGTCATTTCACTCAAAGTTCACTCCATATAAAATCGAAATTTAGTGTTATATGTAAATAACCCTCACTGATATAAGAAAGAATGTAGAGGAAAGGAACCAATAGTCAAACCTTAACAGTGTACTAATAGTGAGCAGGCATGTACAGCTCTAGAAGTATGTTTGTGCCTGGATTTAATCGCTCACAGAATCATGGAAGGTTTTATTGGTGCAGTAGAAATCAGAATTGTTGAAGCCCATTGCTAAGGCAGATGGGAATAATGTTTCACAGGTTTTAAGTTTTTAAATGTAGGTTGCTTCTCTCCAATTGCTTAGCTTCTCCAGTTCATCCTCGATATCATGGCCCTCACAAAAGCTGGGTAAGGAGAGGTCTCTTTTTGGGTGTCTGCTCTTGTCTTAGTTCATGGCTTTCCAAATGCACATGAACCTATTCCTTACTCTGGCTAATAACCAGATTGTTTGAGCAAGTGTATTAGGTTCTGCTGAAGCTTCTCTCTGGTCAGTTGACTCTGGAGCAAAGTAGGTCCCCTAAAAGAGTGAATGTAACAGGCATTTAGTTTTGTTTTTATAGGTGCATTTGGAAAAGCTGGAACTGTTGGAGAGACCATTTCACAGCACATCCAGGTGGCTCTAATGGTCTGCCTCCATGCATCACACAGTTTTAAACAAGACGAGAGCTTGTAGTGCATTTCTCTTCTGGAGCAATTGAGGCTCTCAGGGAGAAACATGAACTTCTGTGGGTGCTTAGGAAGTATTGAGCAATAACTCTTTCAGGCCACGAGGGCCCCGTTTGCCTAGCAAAAATTTATGAACAGCGCCCTGGTGGCTTATGTAAGTTCATTTTCTTTCCCAAGTGCCTGGCTCACTTCCTGAAAGTAATGTTTTCATCGAAGGATTTGACCATACTAGATCTTTGCCGAGACGTGCCCGAAAAAGCCCACTGTTGATTCTGTAGCAGATGACAATTACTTTGCTGAAGTAGGGCCTTAGAAGTGTCCTCCTGATTGGGAATTTTGCTGAAAAGGGACTTGGAGAAAAAGTTGCTGAACTACAGAGTTGTATCTGATCTCATGGAACAGCGATCTGAGCTCTTGTGAGACTTGCTGGAGCCGGGCGTGCAAAAGCGTCAGACCCAACAGGCTATGAATGTGTGCGATCTGCCTCGTGGTGACGGGCAGCTTGTCAGGGGGTTCCAAAACATCTGTTCCAAAGAGGGCGGTTGAGATTCCTATAGGGGGGTATTTCCATTCATTGTCCATGAGAAACAAGAGTGAGTGGGCGTGAGCGAGACACAGATCAGGAGGAAATGAGTCTGCTCTCCACTTGGGATTACCATGCAGATGAATTCCATATTTTGGTTAGGGAATGTTTTCTTTTAGAAAAAGAAAGACAAAGAAAAGTTCAGATTCTGACCCAGTTACTGAAATACTGAAAAGCAGACTAAGAGGCAATTAACTTCCTGCTCAAACAGTCACTTCAGTGGTTGTGTCTTTGTTTTTGCGGTGGGTGTGTGTGCACATGTGTGCGTGTGCGCATGCCAGAATATGGCCCAGGCCTTCCTGGCACATTTTTGTGCCATTGACCCGGCTTCCCCCACCAAGGTGGCCTGGCCTCTCCAGAACCGGCTCCTCTGAAACTGCTGTAGTCAGCAGAGCCGCGGTCCCTGATGCATCTGCACACATCTGTGACTTAGGGTTCAGACAAATGATACACATTCATATTCAACCTATTGACAAAAACCATGAGAGGTTTTCCCAGCTAATTTTTCTCTGGGAAATGGTAGCCCCATAAAAAGGCAACTTTGGATTTTGATTTGGAGATTTTATATGCCCGCCCAGTGCCCTACTGTAAATCCAGGAATGGAGAGGCTGAGTTGCTCTTTGCACTCTGTGTTCATAATGTGCTACCTCTGACGATTTCAAACCAAAAATTTACCTCCCAGGTGTCATTTAATGGGTCGTTACTGGGCACCTGCTTTGTGCACCAGATGCTGGGGAGGTGGTGATGTTGAGTTGAGGAGACACTCCTGGTCTGCAGCAGGCTGGGCGGGAGGCCTTCACAGCTTGGGACCGTGAAGGAATGGAATTGCACAATGTCTAGAAGAGAGCCACCCAAGGGGCTGCACAGAGCCCAGAACAGGAAACACGGTTGGCACGACAAACGTCTTCCCCCTCATCACTACCTCAGTTCTGGTGGGTGGTCAGTGATTTTCCTCAGCCACCCTCAGCCCTTCCCACCTGGTCCTAGACCAGTCAGCTGTGCTGCCTTCTCAGCCCCTTCCAAGAGCCAGGGCAGAGTGCTTGCAGCCTGCCCCCTGGAGGTGGGTCTTCCCTTAGCATCCCAGCCTGGAATTGCAAGAGACATTCAAAAGCTGTGACAGACTCCCTCTCCGCCCCTCCCTCTGCCAGCCCCTCCCCCCAGTCACGTTTTCTGTCCTCAGGATTTGTACAGCAATGGCTTCATGCCTAGCCCTAAACCTCCTGGCTGGCACTGTGCAGGTCTCCCTGTCTCAGGCCCCAAGCTGTATGTATGTATCTGAAGGGGACTCTGGCTGAAGAGAAAGGCTTTCTCCCCGGAAGCCAGTCCTGCGGTCTGAGGACTGTGTCTCAGGGTCAAGGCTGTGACCATGACTGTTCTGCTGTTCTCTGCCCTCTCAGAGTGGCAGTGAAGGAAGGTGGGAAGCCTAGAGAGCCTCACTGGGAAGGATGGGAGACTGCTGTCCCAGTGTCCCTGTGAAGTCTGTGGACCCCTGCCGCCCTCCGTGCACGCAGAAACAAGGCTCTAGGCAGGTTCCCCTAGGCCCTTACCAAGCAGGCGCTGGGTGTGCAATCCCGTGGGCATGTTGGTGAGTCCAGTTAGGATTCGGAGCTCAAGAAGTTTGTGGGGGGGGGCGCCTGGGTGGCTCAGTGGGTTAAAGCCTCTGCTTTCGGCTCAGGTCATGATCTCAGAGTCCTGGGATCGAGGCCCACATCGGGCTCTCTGCTCAGCAGGGGGCCTGCTTCCTCCTCTCCCTGTCTCTCTCCCTGCCTGCCTCTCTGCCTACTTGTAATCTCTTTCTCTCTGTGTCAAATAAATAAATAAAATCTTTTAAAAAAAAAGTTTGTGGGGCTCTCCAGGGTGGGAGAAAAGATGTTCTCCTAAATGCATTGTGCCCTAGAAAGTGCTGTACCGTTGAAGGGGTACAGATAAAGACTGGATCCCATTTGGTGGGAGCGGATAGTCTGAAAGGAAAGCTTCTGTGGAAGAGATGTCACCGGGGCTAGACCTTGAAGGACAGGGCGTGGCGGCCCTGTGCAGGGGGAGGTTGTGGAGACCACAGCACTGAGGTGGGCATCTGCTGGCAGCCCGCCTGGCTGGAGCTCAGAAGGCAGCGGGAGAGGCTGACACATGTTCTGTGCCTCCCAGGACACACACACAGGCTGCAGCAAAGAGGAGCCCGGCAGGGCGATTCCTGGAAGTCTCAGGAAGCGATTCGCAAGCTCTCTTTGCTGGTGGGTTCCACAGAGGGACAAAGCAAGTGAGTTTGGCAGCTCCATAAAGACTGCCCACAGCAGTGTTTGCCATTCAGAAACCTGAGCCTCTCAGGGGACCCTACTGGAGAAAGCATGCTCTGGGGTAATGTGAGGTCCCTTAGAGATTGTTCACTTTTCTTTTCCTGATGGCAAATCAGAGCCATCACGCAATGCTGGAGAATTTATTTCCCAAGGATGTAGAGGTAGTTGGACAAAAACGTAACTACAGTGGTTTAAAAAAAAAAAAATCCAAAGGTCACAGAGCTACTAAATTGCTGTAGGTTAAGGATTCTAGAATGACAAATGGCTTCCCTCTTAAAAGTGGACCCTTGTCATAATTCAAACTCAAAGCATCCTAATGTTATTTCTATAGAAATGCCTTTTTTTCAGCGGGGATACTTTTTTCTTTTCCCTCTAGTTTAACTAGACTTAGTGGTTATGGCATCTACTGTTAGTAGGCTGAGTGGGCACAAGCTAATGACTGCCCTCACCTATGTAGGTACCCAGGCACCTAATGATTACCATTTTCCTGAACTGCAGGTTCTCGTTTGTGTGGTTTTTGCAGCACAGTAGTATTTTATGGTTTCATTTGTTATGTTTTCCCCTGCTTTTGAGTGTTCCTGGGTTCCCTGAATCTGTTTCAGTAACTGGTTTGTCAGCTGCCAGGCTGATCATAGTGTAAGAGTTTATGAAAGGGGACCCCCTCCCCTTTCCCAAGGACTCCGTGACTGGCCCAGCCATGAGTCCGATGAGGTGTGACAGGCCGTGGGCTGCCTCTGTGTTCTCCATACAACAGTAAATGTGAAGTGGTTTCTACAAGCAGCAATTAAATTTGAAATAGGAGCTCTGTAGTGTCCTTTAGTGGGCTCCCACATGTCACCACTGCACTGGGGGTACACGGATGAGAAACTACAAAGGAAGCAATCATAAGGCCTTTGGGCCTTCAGTCAGCGTGTTCATATTTTGTTATCACTAGATACTTGGACGTTGCCTTCCCCACTTTCTTTCTTTTTCTTTTTTTTAAGATTTTATTTATTTATTTGACACAGAGAGAGAATCAGATCACAAGTAGGCAGAGAGGCAGGCAGAGAGAGAGGAGGAAGCAGGCTCCCCACTGAGCAGGGAGCCCCATGCGGGCCTCGATCCCAGGACGCTGAGATCATGACCTGAGCCGAAAGCAGAGGCTTTAACCCACTGAGCCACCCAGGCGCCCCCCCACTTTCTGTTGACCCCTCTATTTCCCTAAATGGTTCCTTTCCCCCACCTTTACTACCTACCAACTGAGAAGTCCCATTAGACAACTCGTTTCAAAGTGGGTGATTTAGCATCTGTCAGGAGAGTGAGTGCCAGGCAGATCTGGGCTGAGTGAGGGTGGTTGAGAGTTGGGGAGGTAGGGCTGCCACTCATGGGTGATGTATCAAACAGTTTATTAAGGGCCCTGCTTCCTCTCCCTGGGAGATAAGAGGTTTTCTGCTCCTTTCTTCTTAGTGCTAATATTCCAGCCATTTTCCCTCCTGGAGGCCTCAGGCTCTGCTCAGAACACTCCCATGATTCCGTCTGGCACTGCTAGAGGTCAGCACTCTTTCCTCACCGAAAATACAGGGGTTTCCTTATTGCTAAGGGCCATGGGATGACAACTCTCCATGTCCCCATAGCAAGGTGACAGCCGCCTGGCAGGGCTGTGCGGTTTGCTCAGACAAGCAGATCACTCCAGGTCCAGCCCAGGGAGCTGCTTCAGGGAGACCATTGTCTGCCTGGTGGAGGAGGAGCTGCTGCTGTCCAGGGCTGCCATTAACCCGGTGAATTTCATTGCTGTTTTGATGTGCCACTTTGGAGTCAAACCCGGTTGTGGAGCAGCAGCAGCAAAGGGATGCTTGAATCAAGGGCAGGGACAGAGATGTCAGGAATGGTCCCAAACACCTCTGCTTCCTCCCCATCTTAGGGAGACTGAAAACGACCAGTGTGGCTCTCCTCCCGCCAGTTCCTGCTGACCACCAGGCCCTCCGCATTCTGCAGGCTGTGAATGTGAGGCCATCATGGTTCCTACAAGGGAAGGCCAAGACCAAGGTCTGTGGCCTGTTGAAATCAGTGACAGAGATTAGAACTGAAAGGAGGAACTAACACGGAAACCATTGTTTTTGGAAAGACAGAGCATGTTTCTTCTGTCAATTTTGCAGTGTTGGCAGATAAAATGCTACAGCCCAGAGACCATCACCCGTCTCTTCTTAAGGGAACAAACAAGAGAGTGACCCAATTCAGTCCCTTTTCATTTGTTATACATTCGAACATTTCCAAAGAAAACTGGAGGAGTTCCATTTCATAGTTTTTAACATGAAGCATGTTTCTTAGTGCACAAGGAAATGGGTATTGATGGGCATGGCATATATTTTGTTGCATTGCTTAGCACTTTGCTAGTGCAGAATAAATGCAAAAACATTTATTGTTTTGACTGGAAAGGAAATTGTTGGATGTGTGTATGCATGTATGTGTACTTAAAAAAAAATACGTTCGGTTTGCCACACATTCTGCTAATCACCTTAGAGGCCACTTACATTTTTTCTAGAGTCATATGGTCTCTTTGAAATATTGAGAGAGCATTAAATGTTAAAATGTGTGGTCCTACCCAAGTGCATTGTGAGACCAGAGATCATTGTGAGATGAGAGATGTATGTGGGTTGGAATAGAATTTAAAAATATATTTCATTAACTTCAGAGGGAGACATATGGAAATGCTAATGACCTTTTGTTTAAAAAAAAAATGCAAAAAATTGGCTGGTTTGTGTAGAAGCTGTGAGTGGGGGTAAGGAAGATGCCCTGCCTGGCTGTGTAGTTTCAGGTCTCTATCCCGCCAGCCCGCATCCTTGGACGCTGGTGTGGCCAGCGGGTCCAGAGCCCCCCAGGGACTACAGTGCCTCATCCCCAGCCTAGATGACAGTGCAGAGGGTCTGCAGGCTCTCCATTTCTCTGGGGAGGGCGATAGTCAAAGGTGATGGGAAAGTCAATGAGTTCACAAGTATTTGTTGAGCATCAGCTGTATTTCATGATAGCAGTAACCACGTTTATTGAGCGCACAGACATGCTAGGCCCTTTGCGGAGCACTTCACACGCTCTACCCTTCATTCCCCCCAGTAACTCAGTAGAACACCGAGTTAAATGCTTCCCCTGATTTCACAGAGGAGGAAATGGGCTCAGAGGGGTTAGTGGCTGGCCCGGGGTCCTCCCGCTGCTCCTGAGCGTCACAGCCAGGAATTTGAAGCAGGCTGCAGACTTGGGGCTGGTGCTGTTGAGGGTCGTGTTTCCTGGTGTGCGCATGGTGCTGGGCACAAGACAGCAGGGAGGATCCGCAGTGTGTGGTTGCAGGCCTCGGGCAGCCTGTGGCTCACAGACAGGACAGGAGCTCCGTGACGGGGCAGTGTACACAGCAGTGCTCCTTTCCTATGGGGATCCCATGGGGAAAGGGAAAGTGTGCCAATGCAGATGTGGCTGATCATCTTCAGGACTGGTGAAAAGGGTTGAATGTAAAGGTTGGTGTCATGGGCAGCTGTTCTCACTGACTTGGGAGACACGACAGTCTCCACCATGGTATAGTCGCACTTTCAGGTTGGCAGCAGGAAGGAGTGGAATAGGCGATGAGGAGTAGTGGAGACTGGGGTAAAGTGAAGACTTTATGTCCTTTCTAAAAAGAACAGCTACTTTAAAAAAAATGTATTCATTTGGGAGAGAGAGGGCACGAGCAGGAGGGACAGAGGGAGAGGGAGAGAGACTAACAGATTCCGTGCTGAGCAGAGTCCCACCAGTGGGCTCAGCGTCACCACTAGGAGATCACAGCCTGAGCGGAAATCAAGAGTCAGATGCCTAACGCACTAGGCCACCCAGGCGCCCCACGAGCAGCCACTTCTTGACTCTAGTTGTCTCTGTCAGTGGGAATGTAAGCCCAGCATTGCCAGGTGGTTTGTTTGTTTTTTTTCCTCCCAAAGAAAAACCAGAAATCTGGATTTTTTACATTGTCTTACAATTTTTAAACCCTACTAATTAAAAAAGAAAATTTAATGGGTCAGCTGTTGTTTCTAAGCCTCCAGTTTTTTGAAGCCTCTGGAACCATTGGAACAGAAATGGGAACACAGAGGTTGGAAGCCCCAGGCTGGCAAGTACATCTTACCTCACGGGCCGCATCAGTAGCTTCCGCCAGCGCTTCTCACCACACGAGTGACTTGGACTCCTGCTCCAGCGTACATCTTGACTGAGGAGTTCTGGGGTGGGTTCTGAGATTCTACAGGAATAGGGGTTCTGTTGAGAAGGATTCTAAGGCAGTATCTAGGCTCAGTGGCAAAAAGCACTGTGGTGACTTAGTGCCATCTGCTGTGAGCTGAGGAAAGGCAAATGGCCTGACATAGATGCTCTTCCTGTAGTACCAGGATAGTAAGGTAAATTAGCTGTTTACAGTCACTTCCAGATCCCCCTAAAAAGTCAGAATGTGAGGGCACAACAAGCCCAGAAGCGTTTGATATCGCACCCTTACTTCTGGGGCACACTCCTCCATATAAGAAAAACTTGGATTCATCTCTCCATCATCTGGGAAGTTGGGATTAGGCTATTAAGGTTTCAACTTGGGTGGGATAAAAGGAGAGTTAGCTGATTGGCTCTCCTTTTTTTCTGCTGCATTTGGAGGGTAAAAAATATGTCTTGCATATGTTGGTATTCTGTTACTTCCACGTGGCCTTGGCGTCCCTTCAGCATGGGGTCCGTGGTAGGAGGAAAGGGTGGGTGCTGAGGAAATTGCTTTGAGCAGAAATCATCTTGTTTCCATTCACTAGGAGCTGTTCTTGGAGCCCTCTCCAGGTCCCCTGCCTGTGCTCAATGCCCGTGGAACTGTATGCCAGGAAACAATATGATCTTTCTAATTGGGCAAGTGGGAGGAGAGGGACTGGGTGAGCCAGGATGGACCGGCAGTTGTCAATTAAAAATAGATCTTTTTCCTCACGAATAAACCATTTTGGGGGGGGGGGATAGAAATGCCTCGCACATTTCTCGCCATCCCAGACAAGGCAACGGAGGAGGCGGCCAGCGGGGCAGGGCGCAGTCAGGTGGGCGGAAGGCCTGCGGAGGGGGGGGTTGCCATGGCAAATCGGCCCCTTGGAGAAAGCTGCAGTGGCCTCCCAGGAGCATGGGCTGCTCTCAGATCTGAGGTCAAAGTGTATGTTCAAGTAGAGGATGGCTGGGGGAGTGTGGAGGTGGGAGCAGAAAGGCCTGGGAGCAGTGCTTTTTACACTGCACTGTGAATGTTAAATACAGATTCTGATTCAGGAGGTCTGGAGGGGTTCCGGGATTCTGCATTTCTAGCGAATTTGCAGGTGATGCCGATGCTTCTGTTCTTGGGAACACGCTTCGAGTAGCAAAGGGTTCAAGTCCACTCTGATCTTCAGGCCTCTGAGAAAGGGTGAAGCACACAGACGGGTATTACCCCACTCATTTTTGATCATCTTGTATTTGGCCTAAGCTCAATAAAAGACCAGAGTTTTGACAGCTGCTGCTGGTCATACTGACGATGTTTCCCTAGCCTGGTAGTGGTAACGCCGCTTTTCCCTAACAACGAGACTATGACTGTTGTGTCATGTAATTTTGCTGGTAAAACATGCATATATTTGGGCAAATTCTGACCACTGTAGATGTAATGACTAATTCAGTAAAGCCCAAACCTGAGCTAGTTGATGTGTGCGGAGACTCTTCTAAAAATAATGGAGCAGACTTTACCGAAATTGTAAGGGCAAAAGAATACCCCAGACACAAAAGCGATGAGGTTAAAGTCATTTTGATCATTTTAAACCTTTATGAGCATATAGGTAGTTTGCAAGGTGGCAGGGGAATAAAACCATTCCTTGAGAGGCCAGGATTCTGTTTCCATCTGTAGGAGAATGAGTATGACAGGCTCTGGTTGAGATTGGGGGGAAAACTTGGGCTGGCTCTGTAAGCTGTTGAAGTTTTTTCTAGAGGTGAGGAGAAAACTGTACTTCTCTGTCTCCTTGGAAGACTTCCTTGCAGGGGCGGGGGGTGGGGGGTGTCTTTTTGCTGGGGCCTCTGGCTGACTGAACGGTAGAGGCAACAATAGTTGGCAGAGCCCTAGCCAGTTTCCACTTGAATACTGACACCTCTCCCCACCTCCTATAGGAGTTCATCCCCCGTGCTGTTGCGGGCCACCACCACTCACCACTTGATCACATTTGGTCCCTGGGCTGTTTTGGGTCTATGGCATGGGTCTGCCTTTGGCACGGGCCCTGAGGAACTGCAGTGAGATCTGGCCGTAGAAGCCATGACTGGGTGATTTTCAGAGAAGGAAACCTGGTGAGCTCCCTTTGCATGGGTCTTGTGACTGACTCCCACTTCCCTGAGTGAGAAGGCCTGAGTCTCTTCCAAGGGTATGAAGAGCCAGTCTGATGATTAAAACTGAGTCCTGTAGGCTCCAGCTTGTGATTTTGATTGTATTCTAGAGATTGTTAGTGGTTTGTGTCAGAATCCAGAGCCCGTTGTCCTATGGAAATGGTGTAGTCATTCAGGCCTGTGGAGGAGCCCATAGCCGGCCGTCCTGGGGATGAGGGACAGCGGTCATGATGTGCCTGTGGTTAGTGTATGGGAGTTCCACAGACATCCGCAGCCAGGCTTGGCAGGGGAGCAAGCACTAGACCTCCCTCACTTCCTCTCTGGGGGGCTCTGGGGTGGGAAAGGCATCAGTGAGTGGGTGGGGTTGGGAATTTATAGGCAGAGCTGGGA
>LNAC01000170.1:948990-1102173 GCA_002007465.1 Ailurus styani | reverse complement strand
GGGGGGGGGGGGGGAGTTGCAGATAGCTGATTTTTCCAGTTGACTGACATTTTTCAGTTCCTCTTTTGATGAGAAAAACTGTTGTAATAAGGACATTTGGACATTTCACAATATTTTTTCCTTTCTTTCCCTGTGAATGAGGTAAAATCTAAAATCTTCCATTCCTTCGCTCCACTAGAAGTACAGTGAAATTGACCATATAGATCCATTTTTCGGTCAGAGACATTGTACATAAAATTTGCAAATACAGAAGGGTCAGGTGGAAATAACGAGGTAGGACACCGATCCAAATTTCTGATCCTTTGGAATCAAAAATTGTCCCCAGCAGTGGAGGCCGACCGTGCCCCCCCAGGAGGCCATCTCATGGCCATTTCTTAGCCTTCTGCACTTCTGAGCTCTGGATGACTTCTCCTTTGAACTTTCGAAAAAAAATCTCATTAGCCTGAGAGCTTCCCCGAAGCTTGATCTTGCTTCCTGATTTCCAGACAGAACTGAGTTTAAAACCTAGTAACTGGGTCCGTTTGTTTTTCTGTCTCCAAGGTGTTTGGCCCCATGTTAGTCCTCTCAGCCAAGGCGGGAGAGGAACACTTAGTTACTCAGATGGAACACTGACAGGAACAAACTGTGGAAATGGTAACTTGACAAACTGTTGGCTGGGGAACTCCAGTTCTCCTTCAAGCAGGGCTAAATGTTTCCCAAATTAATTCTGACAAAGTGAGCTTAGGATTTGACTTTCAGGAGCTTGTCAAAATGGCCTAGGATATTTTAAGTTAACTATCCATTTGTTGCCTGTTTTTCTAATTTCTAATCTCTCCTGTGCATTGGGTACTGTACTTACGTCAAATAGTTTGCTTTTTAAGTTGTGCTGTAGAAGTTCTTATCTTATACAAATTACCCTGGAATGTAAATGCCATGTGATGTCTTTGGATGTTGGGGTCAAATGGAGGGTGCTGCGTGGCCTTCCTTCAGGAAAGAATGGAGGGTTGTCTTGTTTTCCTCATTTGGTTCTTAGAGTGCATTCAGCTGACAACAACATCATAGTATATCAGGGTAAAACGTCCCTCGCCTCCACTGGGTTTTTGCGTGGACAAGACCAGGCTTAGATGGATGTGTGGGCACATTGTTGAATGTTAATGGGCACAGCCCTCCACGCTAGGCACAAGCCTACTACTATTCTGGGTTATTCAGTTTACTTTAATGAGAAAAGAAAAAAACATGCTGCATTTGAATGACATAGTAGACAACTGTGTGTCACCGAGATGCATGCGAAACCCAGGTCAGAAAATAGGCAGTGAAGGGGGTCTTTGAGCACATACTTGCAGGCTTTGTCTCCCAAAGAAAGGCTCAGTTGTGTTTTTGAACGGTTAATTAGGAGATATCTCCAATTTAGTGTTACATTCCCTGTGAGTCAGATGACTGTTTTTAACAGCTTCTTTCAGACTCCAGCTACTGGATAAAGTCGCTATTGCCAAACTCCAGAAAGCTCGGATGCTGGGTGACTCTGTGCTTGCGTTCTGATTGTTGCGTCCAAAGCCAGGCTGTGTGGGAAGCAGAGGCCGTGCTGGCTGAGCAGGAGAGGTGCTCTCGTGTCCGTGTGTGTGTGTGTGCATGTGTGTAGAGGTGGAGGTGGTGTGTAGAGGTGGAGGTGGAGGTGGGCTGCGGGGCCAGCGGCTGAGGGAGGCTTCTCTCGATCTAAGAAGGTTCCCCACTCAGCAGCGTGAAGTCCTGCCAGCCGTGTAGAAGGCCACGGGACGTCTAGGAGGAGGGACCCTTGTCTGCAGCTCCACATCACTACCCTTGAAGCTGGTGGACCCTCGGGAGGCCATGGGGGCTCTGCCACCCTCGGCAGCAGGCCCCACGGTACTGACAGGAACAAGTGGTGGCACCGCTTTTAGCCAGAGTCTCCAGTGCTCACACCTTCCTGCCTCCTTGGTGTCTGTCTTCCTGCTGCATCGACTGAGGGCATCCCCTTGGTCTCCCAGTGACCACCATCTTTAACTGTTTCGGTGCTCATTCCTACCATTGTACCACACTCCAGACTTCTCTTTATTTTAACTGGTGTTTTTCAAAGGTGTGCAGTTTTACTTTTTCCACTTTGTGTCAGGTTGTCTTTGGTATATAGCAATTTTTCCATTTCATTTCTTTTCTCTTTATTCTTCCCAATTTGATTTCCGTCAAGGTTAGTATTAATACGTGGCTGTATTTCTAGCATACTTGCCCTAAGTGCCGTCGTACGGACTGTTTAGACATGAGCTCGATGGGCGGTTTGTCTTACCTTATAGCCAAACGAGTGACATGCTCAATTCTGTCTTGCAAAGTCATGGGTCAACAGCTCTCTTCTTTAACCACTATCGGTGCTATCATTTACTGAGTGTGTGCTGTTTGCTGGGCTCTGTGCAAAGCCTTTTGTGTGTATTTTCTCACTTAATCTTCATATCAACTCTGTGAAGTAGGTAGTATTGTCCCCATTTGATGACTGGGGAAATTGAGGCATAGGGAGGCTATTACTTGCCCAACTTTATTCTGCTAGTATGTACCATACCTAGGGCTTGAATCTTACCTCAGACTAGGTCTTGTGCCTTAACCACAAATGGGTACCTTCTAAAGCAAAATTGTCCCTCAGGGACAATTTTGGCAGTCTTAAAAGTCACTTTTTATTGTCATAACCGGGAGAGTGCTACTGTCATACAGTGGGAAGGGGTGAGGGACGCTGCTCAACATCCTACAACTTGCCGGACCAGCCCTGCTAACAAAGAACTCTCCAGCCCCAAATGTTGAAGGTGCTGAGCTTGAGAAACCCTCTGTAGTTAGAGCAGACCATTATGTTTAACAGGTAAGGGGCACCTTCCAAGTGATGCTCTGAAACTTCATTTACTTCAAGAAATATTCCTTGTTTGCATAGTTACTCAAGAGGGAGAAAAAATATATATAACCTTTTACAGGGAAAAAATATTTCATGAAATTCCTAACTTGTGAAATGCGAAGGATTTCTAACAGTTTCTAACAGTTCTTATACCCGTGTTGTGATACAGTTAGTGGAAGAGAGCCTCTCGCGTGGATAACTGTGCTAGCCATTTTCTCTGTAGATCCTACTTACAGCCTAATGCACATAGGTTCTCTGCTAGTTATCAGCAGGAAATTTTAAAATTGTGAAATTCAGCGCGCCGGCCTTGTTAGGTCCCGTGGGTCGGTGCAGCTCTTGCGCCTTCACAGCCCACGCGCCGCCTCCCCCCCCGCCCCCCCCATAAGCCCCATGGACCAGCCCAGGGAGGAGGGCCACGGCCGAGGGAGCATGGTCTGGGCGCTGGTGAGCCCGGCTCGAGTTTCTGGGTGAGCGACGCTGCATATAGGTTCTGTGTGGAGCAGCCTTAATCACAACCGTCTGTTTTTGTGTTCCAGTCATGTGCTCAGCCCCTCTGCTCATCAGGCAAAACCGAGCGTTCCCAGTTGGAGAAGTTTAAGGTCTTCCTGTTTGTCTGAGCTGCTGGCAGTGAAAACGTAGACATCTGTGCATTGTCCAGCTCATTTCCTTCCCTGCAGCCCCCCCCCAACGCCCCCCAGCCGCATCGACAGCGCTGTATTGTTCCCGTTCTTCCTCATCGTGACCTTGTGCTGCCTGCCTGTTTGTTGTAATCGCTCCTCAGATAAAGTACTCCTTGGGACTTTTCTTTCCTTTCAAGTGAATGCTTGGGGTAGGCATGTTGAGGATGTAGCTAAAATGCAGTGTGCGACATTCTGAAGTGGAAGTCAGACCACGGTGGGACTCACTTTTTTTCCTGCTCAGCCACCTCCTTTGCTGCTTTTTAGGATAAAACGTTTGGTAGGACGCTAATGGCAGTGTCTGCCCCTGGTCTCTGCCGGCCACCCCCTCCCCCCGGACATGTGTTCCCCTCATTCCTCCCCCTCGGACTGCTCCTTGTCTCTCTGGCCATTTCCTCCGATCCCCAGGGTACCTGCCCAGCATCCCTTAACTCTGCTTGCTCGGAGATCTCCTCTCAGCGCCTGCTGTACGCCCCCAGAGATCTCGGGTTCTTCCTGACCCAGGCTAGACACACGGTCTTGCCCCACATGTCCTTCCTTCCGTGTTCTTACTCCAGGGAATGGAAGCATTCAGGTGGTTGGGCAGAAATCTGGGAGTCCTCCGGGACTGCTCTCCCAGCAACCTCCATACTCCACTAGACCGCATCTGACGCTCCCTCTCCAACCTGCCCTGTCACCCCCACAGCTCTGGCTCTAAGCTGTTGTCACCTGGCTCGCTGCAGGACCTTCCTCTGTGGCCTCTGGCGGGCTTCTTGGTGGTGGTCTGTGGGTTCCGGGACCCCACCACCCCCTCGGAACTGTCCTGGTGATCGCGGCTCCCCACAGACCCTGCGAGCCCCTCTGCCTGTGAGCAAGCGAAGTGCACATGCAGTCACACTCAGGGCACGTCTGCACGTGTGTCCTTACTTGGCTTAACCCTTTCAGGTATCCTGGAGATGATCTTCTAAAAGGCAAACCTGATTATGTCACTTTGATGCTGAAATGATTCCAAGGGTCCCTCTTCATAATGTAGAGGACAAAGTTCCAAATCCCAGACCTATCCAGCCCCTCACTGGTTGGCTCCTATTGTCTTTCCCAGTCACATTCCTGCCTGCACCCCCTCGTGTCACGTAACAGTGAATGTGCTAGCTCCGTTCCCCGTGGCCTCGCCTGCCTCCCAGTGAGCACAGGGCACCCTCGTCACTGACAGCTCGGGGCTGAGCCCCTGCTGACTTTCCCGTCCCATGCCCACGAGCCCGTGACCGCTTTGAGGAAAAGGACTAATCACTTGGTGTCCCAGCCGTGGCTCAGATCCAGGCACATGCACAGACTTACAAAGTTAATGTTGACTGTGTGTGAATAGGACCTTTCACTTTCAGAAATGAGATCAATTCACCCCGTGGTTCTGGGATTTGGCTGCGTGGTTTCTGAGGAATACCAGACTGCTACAACTTCTCTTTCTTTCTGATGAGGAAATTGGGGGACTCTTGTCCCTAATTAAATTGTGTGCCTTACTTAAGACGCAAATCTCGTAGTTTTCTCAATCATATCCATTGATACCCCCTTCCTTCCTCTCCCGAAAATGTCCCACGTGGTCAGGAGCTCCTAGAGAACTTAGCAGGAAGGGACAACTTGCAGAAAGCATTGCAAATTCCTTTTTGGGGTCACACTTTATATTTACAAACTCTTCACCTAATGTCATCTATTTTTTTCCCTGAGCCAAATATGCATATGCACTTACTTTGTCAAGTGCAAGCTGCTGCTTTGACTGGTGAGTCCCACCTGCACCGGCGTTTCAGGCGCGGAGGGCCCTGCGCTCTGGAGCAGAAGCAGATGAGGGCAGAGCACGCCCTCCAGGGGTGCCCCCCTCGAGCCTTCAAAAACAGTATGGGCCTGATGTTCAACAGCGCATGTTTGTCTCTTGAAACTGCCTACACCCGACGTGTTCTAGGAGTTTCTTTCTTTCTTTTTTTTTTTTTTTTAAGATTTTATTTATTTATTTGACAGAGAGAGAGAGATCACAAGTAGGCAGAGAGGCAGGCAGAGAGAGAGGAAGAAGCAGGCTCCTTGCTGAGCAGGGAGCCCAATGCGGGCCTCGATCCCAGGACCCTGAGATCATGACCTGAGCCGAAGGCAGAGGCTTAACCCCCTGAGCCACCCAGGCACCCTAGGAGTTTCTTTCTTGATACAATTTGGATGAGAAAGCCAGACTCACTCAAAGTTTATCCTAGTTCCTTGAAAGTATTATAAAAAGTTCACAAATAACCCTGTCTATAAATTTGAATGGGGAAGAGAGGGCTGGTAGAACTTAGAGGTTAGTTTTAATTGTTTTGTTTAAAAGTCATCATACTCAATAGCTGGCAGATAGGCCAGGATGAAATCTCATTCTCCGGTTCCCAGGCGCCATTTCTGCTTACATACGCCCTAAAACAGGAGCATTATCTGCCAATTCTATTTTGCTCAGAATATGAGGAGTGTCAGCACTGTCTAGCCCTTCAGCTTTCCTTTCAGAAGTGTTGTTATGCACGCATCTGGGGTTATCTGGCAGAGGCAGGAATAATCCTCATCTTCTTTTCCCCCACCTGCAGTTTTCTCTTCGATTCACTTCCTAGTCGTTATGTTCTTGATAAAACCTTATCACAGTTATCTCCAGATTCTCCCCCTCCAGTACTGCCCACCCAGGTCCACCATGGTGAGTTCTCAGGGCTGGTCCTGCCCCTCGGTGGCCCGAGTCTACTTGGTCTGTTTCTTGATCGCCCTTGAGAGCAGTGAGTGAGTGTGTGCCCTCCGGCCCATCCTGTCCCTACTCCGTGACACGGTATGTTGCTCTACACACCTTGGACAGTCTGATCTTGAACAAGGTATTATTAGTTTCTAGAGGGAACTGTCTTGTCTTACCTCTTGAGAGCTTGAATGAGCCCAGTTGCTAATCCCAGTGATAGATGAGGATAAATAAATGCATGTGACTGTGACTTCTCTGGTTTGGGGAGCTGGCAGAATGAGACTCCTTGTTAAGTGCTTTAGTTTTAGCAGAGATTTAATGAGCATTATTTTCAAAGAAGGATGAAGAAAAAAAAAATCAGGCAACCAGCTATTCTGGGTCCCAGGAAAAAGAAGAGCTACTTTTGCAGAATATGGACAGTTTCAGCATTACCTCTGAAATCCATCACTTCTGTCCTGTTAAGCTACTGGGCCCTGGTTCCCCTTCAGGGGTGGGAGGTGTGTCTGTGTGTGTACAACTCATTCATCAGCTTCGTAGCACCTGCACGTAGCTGGCCTTCCAGACGGGCAGGGCGTTTTATTCCTGCCCGTATCACAGAGGCATAATAGGGTTTAGCCCTTGCTTTTATGAATGGCCACCTCTGCTAAAGGGCATTTGGGAACAAAGGTCAGGAAGTTAGGAGGCGTGAAACTGGACGTGTTCTTTTTGGAGTGTTGTTCTAATTGTTGACGTAGCTTTATTTTCACAGCCCATGCCTGCAGCCTGCCTGCCGATGTAGGATGTCTGTGGTTGACCGCCGAATAATTTGTCTTACCTGCACCTCTTACCGCTGGCCTTTGCTATCTGTGATTACCAAATAATTTGTCTTACCTGCACCTCTTACCCCTGGCCTTTGCTTTCTGTGATTATCATTTCTAATCAGATCAGTTTTACTGAACCTTGGTGAAAGATTGCCTTTGACAGCATTGAGACCAAAATTAAAAAAAATTTCTTTTTAATCCATCCATGATCTCACTGATAATGCCAAGGAAAATTGAAAATCACTTTAAATTAATGTCAGCTCAGCAGCTTCATCACCAGGCTGTTGGGTTGGAGTGCTGAATTTTTAAACATCATTTGAATCACTTGGTTGATCATAACAAAACAAGACATTTTATTAGATCATTAATAAGAGTACTTATCAGAAATCAGCCTGGATGTATGCAAATCAGCCTTCTGGGGCCATTTATAACTGAGGAGAGAATTACACTGCCTCACTTTAATAATTCACCAAAAAAGAGAGAATAAATAGCAGCAAACATTAATTTTATAGGACAGTTTCATATGGTTTATGTTTTGAAATAAAAGGGATGTGACTTTGACTCCTGCCTGAAATAAAACTCCTTCCAAAGGAGTATCTCCTGTTGCTGCTTTCCCAACTAGAGACTTCATACTAAGGAGCATTGGTGAATCAGCTGGTACCCTTCCTAAAATATGTAAGAAACCAACACATAAATACTTCAAAACCATGAAAACTTTGTATTCTATAATGTCGTTTGTCGTATGGCTGTGAAATTCTTCATGATCAAGCATTTCATTTGTCTAGGACGAATAGCAAAAGTATCTGAGGAAGAAAGCACCCTTTTTATGACCGTGGATTTTCAGAGCTGAATAAGGGTGCTTCGATTGCAGAATACCACTCCGAAGCTAAGGGCGCTCCGGAGAGGGCCTCATTTATAGCCGGAGTGGGGACGGCTCTGCTGTGTTTCCAAGAAAGAGAGGCACGCTGGAGCTGGAAATGAAAGGTCAGACCTGGCTCCTCCGCCGCAGGGAGAAAGCAAGACGACGATGAGAAGAGGGAGCCAACCTAGTCCGCATCCTCTGTCCGTGGCCTTGGACAGGTCCCTGTGCTGCCCGCGCGCATGTCCCCAGCCCCTAGTCTGCTCAGCACCGTGATTGGATGTGACTGTCTTTTCTGCCACTTTTTTTTTTCTTTTTTTTTTTGGCGAGCCAGGGCAGGGGCAGAGGAGAGGGAGACAGAGAATCCCAAGCGGACTCCCCGCTGAGCTCGGAGCCCGAAGTGGGGCTCACTCTCACTACCCTGAGATCATGACCTGAGCTGAAATCAAGAGTCGGATGTTTAACCAACTGAGCCACCCAGGCGCACCTCTCCTGCCACCTTGAAGCCACTGTGTTTGGCCTTCCTGCCGCGTCTCCCCGCTGCCAGTCCCCCACAGGTCTCCTGCTCAAGGAGAGTAGGACTTGGAGCCGCCTGCTCCCCAGGAGCCCCTGGTCTGGGAGAACATGGTCTGGTGCTTGAAATGACTGCCTTCTGGCCCCGGAAATGACAGTGATGATCTGCAAAGCCATCGCTTCGTGCCTGAGCTGCTGAAGCCAGAATGGTTCAGCGAGCTGTGTGGTCACAGGCCAGTTAGGCGAGAGCCGACACCAGCATTCATGATTTCCTGGCTCCCTATCTGCTGCTTTTTTCCCACCTGTTACTTTGCCATTGGACCAACTTCAATCTGTAGTGAGTTACTGATGCTCAAAGATCATTTTTTGTGGCCTCATGGAGACAGAGAACCTTTTGAGAGCAGAAAAATAAATGTTGTCCAATAGGATAATAATAGTAATGCTTCCTACGCCCTAGTGAATGTTTGCAGTTCTGCCTCAGTTTCCCTGCGCAGGTTTTGTCCCCCTTCGTGACACCCTGCGAGGCAGATACTCTGATCAGCCTGCTTCAGAGACGTGAACCTCACTGTCCACGGACACAGAGCTGGTCACGGTAGGGGTGACGGCATTGAAGGAGGACCCAGCTCCCGTCCACACCCTGCCTGCTTTGTGACTCCTTTTATGTGGAAAAGACTGTTGTCTGAAGGTGACGCAAATGGCCACATGCCAGGAGGGCTTTAGAGAACAGGAGGCTGTAAATGGCAAAAGGAGTGCCTCTGCCACAACCCCAGAAGTGGCCGTCCTGGTGCAGGTCGGGAGGTGGGGAGGCCGGATCCTGTTCTGGGGAGGGTGGACCGTGTGCCAGGAATACTGAGCATGGGCCAAGCAAGCACTGTTCTGAGCTCGTGACTTCTTTCAGCTTGGTGAGCCCCACAATGAGCCTCTGCGGTAGGTTCTATTGGTGCCCCATTTCGCGGACACAGAAACTGAGGCACAGAAGCAGGTCTGTGCCCAAGTCACCATCTAGGAAGTGGTAGAACCAGGATTTAAATCCAGGCAGTCTGGCTCCAGACCAAATCCCTCCCTGGTGCTGCCTTTCTAGGGGATCTTATTGATCTGGAACAGCCAAGCCGCAGGTATCGTAGGAAGTCTGAGAGGGTGAGCCCACCCTCATCCTGTGCGCAAGCCTCAGAGACCCTCCCCAAAACACTGCAGCCCCCATTTTATGCTGGAACCCGGAATTGTTAGCCAGCCTGCTCATGGGGGAGCTTGGCAGTGGGGATGGTGGGAAAGAACTTTCTCTGCCAGATGAGGGTGTCTTCTCCTGAGGCCTGATGTGATCAGGGCTGTGGCAAATGGTTTGCTCTCGTGAAGTCTGTTGGTTCTTATGACTTCGGCGGAATGTGTGTCAGCATCTCTGGGATGCCTCATTTTATTACCTAGCCAAACACGGTGTATTTTTTTTTCTGCTGATTCCCCCAGGCTCACTTGCCTTGTACCTTTCTCTAACAACCCCGTGTGGGTTCTCAGTGAGTCATACCCTACAGCCGACCTGTGCTGGGGGGGCTGGCGCCAGGAGCCCACCGTGGCACCCAGTGTCCATTGCTCCCGACAGATGTGTAAACCAGGACGGGCTTCCTCCTTGCCCACCTTGTTTATCAGCCCTTCCAGGGGAGAAGCTGGGGAACAGAGGGTTGGGCGTGTCTTCTAGAAATGAACCTGATGCCATTTCTGCTCCCAGTTTTGCCAGCATGTTTGCTTTTGTTTTTTAAGCAGCCTGGTCTTCTGACACATACTCTTTTTTTTTCTGAGAAGACATCCGGTTGAACTTTCTCTCTGTTCACTATGCCTCGCTATTAGAAACTGTAACAGTAAATCCCTGTTTCCAGAAAGAAAGTACTGGGTCATATGATTAAGTACCAGGGTTCAGACTTCCAAAACAGGGGGTCTGCTCTGCCTGTCTTGAACTTTGAGTCTGCGCTGACTCCAACTAGACTGCAGTGAGGAAAGCTCCCGGGGCCTCCTCTGCCTGGTACATTCCTCCATCATTAGGCCAGCCTGGCAGTGCAGGCCAAGGCTGTTGCCTGCATTTCGGGACTGTTCTCCCTTTGCAAGTACCTGAAGCTGCTGGCAGCTGTGTATTGAGCATACTTTTCCTCGAAGAGTGTGCATCCCTTTTGGAGCTAAGCTTAAGCCCATCTGTTCCCAAAAACAGTTTGTATTCTAAATATCTGGGGAATTTCTCTAGTTAATAAACGAAGGAAGTTTAAACCTGCTTATGGTTTTGAATTTGGCGTTCTCATTAGGGAAAGTTGAACATTGCTGGGCAGCTTGATCTCTGGCTGTGAAGTCACTGAACTGGACAGCGGTTAATGAACTAGGTGTGGCTGAAGTCTACAAATCTGGCTGGCTGATTTTTTTAGAGGTTTCAGAAAATCTGACATTGCAAATATGTGTGCACATTTGTGATCACACAGTATTCTGTGGGTCTTAAATACATGAGAAAAGGCTCTAGAGAGGGGAGATTTTTGATGCCTAGAGTTATAAAGAGTCCTGTTGGTGAGCACCTGCCTTGTACATCTTACTCTAGACTGCGTATGTGTTGGGTACACAAAGCCTTGGGCCGATGTCTGCCCCCTGTCCAAGCTCACTGGCAGTCAGGAAGTGTGTACACACCAGATGAGGGGGTTCAGACCATAGGCTACAAGTTGTTATCTTCAGCTGCAGGAAGCCATTATCGATGTGAGTGAAGTAATAAAAAATGAGCGTGAGCCTTTCAGGGATGCTCTTGAAAACACGAACATGGTCTACAACAGACTTTGGCCTTTTCCTTTAACTCCTTCGAAAACTTTTTAAAATTTCACTGCTGCTTAGCAATATTGGTTAGAAACAGAAGTGACTTCAGTGAGAATAGAAAAGGTTGGAAAAGAAAAAGGTGAGCAGTGACTAGCGTTGTCTTGGTCTCTGTGTGAATCCCAGATGATCCTCTTGGTTTTTAAGGATGTTGGTTGTCTTGCATCTTTAGGCCAGGTTCACTGATAATATCTTTTAGTGGCTAATTAGAAATAACATCACTCTGCTGAGAGCTTTGCGAGCAGACCAGATGGCTGCTGGTAGCATTGTGATGGGCTTGTTTCAAGGGGTTTCTGGGTGAACTTGGCCACAGTGGGGAGCGGCTCCTGCCCTGTGCCCTTCGGGAAGTTCCTGGGTGGAGTTTCGGTCCACAGGTGGGAACCCCTTTTCTGAGTCATGCACCTGCGCTGTTCCCTTGGCCTCTAAGAGGAGGTTTCTGTGGCACTTCCGCTCACACCCATCACCTCCTTAATGGCTGGTGGAACCTTGGCACCAGGGCCCAGCTTGAACATTAACCACTCCAGTTTTCTTGTGTTAATAACACTAATGGGTGAGATTTTCAGCGCCGGTGGGGGGGGGGTGCAAGGAAAGAACTGTTTTTGCCATTTTTTTTTTTTTAACTACCAGTGACTATTTCCAGATTAACGTTTTTGTCTGGCAATTATCCCTGAGTTTATAAAATGTTACCATACTTCTGTTAAAAAAAAAAAAAAAAGAGACTCAATTTAAAAAGAGGCCATACTGAAATTTTAAAAACTTTATTTTTAAGTGACAGATATTGTCAGGAGTTGTTGGAAGTCTTCCTCATGGAAACCATCAGTTTTCACCCTCGTGCCATTGCTGAAATGAACACATTCCTAGAAGGAATATTCTGATTCTCATGGGAGAGATTACCTGAAAAAATGTCAAGTGTGGTCATGGCTCTTTGTCCCCCTGGGAACTCACTGCCTGCACCTCGTGCCTCCCTGACTTCTCTCTCTCTCTCACTCACCCTCTCGCCTTTGGCGGCTCTGCATCTTGGGTGGCTGTGACCTCTTGGTCAGCAGCCAGAGCCTCAGGGTCTCAGTCCTGCTTTCTGATCTCCTCAAGGATCTCTTGTCCCCTGTGTCAGTCGACACCCTCGCTCTGGCTCCAGCCACGTGGCTTCCAGTTCTTGGAGAGACCCGCCCTGACGCAGGGTGCACACTGGCCTCCGGGCACCCTGGCTTCTGCCCCTGCAGGGCTCTCTTGAGCAGGCTCCGCCCGGCCTCCCCCTCGGGCTCTGGACAGAGCTCTCCTGCAGAAGGGAGCAGACAGGCCGTCATCCTGGCTGGTGGCTGCAGGGGGTGGAAGAAATAGAAGCAGAGAAAGGAAAGCTGAGGCAGCTCCATGTGACTCAGGGCTCTTTGGTAAGAGACCTCAGAGAAGCGCCTGATATGGGAAGTGAGTCTTCAAGCTGGTCCTCTGAGTCACCTTATAAATGTCCTCCTTTATTCACAAGGGAATTTTTCTTCTTTCTTAGTACTTCCATTTATTAACCCTAAAGTAAATACAGCGAGAGCAGACCCTGCATTGGAGTAGCTTGCCTCACTGAAATGTACAGTGAGCACTCCCGAGACGGTGGCCAAGCTTTAATGTTTCTCATTTATAATTGTTGAATTGCCAAAAGTTCTTTGCCATGTGTGTGGTAGAGGATGGTGAAATGGAATTGAACGTGACCGCAGAGAGAGCCGGGACAGGCAGGTACTAGATTCCAGCAGGAGCACACCCCTCACATCTCAGCACGGGCAACAACAGGATTGGGTTTGGGCCCATACTGCCCAAACCCAATGTGTTTATCTAGTGTTTATCAAGGATCAAGGGCCCCTGCTTCGTGCTGTGAGGGACCCAGGCTGATGCGGAGGCCTCTGAGCTGTTTTTGATCTCATGGGAGAGGTAAGCGAGCTGGAGAACAAGGCACCAGCTCATAAACTCTTCTGCTTAGAAGTGGCATGTGTCGCTTCTCACAGTGGTTTGGCTGAAGCCAGTGCTCTGGTCGGGCTTGACGGGGGTGGGGTAGAAAAATAGGACCCTCCTCCAAGGAGAGACAGAGTGTATTGGAAAGAATAATACAGTCGTCCACAAAAGCTTCCACAGAAGCTTCCAGTCAGAATGGGACTCTTGTTCTAGTTGATTCTTGGGTTTTCTGGGTTTGTGTGAGAGACTCAGAAATAACAGATGGCATAATCCTTTCCGTTTATCATGTTTGGTTTTTCTCAAGCTGTTGGAAGGGAAGCTGACTGATGGTATTGTATCGCATGAACAGCAGTGATTCTTTCTGCCTCTGTATGGAAGGGACTAGAAAGCCTGCAGTTGCTGTGAGAATGAACGTCGTGCTCCCCCGCGCTGGGAGAGGCTGCCCAGCTGTCCATTTAGACAAGCCAGAAGCCTGTTCCCTAAGGGTTATTTATTCTCAGAGTTGAGGCACTTAAACAGAGGGCATTTGGAGTCTCTGGTGTTCATTGGGTGTTCATGAAGAAGGAAGTTATATATCTTGATTTTTATGCATAAGTTCTTCTAAGTTATTTCTTTTCCATCCTTTGTTCCTTTTCTCCATTAAAACACTCTACTTTCTAATTGATCCTGAAAAAACTCATGAAGCTCACTTAAAGACTTATATTTTGCCTGGTGTTACAGAATTCAGTATGAACTTAAAAAACACCTTTAGTTTAAACTTATATACAACAGTGACATCAAAAGGCAGCCCTTGAAGTTCAAGCTCTAATTCCATTGAAACAAACCAAAAACATATGGACCCCACAGTATGTGGAGGGCACAGGCAGGCGGCCCCTGGCTTACAGGATGTGCGCGAGATCCGACATCAATACCTACCTCGGAGATGGATTCTTCGGTCCCTCCTGTTTGACAGAGTTTAAAACCCGTAAAGAAAGACTCACTTTCTAAAGATTCTTAGATGGTGAGGTTTGTACAAGGAAAAAATTAAGAAATAAGTTAGGTGGGCTTCAAAAATCTTGGGGGATTTCAGAAAGAAGGGGTCATTTAGAGAACAGGACCAGACAAGTAGACCTCCTCTCCCTCTGGCTGCTGATGTCTCAGGGAGGAAGTGTCAAAATGACACCTTTAGAAATGGGTGCTTAGCAAGCAGATGGATTAGATACAAGAGGAGCCAGAGTGGGCATCACGAAGAGTTGTGAGGAGCCAGGGAATTAAAGGACACACTTGACAAGGAGCATGAGCTCACTGGGTCCTCCAGGCCTAGAAAAGAAAAGGCTGGTTCCGTTGCTTTCGGAGGTGGACACTTGCTGTCCTGGAGGGGCCGTCAGGCAGCAGACACTGCTAAGGGGGTCAGCCGGAGAGGAAAGCATCTGGTAGAGGGAGCCAGGCTGGGGTGAGGTAGTAACCAGAATGCCTGCACATTCCCTAGGTCTCCTTGGGAAGGTCCTTGAGGTTTCCTGGTGTTTGGAGTGGCCAAGGCCACCCAAGCGTGTTTGGAGTGGACACCCCAGCTCTGGAGGGGGTATGTGAGAGAAATAAAGGCCCTGTGGCCAAACTTGTAGTTTTCTGAGGTGGTGCAAGACCTGCAGGGAGGAAAAGACGGCAGCAAATGACCTCCTGTTCTTAATCACCTGGGAGCCCCATTCTGCCATTTGCAGGGAAGAGATGACTGAAAACAATAGCTGACTTGTGTGTGTGATCCAAAGACTGTCAGGGCCCCCGAAGAGGCAGGGTCAAGGGCACTGTCCCTGAGTGTGTTCACTCCGGCAGATTGGGATCTACATCCTGTCAGCTTGCCATCTTGGGACACACAGACTAGTGTAGACCTTAAACAAATTCAGAAAAAATGACTAAAAATGTACTTAATGTAGTAAATACTGTGACTGTCCATCCAGATTGTAGAACATGGCTTACTCATTAGACCTTTGTAAAAAGCAGCAGCTTTAGCAATCTGTTTTATGTTGCACCTACAAATGTCAACCCTGCTGTATGCAGGAAGCCTCTGGAAAGGGGTTCTCACCGTCAACACTGCTGGCATTGCCTCTTTGTGGGGGCTGGCCTGTGCCCTGCAGGCCGGTCAGCAGCATCCTTGGCCCACTAGCCCCTGCCGCCCCAAGTTGTGACAAGCCCAGAATATCTCCACACATCACCACATGTCCCCTACAGCGGGGAGGGGGCAGAATCGTCCTGGTTGAGAGCCAGGGCAGGAGTTTCCCAGGTGGGTCAGAGCGGAGACCAGGAGGGAGTGAGGAAGGAATCGCGGCCGTGAGGAGGATGTGAGGAGGATGTGAGCGTGCCGAGACTGGAACTCCAAGGACAGCGCGAGGGTTAGTACACTGGGGCCTCTTCCTGAACATTGTCAAGAGGACCGAATTTCCATAGGCTGCGTGTTCGAGGGGGTGGCCAGGGCAAATAAGAGTTCGCAAAACCTCCTTTGGTAGATGATTTTTTTTGAAAGGCGTGCAAGGTGCTGAGCTTCTTGGACCAGCCCGGTCCATCAGTTCTGAGAGCTGCCGGCGTGCTCTGCAGAGAAGGTCCTGAACGCTTGAGCTCGTTGATGCTCTACAAGGACCACTGGACAGCACGTGAGCGGAGAAGCAGCTTGGGTCCCTGCCGATTCACCGGCCGGGTGACTTCTGTGACGTCAGGAGGTGTGCCGAGGACAGGCGGTCTGGCTCTGTCCTACAGAGCCGGGCAAGGCCCCCCCTTGCCTCTTCTCCTCGGCCCCCTCCCCAGCTCCAAGGCACTGCCAGGGCCAGTGACCTCCCCAAGTGTGAGGCTTCCCCCGCCTCCTCTGACCCGGTCTCAGACGTCACCGTGCAGAGACACTCTGGGGGGCTTGTTAAAAACACACTTGCTGGCAACACCTCCAGAAAGTTTGATGCAGTGTGTGGGGACCAGGGACTGAACGTTTTTTAAAACAGATGGCCTACATCTCCCTCTAGGAGATGAGGGGGTGGTCCAGGAACCACACTTCAAGAATCAGCCTCTTGGAGGGTCTTTCCACCTCTTGGAAGGCAAAAAGCGCATAAATTCTACTCACCTAATCCTCTTATGCTTCCAGAAAACCCTGGGATGGAGACCATATTGCCAAAGAAAGCCCCAGTGACGTGGGAGCAAAATGCAGTCTGCTCGGAAGTGTACTGGTCATTCAGGTCACATGGGTCACTGTGGTAAATTTATTATTTAGTCATATGACCACATGATGGAAATGATAATGTATTAAATTATCATTTAACCCTCTGATAATGATTGATAATAGCTAAGGTATGTGGAGCACAGTGAACAGGAAGCTCTGCTGATCACTCTGCATATGCTCTTGCCTTAATCCCCCCCCCCCCGCTCCCGGCCACAGCCTTGGGAGGAAGATGTTGCTGCCCTCTTTTTGCAGAGGAGGAAACTGAGGCGGGCCAAGGTGCAGTGTAAATAGCCTGCCCAAGGACACACAGCTGTTCCGTGGTAGAGCTGAGACTTGATCTTGAGCCTGTTTTCAAAGCTCCTAAAACCCCACACCCCAGCTCACACAGTGTCGTGCCCTTTGCCCAGCGCCCACTGCCCCCCGCAGACCAGCCGAGGGCAAGGTCCCAGGTCCCAGGGAGGTGGCAGGAGCCCGGGGCTGTCCTTTCTGAAGGGGGGGCTCTGAAGTCAGCGGAAAGATGGCCCCTCTTTCTCACCATGACAGCCCCAGTCTCAAGCCAGTCCTCCCAGAAAGGACGGCCTCTCTGTAGGGCTCTGTCCTGCTCCCCACGCCTGCAGAGCTGTCTGTGCTTTCAGCTGCCATATCTAAAATGTGATTCCATTTCAAAGAAAGACAGCAGATATTTCCTAGACGTAGGATCCCTTTGGTAAATGACTTTGTAAGTTTCCCGGACAACATCTCTTAGGACAGGGCTTCTCAACATTGCCATCAAAACTCCCCCAGGAAGCTCTTCCAAACGTACAAACATACGGAGCCCTACCCATTCGGCCTTCTGCGTGCTCCCTCACCAAAATTCTGATCCTTCAGGGCCACAGAGTTGTCTGTCTCTCCCTCTCTCTATATATGTAAATATATATATATAATTTATACATGTACACATATACATATTTGTGTATGTCTACATGTGTATGTAATTATCCTGATTTTCAGGTGCGCTCAGTTTCATTCCTCCCAGATGTGATGCAGTGGGAATAAACAGTATCACCTGCTGCAGCAGAGTCTCACCAAAAATATTGTAGCTGATTCTAAACTAGCCTTTAGATTTAACCTCGTTTCTATAAAGCAGGGCATAGAGAACACTTTAAATGACACCAGGAGGAAATGGACAGATCCAGATTGTTGGGTACTGTACAAGCCAGCTGGCCTGGTATCTTCAAAAAAAAAGTCTCTGTGTCAAGGGAAAAAATGCAGAGGTTGGGGTGAAAGGATTGTTTCTTACTAAAAGAAACAAGATAGAAAATCAAATGTGGTGCATGAGTCTTGACTGAATCACAGTTTTAAGAAAACAACTGTAAAAAATGGGGCAGGATAGGGAAATTTGAGTGTGGACCAGGCTTTGGATAGAAGGAAAGTATTGTCAGTTTTTTTGGGCGTGTTAATTTTGCATGTTTAATTTTTTGTGGTCATGTAGGAAAATAGCTTCATTTTTAGGGGGTGTATGCTACAGGATTTAGGGTTGAAGTGTCAAGACATCTGTGACTTATTTTCACATGGTTGAGAAAAAAAGTCTGAGTGTTAGCATGAGGCTATATACGAGCGTCAAAGCTGAATGTCCAGAGAATGTTCTTTTCAACTTGTGTCTGTCTTTGCCGGTTTTCATAATAAAGCAGAAAAAGAAAACCAAGGTGAGGAAGCAGGCTTGTGTCCTTCAGAACTCCGGCACGGTTTCATTCATGGGCTTTGCGGCTCTGGAGCCGGCGGCACACTTGGGACAGCCTCGGACGTGCCAGAGTCAGGTCCGTTTACTGCGCCTCGGCTCCTCGGTCTCTGTTCGTCGTCTCCCGGCCACCTGGCCCCCGGTGGTTGTGCTTCACCTGCACCTTCTGCCCTGCTCACCCACAGCAGGAAGCTGCCGGAGATAGGCCCCTGTGATGAAAGTAACAAACCCAGCTGAGCTCAGCCTACTACCTTCTTCTTGTTTAAACATGTGGGCTTGGAGGAGACCAGCCGCTTGTCAGTCGCCCCTTGCTTTGCATTCTGATGTTGTGAGAATCCTAGCATCATTTTCTGGAAGCCAGAGGACTCTCCGGGTGATCCACAGCCATCAGGGATAGGATAGTAAAGTCAGCTGTGCTGCAGTGGAAGTGTATGTAGCAGCCCTTGGAGAGAAGATGTCTACATGGAATGTCAGCGAGGGCCTGGTCTCATCAAGTGAATTGTGAAGAGGCAGGGGGTCGGGGGGACGGCAGCAGAGGTGTGTTGAGCTCTGTGCTGGGATCCCCATGGTTCACAACATCTGCCATGAAGATCTGTGTCCCCTTTGATATGGATGTTGTGTCAGCAGGGGTCTCTCCTTGCACATGTGACGTGGCCAGATGGGGACACTCTACAGAGCACAGGCTCCTAGCGAAGCGCTTTGATGCATTTCTTGTCCTGTCGATCTGAGGACTTCTCTTGGATCCCCAGGAAAGCTGGTCAGTGAGCCTTGTGTAGTATGGCCATTCCACTTACCGTAATTATTAGCAAACTAGGCTGGAAAGAGCAAAGCGTGTTAGCTCCCTCTTCCAAACAGGCGAATAAAAGCCTCCTTCCAGCCATGGATGGATGTGAGAATCTGGTGCAGTAGCGGGGAGTTGGGGGGCGGGGGTCGTTTTAGCACGGACAAAGAACCGTGTTTTGTGAACTTAAGCACTTGGCTCCCTAAATAATCCTGCCCTAAATTTGGCATGGACCATTTTGCTCAGCCTGAATGTGCCACCTTCCATTCTCCTGAAGTTTCACATCCTTTGTTCTCATAAGCGGTGACCTGACTGCAGGCCTGACTCTGAGCCAAGCTTGCTGCCCAGGACAGTGGACACATGACGTGCTCACTAAGCTCCAGGTCACCTGAGAAGTTGTAGCAGAGACCCGGGGCTCTTTACAAGCACAAACACACAAAAGTTTTATATTCATGTTGAACATTGTCCATTAAACAGAAGAGCAGGGATCGAAATCAGCTATCACATCAGTGAATTGGTTTTCTAATCAAATGAAAAGACTTTGTAGAAGCCTCATCTTCTCATGGGCTGGCTTTCCACTTGTGGTTCCAGATGTGTGCAAGCCTGGTGGGGGGACAGGTGGCCGCAGCATGTGGGACCTCCCGGGAGTCATCACTGGCTCATTGATTGTTCTCATTCAGAGTGATCATCTCAGGCTAAACAGTCTCCTCCAAAGTTTTTTTGTGTTGGTAACTCTGTTCTCAAAAGGCATTTCTAGTTGGTGGTATTTGGGGTTGAGTGGGGGTGAGGTGAGCCAGAGGGAGTAGGTTCTCCTTCTGGCCTAGTGCTAACTTCTAAGTTGAGTTTAGCAGTGGGTTAGGCGGTGAGGAAGTAAGACCAGGACCCACCCGTGAAGCCTACCGGGGAGGCTGACATTGGTGACCTCATCCATCTCTAAATAGCCCTTGCTTAATGTTTTCGTGTAATGGCCAAGTTTCTGTTACCTCCCAAGGGCTTCCGGCAGTTACACTCTTGTCTGACCAGTCGTCCTCCGTGTTCAGGGAAAGGCTTCTGAGGAAAAGGAGGTGATAGTTACTGAGGGCTTACTCTGTCAGACACCGAGGTGCTCTAACAGATTCGTGATAGTTTCTCGAAGCAACACTGTGAAGCGATACCTAACTCTTGTCATGGGGTAGGGGAGGAAGCTGAGGCGTCCGCATGGCCAGTGGGTGGTGGAGCTCAGCTTGGAACCCAGACCCGACAGGCTCCAAAACTCTTAGAGTGTAACGCACGTCTCCCTTCACCAGTGCTCAGCAGAGCTGCCCTCAACACACACACACACACTCTCTCTCTCTCTCTCTCTCTCTCTCTCTCTCTCTCTGACAATTATGAAGGGCTTGTGTCCTTAGTACTGTGTTAGGTAATTTCCCAAAACAGCAACTTGTGTAACTGTAACGATGTGAGGATTTTTGAATGTGCCGTGTTTTATGAGATAAATAGTAATCTCTCACTAGCATGTCACCTAGAGTGGTGACGAAGCCTTGACTCTGGGCTTCCTTATTTCCCCACTGCCCTTCCTCAAATAACTCCCTGCCCCACCTCACTGCCAGCATGCCAGGGGGCTCTTTGTGGTTCTCCCGAGGTAGACATGACCTCAGTTAACAGTGTCTAATCATTCACAACACAGCCTTGTGCCCAGATGTCAGATGTGACCTGTGTGATTCTTCCTGACCTTGGAGAAGGGGCAGCAGATGGGGCTGCCGAGGAGCACGGTACCCCTGTTTCAGGGTTCAGGCCCCTCTCAAGGAGGTTTGAGCTGTTAGAGCAAAGCCCTCTGGTAATGAAGCCATTTGTCCTTGGGAAGAGAATGAGCCCTTGTGAGACCAGAAACAATGGGCATGTTGAGTTGCAGACCTGGGGTGAAGGGAGGCTCAAGCAGAGGCACATGGGCTGAATTGGGACGGGTCAAGGAGTGCATTCTTCCTAGTCGAGTTTCTGTTGTCAACAAGTCTACTCTGTGATAACGATATTTAGTCAGTGGTCATTAATGCCTCTGTTTTGAATGATTTCCCCAAGTGAGTAAGTCATGAACTCTTCAAGGTTTTCTTTTTTTTTTCTTCTTTGAATTTTAATTAGTGTCGTTTTTTGTCCAGAAATCACCCTGTGAGAAATGAATAAAAATAAGTTCGGGGAGCAGTGTGTTCTTATTTTCCTGGCGTTGTTTCCTTTTACATTCTCATTTACCTATGAAGCAAACCCTCACTCTTAGGTCTCTGCTGCTAATTTGATTCCCAGGCAATGAAAGTGGGTGTTGCCGACTCTATCTCTAAGCAAAAGCTTTTGGTGCGCGTTTTTCAAAACTTACTTCATCTAGTCCCAAGACAGAGGGCAGAGAGTCCCCGTGAACTCTATAAAAGCAGGGCCAGTCCGTTGGCAGGGTTCGCTGCCTGCAAGTCCTCTCTAGATCTATCTGGATCTCCGCAGCGTTGACCTTTTCTAGTAAGTGATGGTGCCGCAGATGCTGCAGCACGAGCCCCATCCCAAGGGAGCCCTGGGGGCCCTGGCGGGAGCTCCCGCACCAAAGGGTGCGCCCGGGTGGGTGCAGGAACCGGCGGCCGGCGCTGTGCCGCGGGGAGATAAGGGAACCGCCACACACCGTGGAGAGCCAGGGAAGGGAGAAGTCGAAACAAAGGAAACCGGTGACGGCGCTGCGAAGGGCGGCGATCGGCTCCGGTACCGGCCTCCGCTCCCTCCGTGGGCTTCCGTCGGACGGGGCTGGGGAGGCGGGGAGCAGCCTGGCGCGCCGCACACTCGGCTTTGGGGACCGCGCGGCGCTCGGGGCGGAGCCTGGCCGCCGCTCACCGCCCTCCTCCCTTCCCTCCCTTCCCTCCCTTCCCTCCCGTAGGTGAGGCGGCGCTCCGAGCTCTCGGACATGGCAGCATGACGGCCCGGGACGGCGCTGCCGGAGGCCGGCCAGGAGGAGCCCCCGGCTGCGGGAGCGAGCGCGCGGAGCGGCGACTGCGTCCTCAGGCCGCCTGAGGCTCCTTCCCCCACCGCCGGCTGTTACTGTTCACCCCGTGGACTCCTGACTTTTCCGCCTGGAACATCAATATGTGTCATGTTATTGTCACCTGTCGCTCGATGCTCTGGACCCTCCTGAGTATCGTGGTGGCTTTCGCAGAGCTCATCGCCTTCATGAGCGCCGACTGGCTCATCGGCAAAGCCAAGAGTCGCAGCAGCGCCGAGCCCGACGAGCGGAGCGGAGGCCCGTCGGAGCCCTACCACCCGACCCTGGGCATCTACGCCCGCTGCATCCGCAACCCCGGCGTGCAGCACGTGCCGCGGGAGACGTTGTGCGGGCCCTACGCCGAGACCTTTGGCGAGATTGCCAGCGGCTTCTGGCAGGCCACCGCTATCTTCTTGGCCGTGGGCATCTTCATTCTCTGCACCGTCGCCTTGGTGTCCGTCTTCACCATGTGTGTGCAGAGCATCATGAAGAAAAGCATTTTCAACGTGTGCGGGCTGCTGCAAGGGATCGCAGGTGAGCGTGCTGGGGGGAGGGACCGGGCCGTGCACTGCGTGTGCGGTGCACCCCTGCTGATCCGTTCCCTGCCGGTTGGGAAGAGCCGTCTCCTCTAGGGTCAGACTGGCTTTGTGAAGACTGTTCCAGGCAACATGAGTGTGCTGCCCTCATCGCTGCCTTTTCCCTGTTGCACTGTCGCCTGTTCTTTCTCTCCCGTGTTCCTCGTCAGTGCCTGTTTCCTTGGGTTCGAAGTTATTGGGTTTTGTTAGAGTAACTACTCCTACTTTTTTTTGCTTTTCCCATTAAATTAAAAGCATACTTCCCACGTCAGTGCATGAGGAAATTCGGTGAGAGACACCCCTCCACCCCGCCCCGCAGCAGGCACCCTGTGCTAGGAAGGCAGGCATGTGAGTGTGGGGCCTTCCACCCAGGCCAGTGGGTCTGGCGTGTGCTCAGCCCCATCCTTAGCCCCAGGATGATTTCAGCTTTGGGAAGGGAAGAAGCAGGCTGCGAAGGAATTAGTATCAGCTGCTCTGTGTTTAATAATGTTCTGGTTTAAACTGTCTGTCTCCTGGAGTCTGACAGAATGTTCTGTGCATTCGGATCAGGAAATACAAACTAACTGTTCCACTTTCAGGCAATTTCTCACTAATGAGCTCATTAGAAATTGGTGGAAAAAAGAGTGTGCGCCCTTCACAGTGATCCCAGAGGGGAGGCAGGGAGCTGCAGGATAACTTCCTTGTGTACCAGCACTCTCCTAGCCCTTCCCCTTATGGGTTTCAAAGGTGGATCCTGAACCAAGAGGGCATCAGTCAGTCTGTCTGGGCTCAGGGGATTTGTTCTGGATGGCACGAGTACACACACATAGACACAGACTCTGCAGTTTGAAGATATCCTCAAGGAACTAAAGGAATGGACTCTCACTTTGATTTCTCAGGGGGAAAAATCACTTTTTAAACAATTAGAACCAAGGTATTTGTTAATCTGAACTCTAACAGGAGAAGGGTAATCCACCCACTAACCCTAACTGAAGGGCACAGGTAACTCATCCCTCAGCAAATCCTAAAGCCTTGTTCATGGGACTCTTCGACAGTGAAGATAAGCACTGAGCCTGGTGTCCAAGGCTGTAAGGAAACAGACCCCAAGTGAATTAACTCTAGTCTGCCTAATAGCAAACGCTTGAGCTCAGCAGGGCTGGCTTCCAAATCGGCAGATCAAACAACAGTTATTTTCCAAACAGCTGATAAGATAATGTTTTCTGTTCGTCCAATCTTAGGGGAGCCCCCATATATATGTGTGTGTATGGTGGTTGGTGGATGAGGGGCCTAGAGAAAAGAGAGAGGGTCTGCTGCACAGTCGTGACCTGTTTGCATGGGGGATATACTTCTGGGGTCGCCATCTCTGAGAGGACTAGCCGGATGATGGAGGACTTGGGCACTCCTAGGCACTCACAGAATTTGGGAGAATGTGCCACCTCTTCAGACCTTGGAATTCCTCATCTGAAAAATCAGGAGACTGAAAAATATAACCTTAACTTAGGTGGGTTTTTTTTACAATTTAGATTTTTAGTTCTGTGAAGCTTATTATTCCCTTTTTTATTCTGAAATCTTCTGAAATATGAAGTTTATCCCCTTCAGCTTGGCATTTGACCTCCCAGATATGTTAAATAAGATTCATCTTTTTCTTGTCAGAGAAAGGCCCCTACTTTATTGCCCTGGGAATAAAGTGCCTTAGGGGTATGTGCATATATGCTGTGTATATATTAAAACTTCTGAGAAGTATTACCAAAGGCTTTTGAAAAGCTAGAAAAAAAACAGGTGGATGAAGAGAAGACAGCATGCACAATTTATTAATCCTGTTAAAGAGCCCTGGTTGACCAGAGAAGTGGATTTCTGTGTAATTTTTTTTTTAAAGATTTTATTTATTCATTTGACACAGAGAGATTACAAGTAGGCAGAGAGGCAGGCAGAGAGAGAGGAGAGAGGAGGAAGCAGGCTCCCCACTGAGCAGAGAGCCCGATGTGGGCCTCGATCCCAGGACCCTGGGATCATGACCTGAGCCGAAGGCAGTGGCTTTTAACCCACTGAGCCACCCAGGCGCCCTTCTGTGTAATTTTTCCTTACTTTGTATATGTCCTCATTCTTGGTGATTCATGCCTTTATGATGAATTCTATCAAAGTGCTGGTATGCAGACAAAACTCCTGGTTTGCCATCCCTAAGAATACTTTCATCCTGAGAAACCCAGTGCCTTCTAGCACTTATAGCCGTCTGTAGTACGAATGGGGCATCTTGGGCCATAACACCCTAAGCTGTCTTTTACGGTCATTCAGAAGCAACTTATAGTTACCCTCTCAGTCTTACAGACTATTTACATGCAGGTTTTTTGGGGTGGTGGGCAAAGGGAGAGGGAGAGCGAGAATCCCAAGCAGGCTCCGGGCCCAGCATGTAGCCCTACATGGGGCTCAATCCCTTGACCGTGAGATCGTGACCAGAGCCAAAATAGAGTTGGAGGCTTAACCAACTGAGCCATCCAGGTGCCCCCATGCAGTTTTTAATAAGGTGTTAGTCCAGTGAACTCAGTCTCTAAGAATGAGGATTAGCCCAGGAAATCTTTTGGTGCTCTTCTTTGCTATTTCACACATAAATGACAGGAGTGTTCATTTTGGCTCAAAGATCAGTACATGTCATAGGAATTTGAATTATTCCTGACCTCTCTCTCTCTTAGGCCTCTGGGAAGAAGGGTTGAAAGGAAGGAAATAGTAGCATACCTGAGGTGTTAGTCTGTTGGTCACCTGTCCATCCCAAAAGTCTAGATTTTCTGGGAGAACTTTCTTCCCACACCTCTCATTTATGTTCCCTGTGAGTATTCACAGAAAGTCTGAAGCTACTTAAAATTTTGAATTGGCAAGAGCAGAGATTCCTATATTGTTAGACCACCTATCTAGAGCCCAGTGGTCCAAGGCTAAGAACTGAAGTACAGGAAGAAGTAGTTCCTCCGCCTGGCCTAGCAGCGTCCCTCTTGAGCAGAAATCGTGGGTGAGATTGACTACACACTAGGCCGATGACTCCCTCATGGTTCGGGGCAGGGGGCACATCTATAAGGGATGCTTGGTGGGCTCTTTTCTCTCCTAATGGAGGTCTACAGTGGGTGGTTAAAGCCAACATAAATGGCAGCCATAGTTCTTAAATCTATGGCTGAGAAAGTTTCCCCACCAGTGTCTGTAACAGCTGACTTGCTTTCTCTCCTGTCGGCCAATATGTAATAGCATCTGGGCGGCCCCAGCCTCAGCCAAGGCCTTGGTGCAGCTGCGAGCATCAGTCTTCCCTCCCCCCACCTCTCAGTTCTCAGCCCTGGATCTCTCAGAACAAATGGTGAGAAAGGAGCTGTTGCCAGTGCAACAAGAGCATTCTTTGGAAATACACTCAGACTGTGCTTACTCCTAAAACTTTAATTTTGGCAAAAGTAACATTTTTGTAAAATATAACTGGATGAAAAATTCCAAGATACTATAAGCATATTCCTTACTACAACTAATTTTAAAGAGTAAATAGGCCTTAGATTTGTGTAGCCTTATTGTCTATAGAAAGTGTAACATAAATTATCAAATTCGGGTATTTTGATTTTAGAAGTGAGTGTGAAAGAATTAGCTACCTCAGTGGAACTCTCAGAATCTAGGTTACTTAAAAATAATAAGACACAACTATTGACTGCTAAGTTAACCCAGATATGGGAGTTGCCTTCAAGATGTAGCCCACTGGTGGGCACCCCTCTGACATTTCCTACTTAGCCAGATGCCTTTGGAGTTTAGTACTTCTCTCTCGGCAGCAGTGAGAGGGAAGGCCTCACTTGGATCAGCCCTGACCTCCCTTCCGGTGGCTGTGAAGTGGCCAGTAATTTACCTCACTTCTTTGAGCCTCTTTTCTCACTTGTAAAATGGGCATAATGAGGTATAAATACATACCTCAGGATTGTTTTGTGGATTAAATTAGAATATACATGAGAAGAAAGGCTTAAGCACAGTACTTGGCACACAGTAAATAGTAAGTGGTAGCTATGTGGTTATTAAAGTGTTTCTGCTTCCTTGGCAGGACCTAGTATTTTTGTTTGTTTGTTTGTGTTTCCTAGAATTGTTGCATTTTAAGGAAGAGTGGTTTCTCTTCTAGTCTTTGGAATTGACCTTGCTCTGTTGAAAATCAAACATCACTATGGTGTCTAGGGCCATTCCTGACCCCTTCATAGCCGGCCTGTGTTGGGGCTGGAGAGTGGCTTTGGGGGGACTGTGGGTGTCCTTGGGGCTTTTTTTTTTTTTTTTTTGAAGCAGAAGATAGCAGTGGTCAGGAACACCAAGAACTTCTTCCTCTCACTGCTTTTCCACTTGATGCACACAGTCTCCGATTTCTTTCCTTGCTGGAGGCAGCTCCTTGCAGTTGAGCCTTGACTGCAGGTGGCTTTGCAGTCTCCCTTCACAGACTAAATCACAGGCCAATTGGTCTTCATGAGGTGAGGACTTGTCCAGAACTTGGCAGAGCCAGAACCATGCATCAGTGCGGAGCCCTCTGGGATTCATTACAAAAGCTGGATAACCGGCCAGCAGGGTTGTTGCTGCCAGCTGTCTTCCTTAGGTTGTGACCTGGATGTAATCCATAATGAAACCGTAGAATGCAAAGATCCAGGTTTTCCATGACAGCATCAAGCAGTTTGTTTTTAGAAATACATGTAAGGCTCTCTTAGAAGTCCATGGAATCCCCAGTGACTCAGGTTTGGGACAGAAGCCATTAAAATGAGCTCAGGATTTGGCTCACTTGTTTTGGCTTGGACTATACCACTGGGGTTGCCGTGAGGGTTGGACTAGCACATGAGCTGCTGGGCCTGGCTGCCTGCTGTCTGTTCAGTCTTCCCTCCTATGCTTGTTTGCTTCTTTATGTCTGGTTGGCTCTCATGCTCTCGACTCCCCGTAGCCCTGTCTGTCTCTATCCGTTTCAGTCCAGCAGGATTGCCTCAGCAAGCTGCTCCACCAGTCTGACCAGATAGATCAGACTGAACTCTACCTTTGCTGGTCTGGGAGAGAGGGTGTGCTCATGGGACTCGCTCTCTGTTGTCATGGCTCAGCGCCTGCTGTGTGCAGGCTCAGCTTTCTGGGAAGTGAGCAGTGATGGAGGATGAAGGAGGAGAATATGCAAACAACGGCAAGGAATAAAAGAAGCATCTGAGAGAGGAGACAAGTGCAGGGTTTTGCCTTTGCTGTTTGTAGAATTGCTTTGTCAGAAACGAGAACATATGTGGGAGGATGGATAGGCAGATGAAAGGTGCCACGATCACTGTCTAGGACTGGGTATTGCCACTGCTGTTTTTCACAGGCTGAACAATAACCTTAGCATCACGACTCACCCTGGTCTTGGCATATATTTTATAGTCTTATCCTTTGCTCTACCCATTCACTTTTGGGCCAGAAAGATCAGCCCCTGGAGAGGAGAAAAATACGAACAGGGGCTTGCAAAGCATAGGGAGAGAGGAGGAGATTCCTAACTCTCACAGAGACCTTGTCCCGCAGTTTTGCACCCGAAAAACTTACCTGGCATTCTCCAAGAAAGTAGTGTGACCTTGATTGCCCAACTTCAGAATCCTCTCAGAGAAAAAGCATGAGGAAAATGGAGGAAGCATCCCGTGCTTTTCCTTCTTAGAACAAAGCACTGCAAGCTTCTGGCTGGCAAAGGGAGGCTCTTCATTTCTGGCTCTCCGGACAGAGAATGCCTCCCCCGAGAAGTCAGGTCTAACAGTTCTATGTCTGAATCTACTTAAGAATACCACCAATTATGACACATCTACTAATTCATCAACCTCTAGTAATCCCCTGGTAAAAACTGAAGGATGCAGAAATGTTGCACAGTAGGCCAGAATTAAATTCCAGTTCAAGAAGCTTTTATGGGATGCCTACTAAGAGCAAAGACCTGTAGACTCCAGTTTCTTGAGTTTCTGCTTCCCAGCCATATTAGAGAGTCATTCTTTCATAAACTATACCCTAGAGAGGCAAATTACACACACACACACACGCACACACACACATATATATAACTATATAAAGGGGACAGAGAACTCAACCATATCATTAGATCAAAAACTACTCCCTAAAAGCAAGTGGACCAAGCAGGCATTAATTTGGGTAAATCCAGGGAGTAAGATCTGTTTTTAAAGAATCAGCCGGAAGGTCTAGAAGAAAATTGCAAATTCTCTTAAAATTCAGATACAGCAATGGATATGCAAATAAAATGTGGAAAGTGGTTTGCCATGGTAATCACTTAATTATAGATGTAAATTATCATGGAGCCATGGATGATGTATGTTCAAATTCCATGACCAAATAATCATTTAAGTATGGCTCTGAATATTTCCATGAGCAGTTCAGGCAGACACTCTGCTTTAAGAGCCTAATGCATAGGTCATATTCTGTGATGCCACTTGAAAAGAAATCTGCATCCTATGAAGAGCTGCGCCCCAGCACAGCCAGCCAGAGCTTCCAGTTCTGTTACTGTATATGGGCTTTCCAGTAGCTTTATTAAATGTCCAAGACTCACTCTTTTTATTTTTTTTTTTAATTTTATTTGAGAGAGAACGTGCATGCGCGCTTGTGCGCACCAACAGGGGGAGTGGCAGGAGAGGGAGAAGCAGGCTCCCCACTGAGCAGGGAGCCTGATGCAGGGCTCCATCCCAGGACCCCAGGATTATGACCTAAGCTGAAATCAAGATCAGACACTTAACTGACTGAGCCACCCAGGTGCCCCCAAGAATCACTCTCTTTTTTAAAAGATAGCCCCTAGTACCAGTGAAATCTAAAGTAAACATTGAGAATGCAAAGCCAATATTAAAAATTTCAAACCAAAATGTGCAGTTGCTATTTGTTGAGAGTTCTGAGGTCAACCTCGGGACTTGTGTTGAAAAGACACCTGCTTAGTGGAGGAGTTATTTAACGTTATCTGGACCCTAAGACTTTTGCAGGCAAGAAATTTACTTACTGTCCTAAAAATTTTATAGCTCAAACTAAATTTTTTTCACATGCCTTTACTCTGCTGTACACTGCATTTTATTTATTTTGGAAGTTAATTTTGAATGATCAGTGTAATTTGGTTATAGTCAAACAGAAGCTCTTTCTTAATCTTGCATGTTGGATAATTTATCAAGAAAATATTTCATAAATCTTTCCTAGTTGCATGTAGTTTAAAAAATAGCTTCTCAAAAAAAAAGCATCTCACTTGAAATGAGAAGAAAACTTGTCTCACTAATTCACAGGAAGGGATAATCTGGCTAAATTAGTTTGATGGGATGCATTTTAACTGTTAAGAGTTAAGGCTTTAGAAACTGCCAGTGAAATAATTTACATGTAAAAGTGAATCATTGCTGAGAAAGACTTCAGGAGGCTTCAACAAGGGAGAAACTGCATCTTTCTTAAAGATTGTTTCTCTGTATATTTTAAGGGCATCAGACAGCACTTAATTGATGGTCATTAATTCTGAGTAATTCTAACAGAAACTTCCTCTGGGGGCCTTGGTTGTAAAGTCTTTTGATGACAACTGTGCTCTGATTGTCTTCCAAAGAATTCTCTTTATGTCCCTCTCTCATCCGCTGTCCACCTCTGACCCTGGAAGAGTATTTTTCTTGCCAATTATAATTCCCTGGGAGTGTTTTTCATAGGAAATCAGTACCATACAAGATTCTTCTGGGGAGATGGTATGAGCATTAATGCAAACTTAAAAAAAAAAAATTGACACCTGATCCTTCACTGTTTTTCTCCTTCCCTTTAGAAAATCTTGGTGAAAAACCTCTCATGTTATTAATCACGTATGAAGATGACATGTAGAAATAATCTGCCTAACAAAGACACCATGGTACCAACCGAAACCCTTTTGATTACCAGTGAACCTCAGACCTCCAGTTCCTGATCTGCCTATCAGAGCAGAGTTATTAAATGTCAAAGTTGGGCCCACTTTGGCTTGTTCATAAACTCTTGAAATTTTAAAATGAGATGCAGCGAAAGCAAGTTTAGATTCTGGATTCCAAAGAGCTTCTTACTCTTAGGCCCTATTACTTGTTTCTTAGAAAGGTGTCCCCAGCCTGACACAAGCAACCTCTGCCCTCTAGTCTCAGAGGGGCCTCTTGCCCAGCAGATAGTGCCTCTGAATGAATCCTGGTCCATCCACTCTGCTAAGGTCTCCAGAAGTCCACAGCAAAAAGAAGAAAGATAGGGACAATGTAGTAAGATTTCATAGAGCTGAATGTATCCCATTTAAAGAACTGTCTTTGATTCTCAGATTACATCCTCCACCGTTTTTGTGTTAAAATATCCTTTTATGAAATGAAGAAAGGAGGTGTTGGTTTTCAGTGTCCTTATATTAGCAGAATAAAAATACTGGCCTTCCAGTAATTTTTCTGGCTATTATGAAGCCCTGAAGTATGGGAACCACTCTTCTAGAATGTAAGCAAGGGTGCAGATTGTGTCTTTTTCACATTTCTATCTCCACTGTTCAGAATGGGCCCTGCTACATATGTATGTCCTTAGTAAATTATTATTTTTTTTTAAAGATTTTATTTATTTATTTGACACACAGAGAGAGATTACAAGTACGCAGAGAGGCAGGCAGAGAGAGAGGAGGAAGCAGGCTCCCCGCCGAGCAGGGAGCCCGATGCGGGCCTTGATCCCAGGACCCTGAGATCATGACCTGAGCCAAAAGCAGAGGCTTTAACCTACTGAGCCACCCAGGCGCCCAGTAAATTATGTTATTGATGAAAACATGATCTGTGTTATGATGATCTGTACTAGCACAGCTATAAATTTCTAGGTGTCTGAAGAAGAGTAAAGTGTTCACCAGTGCTGCTAAGCCTTAATCGTGACATGACCTCTGCCCTCCCAGACAGGGCATAAATAGATTAATGGAGCCATTACCCAAAGAACAAACTGGCAAGCACTAAAACCAAATTCTCTTTTGGCTTTTAAATAAATTTTCATTGAAAAATTGAAAAACCGTAATGGGCAAAGTGATGTCAAAGGTACAGATTAACCAAAGGTGGCAGTTCTTGGGCAGAAATCCTTGATTCATGTTATAACTAATACTTTGTTGTATTACTTCTGTTTGTAAATATACCTTATATAAATATACCTTATATACCTTATATACAATATAAATTATCAAATACACCTGACCCTGAATGGCGAACTTGACATTTTGGTACTGAGGATAGTGGCGTGCCTGGCATCTGAGAAGTCCAGCAGGCTGGAATACCATCGGTAGATGGCGTTGCAACTTGGGAGATGTAAGCCCAGGACTCTGGTTGGGTGGAGGAACGGGCTCTTAGAGGCACCATCTTGGTGTCTGTGCTTGTCCTAGGCAAGGTGATAGTCCTGGCGTGCAGACGTGAAGACAGGCACATCTCTTGCAAACACATGAGGGACTTAAGCCTGTGGTGCATAAGTAATGGCACAAGGATGCAGAAGGAGGAGGGGGGCAAGAGAGATGGAGATCATCGTCTGTGTTCTGTGAATTAAGAAAAGCCACTTGAGGGCACCTGGGTGGTTCAGTGGGTTAAAGCCTCTGCCTTCAGCTCAGGTCATGGTCTCAGGGTCCTGGGATCGAGGCCCGCATCGAGCTCCCTGCTCAGCAAGGAACCTGCTTCCTCCTCTCTCTCTGCCTGCCTCTCAGCTTGTGATCTCTAATAAATAAAATCTTTAAAAAAAAAAAAAAGCCATTTGAAGGGGGTGAGATGGTTGCACAGGGGCCTGAAGGAGGATGTAATTTGGGGGCTGTCTGGGAATGCTTTAGTAAGAACTCAGGATATGTTTGCTTGTGCATGGCATTATTGTTTTGGGTGGATGTGCAATTTTAGACAATTCCCATGCCCACAGAATCTCAGAGCAAAGACAAAAAATGTATGTGGATTATATGGCTTACATTTTTTCCCTCTAGTTCCAGTAGGTTTTAGGTTTGCTTGCAGTTTTCTGCTTCCACAGGTAGTCCACATCCTGCAGAAGAGGACATCACAGCAAACCTGAAATTGTTCTGACCTGTTCTCTAGGTTTTCTTTCTAGAAAAAAAATTTTTTTTAAAGATTTTATTTATTTGACACAGAGATTACAAGTAGGCAGAGAGAGAGAAGGAAGCTCCCGCCGAGCAGGGAACCCTATGTCGGGCTCGATCCCAGGACCCTGAGATCATGACCTGAGCTGAAGGCAGAGGCTTTAACCCACTGAGCCACCCAGGTGCCCCTTTCTAGAAATTCTTTAGCCAGGGGCAGCCATTCCACAGTGGCATATATAGTGCAGTGAGGAGGCTGGTGACATTCGGATTGTAAGGAAAGAGGTGNGATCATGACCTGAGCCGAAGGCAGCGGCTTTAACCCACTGAGCCACCCAGGCGCCCTGGATAGAACTTCTTTATTCATTGTTGTCTTGCTGTGGCTTTAGCAAACCTGCCTGAGTGAACAATAGGTGACCCTTTATTTTGGTGCAGACTTTCCCTCCCTCCACCCCCTCACAGCACTGTTGTGGTTTTCTCCCTTGGTAACTGTTCCTCATCATCTGCTCTCTAACCTCTTGTAGGAATAAGTAAACTGTCTTGAGTACATCCCAGTCTCCCCACGTGGGGCTCACAGATGCTTTTGTCTTAGAAGCTGGTGTGCCGTTCACAGTGAAGCAGCAGCAGCAGCCGAGCAGGATGGCTGGGGAGTGGGAGCCCTCCCACCTGGGTTTGAGGCCTGGCTCCACCACTCTTGTGGGGCCCCACTGGATCCCTGCAGGCTTCGGCTTCCTCATCTGTCAGGTGGTCATAGTAGTAGAACCAACCTCCAAAGATTGTGAAAAGGACTGAACCAACTAAATTTAAAGGGCTTCCTCAGTGCCTGGCATACTACAGTGCTCTGTAAGCTTCAGGGGTTGCCATTGTGAGTTTAAGTTACTCCGACTTAAAAGGTTCTAATAATCTGTATAAACTTCCAGGTTTAAAGTATTAGTTATGAATGGAACTTGGGGGGAGGTGTTTATAGCTTTAGCTCCATGTCTTTACTTGGAATCTAGCATTTTTGCCATAGACGACCTTTCCAAAAGGTTTTTGTGAAGATGTGAGGACTAGACAGAAAATAGGAATCAGAAAAGATGTGTGAAGTTGGCCAACAACACAGCCTGTGTAGGGGACTGTGGTGTAGGTCCTGAGTGTGGATTTGGGATAGGGATGGAGACGTAGACACCAGGCAATAGGGCACACACTTCTCACCGCTGTTAACAAGTTTCCAGTTGAATGGGAGTCCATGAGAGCCCGAACAGTTGCTGTTCTTTTATGGGACAAATGCATATTATGTCACAGTTAAGACTTCTGTTTTTTTACTCTCACTCTTCTATATGGTTTTCCAGACACTTGGTTAACCCCGTACTTGCTCCTTAGAATTTCACAGTAAAAATTTTAAATATACATTTCTTCTTTCTTAAAAGAATTAGAGCCTGGTTTAGCCTTGTTTTGTGACTGAGAATGATCGCTGCAGAATGTCTCACCAAGTCTCTGCAAGTGAAGAGTATGTAGGTTCATGGCATGATGACTGGGAAGAGAATAGCATGATGACAGATTCCATAGGTGGGGCCTCAGCGTGGTCTGATGGGGTGTACCTTCCTCAGAGCTTGGTACGTTTGCCTAGAGGTGCTGTGAAAGAGAAGTGTCCCCACCTAACAACAGTTGATGACCTATCAGTAGCTATTAAGGACTGCCCAAATGACTTCCAGCTGTCAGCGTGAAAGAGGACTTGGGGAAAAATTAAAATTTAGACAGAGAAAGCCATGGCACACAGATAAATGTTAACCAGCATCCCTGCATTTGTTGTAAACCACTGTGTACATCACTCATTCTGCCGCATGATGGTCGAGCCCCCAAGAGCTCTGTAGTTGAACTTGGTACTCCTCTGGGGGAACGCAGACCCCGCACACCAGGCCCTCATTGGTGCTGCTGCCTTCAGGGTTGCTGCTGGGGGGAGGGGGGACTTCCCTGCGCCGCAGGGCAGTTCTGCGTTCCGCGCCTCCAAGGCTGGCTCGTTCTGTTGGTCTTTCCGTTGTCCAGGCTCCTGCTGCTTCTGGATACCACCCTTCCCTCTTTTGCAAACTGCCATGATCCACCTCCTTCTTCATTTACCCTTGTACCCCTCTGCTTTCTGTCACCTGCCATTTTCCTGACCTTCTCCAGGTTTGCCCCTGCGCGTCTCCCCTCCCAGCTGGTGGCCTGGAAAGGCCTCACAGGTATGAAGCTTTTTCCTCCAACTAGTTTAAAAACTTGTCAAGTATGTTACGTTGATTTCCTTTAAAATGTAACATCTGCATCACAGCACCCTGTCTTTTCATTCACTCAACAAATATTACTGAGCACCTGTTACATGTCTTATATTGTTTTAAGCAATTGGGATACATAAATAACTAAGGTCTTTCTCCTTTGGAGTTTACACTGAAGATGGTGGAGACAGACTGTAAGTTTTTTATTATATTAAAAGGTGGCGGGTACTATGGAAAAAAAAAAAAGGTGTAGCCAGGGTAAGAGTGGCTAGGTATGCTGCACATCCCAGATCTCTGAGTCACAGGGTAGACCCACAGGGGATCAACAAGGGGTCCTGCTGGGTTCCTAAATGAGTCAGTGGCTATTTCAAAGAAATGAGTTGAACTCTTGTCCTTTATTATCCAAAGTTAACTGTGACACATCCATCAGGTTTATGGCAAATGCTAAGACAAAATTGCAGTGTATACTAAGAGAAATCAAGTTTTCTGCCCTCAAGGAGCTCAGAGTCCTACTAGGGTACTGCTCTATCTCAAGGCTGAGTATAATGAGTGGCACTTAGGTAACTCAGTAAATAGTTGTTGAGTAAGTCTCCAAAATTAACACTGTGATGAAGAGCTGAAGAGAGACAGAGTAGTGGAAACACACAGAGATCATTCTGGCAGAAAGTGGTGACAGATGTTTCACATGGAGGTGACACCTGACTTGGGTGAGGGGGGATATTTCCAGGTAGATGAGTCCCCAAGGGGTCAGCAGGAATAAGAGCCCATGTTCAGGGAATGGTGATGTGTGGAGTGTGACCAGATTCCTTGAGTATTACTGGCCTACAAGTGTTTAAAACCTGTGAAACCCACTCCTCCACCCGTGCCGTGGCCATGCTGTGCTTGGCACCCAGAACAAGCACATAGTATACTCTCAGGGGACTCACCTCGTGGAATTACCAAATTGGAACCCAAATTTATCAAAAGCTGTTAAGCCTGCTGTCAACTGTCTGGTGTGTACTCACTCTCCAAAGAGATGCGGGTATCTCATAGCTTTAGAATGAGCTTCTCGATTATAATCTAGTGCAGGCTGAGTGTTGTGTCCCTCACTAGGAGCTTCTGCACAGGTTGACAGTAGCAGCAACAGCTGGCCGCCTTCGTGTTCTTAGAAAAGTGCTTTGCAAACTGAGGTCTGGTCAGTCTTTGCTATTTAGTCTGAAAGCCTGTCTGAAGAGAAAATAGGAATTTGTGTGTGTGTGTGTTTTAAGATTTTATTTTTATTTATTTGAGAGAGAGAGATCATGAGCAGGGGGAAGGGCAGAGGGAGAAGCAGAATCCCTGCTGAGCAAGCAGCCTGATGTGGGACTTCATCCCAGGACACTGGGATGATGACCTGAGTCCAAGGCAGACAGTCAACTGACTGAGCCACCCAGGTGTCCCAAAGATTCACTTATTATTCTTTGGGACAGGAGCCAGCCTTTAGTTCTCACATTTTCAGGCCAGAAAAAACGGCCTTCTTCTGTACACATGGTGGGGGATCCACAAAAGACAAACCTTGCGTCCATTCCTTTGGCCAGCCAGTAGTGAAAGAGTGTAGTTGATCTGAGGGAAGGTGGTGATGCTCTAACAGCCAGGAAAACACTGTGAAACAGCCATGGAGCCTTTCCTCATTTTCTTCACAGACTAAAGGGCTGTGGTTTAGACTGGATTCACCCTATGCCTGGCATCACATGAAGCTTGAGATTGTCATCTTCAGACCAAGTAAAATATTATTTATTGTCTTCAGGAACTCTTAGTCTTTATAAAATTGGGTGCTTGGCAGGATCATGGAGATGTTTATCTTCCTACCTAAGGGATTTGCTTAAAACTTAGATTTGATGACATTACTTCATTCCAGAGTAGTAGCAAGAAAATTACCTAAGCTGTAGTTTTGTGGTTGGTCTAATCACAGCAGTCAATAAATGTGGACCACAAAGCATGAGGACTAAGACTTCACCTTTCTTGGTGCATTTCTTTTTTTTTTTTTTTTTTTTTTTTACTAGAACCCTTCTGGGTTTCAGACACAGGAACTGCTATGATAAGACATAGTTTCTGCCCTTTTGGAGCTCACAAAGTCTAATTATTTGAGTTAAATCCAAACTACATGCTTAGGTTGCCCACAGAGACTGAAGATTCTTATGCAGCAAGTTTGAAAGCTCTGAGTCTGAAAGCTCCATCCAGAAATGGGAAAATGGTATTAAAACCGCACAGAGACACGGTGGGCATTGCATTGTGATAGCTGGTGTCCAGCTCACGTGGCTGGCCTCACCAAGGTCAACAGGACTGTCTCCAGCTGGCAGTGGCATCTCATGTAGTCCAAGTAACCATCAGTTCTTCATTTTTTTCTTTCCCACATAAGGTTGAGTCACACCCAAGTGACCCCATGATGAGCAGATAGTACCTTCTGGGGTGCCATCCCATCAAGTGGAGCCATGGCAGAGGTTATCACAGCTCTGAGTCACTGTTTCTTTCACTGGTGACTATTTTCTTTGGTCGCTGGCCAGTATCATTCTCCCTGCTTTCCTTCCTCCTAGCTGGGCCAACCATTGCTTAATCAGGCACATGGGAAGAGATGCCCGTTAGAAAAGCCAAAACCTACTGGCCTAGTCGCTTACTTTCGCTATCAGTGATGCCCCCCTCACAAAACAATAATGCATTAGGGCAAGGTGGTGGAAAGACCCCAGAGACCACTCCCTATAGGCTGGTGTAACTTCAGGAACTACTTTTTTAATAGCTACACAGGAAGATCAGACCATTCTGGCTTGGCGTCTATGTGAAATTCAATCCAGAGCACACTTCCCCTTCCGTTTGGTCTCCAGCTATCACCCACAACCACGCTGAGAGTCCTTGGGTACACTCCAGATTGAGGACCAGAAAAACCATGCTAAGTTTGCAGCAGACTTGGTATGTCTGACTATATTCTAATGCCTATTGTTTGACATGCCTATTTAAGACTTCATTAGTTGGTGTCATTAATCCTATTTGGAATCCAGGGCATAAGTTTGCTTCTAAACACCTGGATTCTGAGCCCTGGAACAGGACAGTGTGATAAGCTAAACCAGCCAGCTAAGAGTCTCTCCTTCCTTTCCTGCTGACACGTTTCAGTCTCATTGATTGGTATCTATCAAGTTATTTTACTGGTTTTCATGGGAGGCACTGTGGTTTGGAGAGATTTTTATTATGGATTTAACTATGTTCGAAGCCCTCTTCCAAGTACTGGCTTTAAAGTGGTAAATACATAGTATAAAAATCCCTGCTCTCATGGAGTTTCAAGTCTAGGATGGAGACAGAGAACAAAAGTAAAATAGGACGTTGAACTACAGGATATGTCCATTTTTATAGGTCAGAAATGGTCAAATATTGCAAGTTTCATATGACTCAAATATATTCTGTTGGTAATAAATACTAAGGAGAAATAAAGCAAGGAAAGGGGGAGGAGGTAGGTAGCTGGAATTTTAAGTAGAGTAGAATGGAAGACCACACCCACAAGGTGGCTTTTGAATGTGGACTAAAGGCTGTCAGGAGGGAAAGCACTGTGGGTGAGAGAAATCTCGGGAGCAAAGGCCCCTGCAGGGCTGGAACATGTGTGCCAGGAAAAGCTAATACAAGGCAGGAATGGAGAGCACAAGGATGAGAAGGGCAGAGGTGAGTCTGAATAGGTAATAGCGAGCTGGATCATAGGGCCTTGAAGACCAAGGAGACAGAGAGAAGGCTGGACTTCTACCCTGAGATGGGGAAATTTAATGGGTTTTTCCCTTACTTTAACTAAGAGGCAAAAAGAAAGACTCTGTTCACGTAGTGTTTTATGACTAAGGAATGCTTATTAGGTCCAGGAACTACCACTGCCCAGGCTGCTCAGAAGCTGCACTGGGCCCAAGAGCAGTGGACTCAGGACGTTATAAGGTAAGAATTGTCGCAGTCACTGGAGAGGCAAGCTGAATTGTTAAACTTACTGGAATTCCTTTGGTGGACAGCCTTTGTCTAAATACTAGAAAGATGAAAAATGGGATTTTTAAATTTTTATGTATTTTTACTCACCTGAAGGTCCACTGTTTTCTTTCTCTCACTGACACGTAGGTCTTGCATTTTCACAGCGTCAGTGGTGTTAATGCCAACTCTGATGAATACTGGGAGAGGAGGTCACCAGCCAGGGCAAGGTAGACAGAGGCAGTTTCCTCCCTCTGAGAATTTGGGTAAGGCACTGTTGGGTCTGTCTAGGCTGGCTGCCTGTGGTTTCAGCACAGATCCTGTCCACTGGGGCTGGCAGACATACTAGCCCACTTTTTATTCCATCCCACATGGACTGCCCTGTGGGCTTATGAATATTCAAGCTGAGGCTTTGGACAAACTCTAGGTTATGGGAAGTCTCCCTGCTGTCCTTATTTACAAAATGATCGGCCAGTACCTACCACGGGATTTTAAGATGGGCTAAAGCACCTCAGGAACCTTAGCTGAGCTATTAGAAAGGGGAACAGCCGGGAGTGCTGAGCAGTGGTGGTAGGAAAAGGGATCTGATGTTATTAAAATAAGGATCATATTATTTATTTTAAAACTGCCTACTTCCCGGAAGGATCTGAGACAGCCAAATCAAGGTATTCTGAATGTCCTACGACCAGCTAGATCCCAGCTCGGGGAGCAGAGTTGCTGGGGGACAGCACATTCCATGCTTTTCTGTCTTTGGTCCCAATCATATTAAAACACATTAATTTTACTTCCTGGGCTAAGTCACAAAATACAAATGATATGTACAATTAATATTTAATTGGAGACATTATTTAAATATGAACACTCTGATTTGGTTTTGTTTTGTTTTTGGCGCCCAACGTGGGGCGAACACTCTGATCTTTTAAATATTATGTATTTACTTGAGAGAGAGTATACAAGCAGGGGGGAATATCAGAGGCAGAGGGAGAAGCAGGCTCCCGGCTGAGCAGGGAGACCTGACTTGGGACTAGATCTTAGGACCCTGAGATCATGACCCTAGCTGAAGGCAGATGCTTAACCAGCTCAGCCGCCCAGGCACCCAACACTCCGGGCTTTTGAAGGGACAAGCAGCTAATGCTCCCTTGCCTGGGATAGGCACCAGAGCGTGACCATAGAGGCAGTGTGCCAGAGTGCCTCTGAACCCTTATGGAAGTCCCCGTGATACTGTGGAGCTGAGGGAGGGGACTGCCAAAGTGCCGTCTACCTCGGATGAGGTTTCCTAGGGAAGGACTTGGAATTAATCAAGGTTTATCATAGGCCTTAGAAATACAGAAGAATTAGCTCAGTAGATTAAGATCTCCCCAGCTGAGTTAGACAGATAGGTTCAGATGGAGAATAGTTTACTCTTCCAAGGGTATTAAATTGTAGCTTGGGTTCTCTCCTCTCCCCAAATTATTACACCTTTCAAAATACACCCTCAAAACGGACCTGATTTGCTTATTGATAAATGGTAAACTTTAAACTGCTTGTGTTTATATGTGGGAGAGGCTTTAACCTCCTACCAGTTGCTAGTTTATGTTCCAGTTTTGTTATGGCTGTTACTGTTATGGATGTATAGAGTATTTTTTTTTTACATAAATATCCACAACCATTTTAGGAGGTAAGGAGTAGCCAGTTTTATAGGTGAAGAATCATACCCAGACAAGTTAAGAAACTTTCCTAAGGTCACCTGGCTCATACATGGCAAGAGCTTGGATTCAAACCTCTTACCTCAGAGCTCCTAACTACTAACCTACCCACTCTTAACTTAGCAAGTCTGCTAAACCTTGCATATTCCAGAGTACCAACACAGTCTCTACTGGCAGTCTTATTCTTGGGGGAATTAGCTCTATGCTCCCAGTCATTTCTAACAGCACCTCTCTGGGATGCCTCCGTCAGCTGTCCTTTCGCTTCTAACCCCGGAGCGCATTTCCCTGCCTACTGCCCCGCACTCTGACCTGTGCAGAAATAAAGGGTTGCAGGGTTAGACTTCTTTTTGGAAGCATTCTTCTTCAGTGAACATATGAACTACTTCTCTATATTCCATCCCGGCTAGAAAGTCCCCTAAGGCAGTTTGGGAAGTAGGGAAAATCAGATCCAAAATCAGATCTGAACTGCCAGGCCTGGCAAGAAGATGCCATTGCAAGATGAACACAGCTGTGAGAGTTGTGATCTGTGGACTGAAACACCATCCTGGATCATCGTTCAAGCCCAATACTACCACAGGTCCAGTCATGTTCTTTTTGTGGGAGAGTTCCTGTAAATGACTTCAAAGCTGTGGTGTGGTAAACCCAGAGAACTTCAGTAAAGGTAGGAAAAGAGAATTTAGAACCATGATTAAATTAGGAGGATAGAAATGCTACTGCAAGGTATCTAAAAAAAAAAACAGCTTTTGGGGGGTAAGAAGTTAGCAATCTTGATTTATAATAAGTATCATTTTCTCCTGCCACATAAAATATAAGCCATCCTCAAGCCATCCTCTTACAGCTGTTCCAGCACAAAAGCAGCCATAGGCAAAATCCATAAACATACGGGCATGGGGTACATTCCGATAAAACTTTATTTACAGGGGCGGCTGGGTGGCTTAGTTGGTTAAGTGTTGGCCTCCAGCTCAGGTCATGATCTTGGGGTCCTGGGATCGATCCCCACATTGGGCTCCCTGCCGAGCAGGGAGCCTGCTTCTCCCTCCACCCCCACCCACCCACCGAAGCTTGTGCTCTCTGACTAGCCCTCAGATAAAATCTTTAAAAAAAAATACAACTTCACAGAGCCCAGTCCACATTTCACTTGTGGGGACCTTAGTTTGCCAACCTCTGCCTTAAACCAAAGTTTTGTGGGAAGAAACAGTAACAGGTTTAATTTGCTTTTCTAGAAAAATTATTAACGGATTCACATTCCAACATCCACCAAAGAGGCTAAATAAATCTCTGCAAAAATGATGGCATTTCTTGATCAGGTCAGATTAGCTGCAGGAGACCGTCCCTGACGCTCCTAGCCCATGGACACCACCACCTGGGGCAGGTGGAGGAGCAGTTCCAGCTTCGCCAGTTACTCACTGTACACCGTAAAGCTGGGGGGGGGGGTTCACTTGTTTTCTCTTCTGCCTTGCAGGCTTGTTCCTGATCCTGGGTCTGATACTCTACCCGGCCGGCTGGGGCTGCCCGAAGGCCGTAGGCTACTGCGGACACTATGCATCGGCCTACAAGCCCGGAGACTGCTCCTTGGGCTGGGCCTTTTACACCGCCATCGGGGGCACGGTCCTCACCTTCGTCTGTGCCGTTTTCTCCGCCCAAGCAGAAATTGCAACCTCCAGTGACAAAGTACAGGAAGAAATTGAAGAGGGGAAAAACCTTATCTGCCTCCTTTAGTTTGGAAGAGACCCACATGCCATTTTCTTCCTGCGTAAACTTGTGAAACCGTACCCCTCTGGTTTCATCGTCTGACTCAAGTGAAGAACTAGCCTTTATCTACCAAAGCCTACATTCCACGGCCCCAAGCCTTAACAGGACCAATGTGGGGCAACGTCCAGCTAGGTGACTGCACTCGAGAGCCACAGTTCAAACTGTCGGAGATGGAATAAGAAACTACTGCAATGAACCCTGACACGCAGTTGACAAGTCTGACTCCATCTTCTCCAAGGCTCATGAAGGAGAATGATCTAAACCATCAAGGCAGTAACAGGAGACCGGAAGCTAGATTTGCAGGCTATTTCGAGATTTATTTCTGCCACCAGCTTGCATGCCTGTAAGCGTCACTGCCTCAGAAGGAGGTTTTGGGGTTGGTGTTTTTGTCTCCTCCTAGTTGTTCCTTCCAAGTTGTCTCCGAGACTAAAATGAAGACTGCATACTTACGGGGGATAGGTTATGTGCTCGAGGACATAATGACCAGAGGGGTCAGCAGGTCAGTGTGGAATCCCATTGTGGAACTTACTTATTCTAGGCTGAATTCCAGGGTAAGACTGGATTGGTTGAACTGTCCCTCCAAGATTTTAGAAGTCTGAGTAAGGAAAGAATAAGGACCTATGTGATCATGGGAATAAAAGCTGAAAATCCTGCTAGGGAAGACAAATTCATTCCACTGCCCAGCAGTCAGGCTAGCACCAGTACTGGCCCCATCTCCTCTGCTAAAGGAGATCCCATGTTTTTCTCCTAGGGTTAGGATCAAGCTTTGACGGCCAAAGGAAACCTCACCCTGTCTCCTCATTCCAGGAACAGAGGTCTCCAAGCCAACTGTGGCTCATTCAGATGTTCACTGGGAGAACTTGCCAGAATCTCAGCACTTGTGGGGAGACCTTTTCCCACTGTTTGGTAACCATGTGGTAGTCTGCTGTATTTCCAACCCCAGCAGCAACAGAATGACCTTCTTTGCAGGAAAAAAGGAGCTAGTCAAGTTTCTCCAGTTACTAGTGTTATTTCTGAAAGCAGACTGAAACATTAAAATTACTTCAGGGGGTGAATTGCATTAAGCCATCATACCCAGAGAAGCACAGAGTAGAAATTTAATGCAAAAACAAGAGCGCCTTGCACCTGCCTATGCCTGTTTACAAAAAGAATGGACCACCACTATTAAAAAGGATTCAGGAACTTATAATCTAGTTTCTATAAATTGCCAGGAAAATTGATTCAGAAAAATGGAATTAGCCACCACCTCAGATTTACTTTGGAATGATCTCAGTGGCAAGAATCTAGCTGGATAGTACCCGAAGCTTCAGAATCGCAGAATGATATAGAAACACTCCTTCACACAGTTTCAGCAAGTGGAGTGGACCTCTGAGAGTACAGGACCATTTGGGCTTATGAATCTGTTCCCCCTGAGAGCTTGCTGTGTTTTGAAAGTTTAACAGATAATGACTTTGCACCTTCTTTGGGTAAGGTATTGTATGGTAAGTGCCACTAGGCTTAGAAACCAGATTCGGGTTTTACAACACTGCCTGAAGTGAATCATCTCAGGCTGAGTCTAAAACCATGCTTTGGTGCCAAACAAACAGTTGCTTTATATGTAGATGGCATGGAGCAACTGAAGTGTTGTTCCCTTCTGACCTTTGGCCTATACCACAAACCATCTTATCACACAGATTAAGAACTAAGGGCAGGAGGGGTGGTGGTGTAGGACCAGGCCTTAATCAGTTCACCGTTCTTAGACCAAAGTTCAGAATGAGCAAGATTTAAGTCCTACAACTTTTTTTTTAAGAAAGAGTAAATAGCCTCATAGCCTACTGTACGGGTTCAGGAAACGTTAACCCTAACACCACACAGAATTAGGTTATGGAAGCCGATGGACACAGTTCCTGTCCCTGCTGTGTATTTTTATGCTCTAACCAACTCTCAGTGCCCACAGTCACTACTTTTTAAACCTTGGCAGTAATTTTCATTCAAAAACACAGCGGGCAAGGGGGATTCCTTTCATCAGCAGATTGTCTGTAAAGTCACTGTTAAGGAATGAGTTCTCTCACTCCCTTTTCACAGACAAGTTAAAGTCTTGAGCCCTGAGTACCTTCCGAGAATGGCCATCATCTTTACTCCTGGACTGCTCTTTGGCTAAGGTGGTGGCGTATCTCTAGAACACCCTGATAAAACAGTAGTCACAAGTGAGAATGTTACTTCTCTTGGCCAGAAGGAATTCACTCGCCAGTGTTATTATTCCATTAGTCCGAATGCTACAGACAACAGAATACGTGCACACACCCATCACCCCAAACCACTTAAACACTGACTTAATTAAAAGCAGAGCAGAGATGGAATTCCTGTAGCAGAAACAAAGAACGAACTAATGGTGGGCCTTTTAAACCTTCCATCTGTTAGCCAGGCTTTGGGAAAAATGAAACCTTAAAATCATGCTAGTCTACACCAAAACTGTATAGCTGTTTAAAAACCACTGAATATGAGGAATGTATTAGAAATATGTTAAATAATTGGACTGATTGTTGACCCACATTTTCCTAATATCACCTAATCACCTCAGTCCAAAAATCTAATACACCTGGACCATTACTACTATCAGAAAAGTCTTATTTATTTTTGCCTGCGTCTGCGCTTAAAGTTTTTTGATGGGCTGGGCTTCTCAGTGAACTCCAAGAAGGCAGAAATACTTGCCTTGGATTCTGTGGATTTTTTAAACCTGTGTGCTAATTCAACAATTGTTACATTAATTGTGTAAGGGTTTTTGTATAGTTTTCAAACATCTGTGGTGTAATGATCTTTGTTAAACATGTAAAGTGCCATAGTCTTTTATGTGTAGCATATTTAAAAAATATATATGTATATTATACATACACAAGTCTGTGTGAAAGATGTGCAATAACAAAGGTGTATGTATGTTTTGTTTTTTTGGAAACTGGACAGGAGTCAGAACAGGGATTCTGTTTTGGCAAAGGAGAGTTAAACATTTTTGCCTTCATGACCTAGTTATTAACCCATAACAATTTAAATGCTACACAAACCGATGTGAAGAGAAGACTGGTATGAAATCATTTGATTCCTGGGTCTAAATTAAAATAATCGCTAGATTTACGTGAAAATTAAGCCAGCACCAGGCCCAGTTAATGCTAGTCTTTCATGTGAAATGTGAAGCTGCCACATTGCCTTTCTGTTAGTGTGAAAACTAGTAGCTGGTACATAATCACTAAAGAGCTTTTCTTAACATGCTTTGATAGACCACGTTAATGCTAGACCACTGTTTAAGGACTGATCTCACACCTTCTTAGCCCTAAGAGTCTGGCTTAGAACAGACCTCTCTGTGCAATAACATGTGGCCACTAGAAATCCCTGGCCTGCATTTGTATTTGGGCAGCGATGACTCCCAAGGGCCAAAAGAGTTAAAGGCATGACTGGGATTTCTTCTGAGACTGTGGTGAAACTCCTTCCAAGGCTGGGGGGTCATGAGGTGCTTTGGAGGAACTCAGCATCACTTGATATTCAGTAGCCACTTGAGCCAAATAGAAAACTGTATTTACCGCTAATGGACTCAGTTTGAGCCTTCAAATCAAATTTATGGTTATCCTATTTTGTAAACTAAATACATTGTTTGTCTAGCATTGATTAGGTTCCTGTGCATATGTATTTCACAATGCCCTCCCCTCCCCAGATTGGAATTAAACCAGATTTTGGAAACTCATTCTGATTTTTTTCAAGTCTAAGTATATTGGTTTCAACAGAATTACATAATTTTCTCAAGAAAACACCTACAAGTCAGCTTTTATGTTAAACACTAATTTATACGTAATATTAATAATGGGGGAAATGTTCAGGTATCTTAACTATTCCATTAGTTATATATATATATATATATAATATACCTTAAGGTTAGCTTTAACTTCAAGATTAAGTACCTATTTCTTTCTTGTAGAAGCATCAACATGGGGAGGGGGGAACTCTCAAATATTATACAAATATACCTTAATTTTACTATAAATTTAAGAACTATGAAAATGTTCTCCAAGTATTAAAAACACTTTTCAAAGAAATATATATAATAATGACAAAAAAGTCAGTTGAACGGCACAGTCTCTTCCAACAAAAATACCAAAATTAAAAGCAAATTGTGGAGCAGGTGCACATCCTCCTTTATTGAAGGTAATTCTGCCCATAGAAAGCCTCACCAAGAAGCAGAATTCTACTTTAGAAATTCAAAGATGACACTAATAACACTTTTTATAAACTCTTGTTTAACTCTGCATATCCCTTGAAGCACTTACCTGACAGAATAAACAAAAATGGCTCTTTCAAAGGGCCCGTGACAGCTGAAACTACTTTTTTTGCAGTGTCTTCTAAAGATACCTGATACCTGCTAAGATTCTAATAGAAACAAAGACTGAAAACTGACAAAATTATCCAAATGACAAAAAATTTCCAAAAGAATTATGACCTAGGTAGTCCTAGCAAAATTAGAAATTTTGCTTTTTCAGCTATCACATCTTTAAATCAAAAGAGAAGGGACCCTGGCTCTACATGTCAGCAGAGGCTGGAAAACCCTCACATATGCTTCCCATTTCATTCTTAGTTTTTACTTGGCAATTGTGCTACTGGATCAACTTCCCATGACTGATCTTCCTGGAACACTGCTTTCAACTTATTCCTAGCTCTCCTTAAAGTCTTCCCTTAACATAAAACCACTTAAGAACAGTCTTGACTATTGAAAAATTGGACATTTATTTTAAGTGGGTTATTTCAGTAGTTTACATTTCAGAGTCCCTATCAGAAGCTTAATCATTTGGCTGAGGCCATCTAGCTGCTGTCCCTACTACTATCTTCCTTGCAGCTTCTTCCTCACCATGGAGAGTTCTGAAAGATAAGTCTTTAAGCTGAGGTACACAGGATGTAGATAAAAGCATAAATAAGTAAAAGGAAGCACTAAAACCACATGGGAAGGAAAAGTCAATCCAGTAACATGTAGATATTAGCAGCTCTTTGGCTTTTTATAGTCAAATATCCTGAAAAATCTAACACCTACAGGCAGGCAGTCAACCAAGTGCCTCTAGGGGAAACCACTATGACCTATTCTCAAGAGAAGAAAGCCTGAATTTAAGGCAGGTGATGGTGAAGACCATGAGATGAATTAGAGATGCTGTAGAAAAAGAATGGACAGTTTGGTGACTAGTTAGAAGGCGGGCGGGGCGGGGTGGGGAGGAAGGTGGTTAAGGGTGGGAGGGGAGGAAAGGAGAAGAAAGAATCCAGAATGACACCCAGGTATTTAGCTTGGGCAGACTGGGTGGAAAGTGATGGTATCACCAACATCAGAAATCAAAGAGGAGCAGAAACAGTATAAAGGTGGAAAGGTTCAGCTTAGGCTACCTGTGTGCAGCCTAGAAGTCCTGTATGCAGCCTAAAATACACTGTGGAGAGATGACCAGGTTAGACAAAGATTTGGAAGTCATCAGTATGCATGACAGACAGTAAGAGTTCTTAATTACCATCTACTTTCTTTGTGCATATTCTGTGTTAAGCACTTAATTCATTTATTCATAAAAACCCAATGAACACAAAACTATCCTCATGTAAGTTGTTACTCAAGTAACTGAACTAAACTGAATTTGCCCTGGGTTAAAAAGCTACTAAGTGGCAAAGTCAAGGCTCAAAAACAGGTCTGATACCCAAGTCTATACTCTCAGTGGTAGTTTCCTTGTACCTAAAATGAACGTGATGAAAAGAAGGCCAATACAAATCCCAGAGGAACACCAACAACTCTGTGTAGTTAAATGTTACAATAACTTCCACGTACAACTCCAAAAAGACCACACACAAGATGACAACTGATGAAAACTGCTCTTTTCTCCCTTTCGGAGAAAGACCTGGTAGTTTTTCTTACCTTTGATGGTGACACCCTGTTTCAACTCACTCTATCCTGGAAAGTGCCACTAAAAATTCATCAGGATAGATGGGCGCCTGGGTGGCTCAGTGGGTTAAAGCCTCTGCTTTCGGCTCAGGTCATGATCTCAGCGTCCTGGGATCGAGGCCCGCATCGGGCTCTCTGCTCAGCAGGGAGCCTGCTTCCTCCTCTCCCTCTCTCTCTGCCTGCCTCTCTGCCTACTTGTAATCTCTCTCTCTGTGTCAAATAAATAAAATCTTTAAAAAAAAAATTCATCAGGATATATGACTGTGGTTAAACTGATGATTGGATAGTTTATTTTACTATAAATAATCTCTCATCCAGGGTAAGCAGCTTTTATTAGCTAAAACAGACTCCAAACAGACACACAAATGCCAAAGACTATTTGGTAATGGTACTCACCCACAGGTTGTAGAGCTAGGCCTTGGTGTAGAGACTTCAAATACATACTGTACTTTTTTTTCTTGGGTACTGATTTTTTTCCTAGGGTCCACTGTCCCTAAAGGATGGATATGAATTATGGATATGAATTATGGACATGAATGTGGAAAGATGGAAAGGGAACAGGGTTGGAGAGAAGTGATACCATGGGTATGCTGGTGCAGAGGCAGCCCGGGATGTAGCAGGAGTCAGAGGACATGGGTCTGGCTGCCCCTTCACCAGTGCTCAGTTACTAGGGTAATCTTCTACTCATTTATAAAAAGAGGGCCCATAATAGAAATTACAGCATAAATTTGGTGTGAGGATTAGGTGATATATTATTAAAGCAGTTAGTATACGAGATCTCTGGTATAAAGTTCTCAATAAATGAAAGTTACTAGAAGAAAATTAATAAGAGAATGTTCTGTCTGCCCAGACTGTCATTTACTCTTACAGATTAAGAGTTGTGCTAAAAACTTGTGAAGAATAACATAACTTGTTAAAACCAATCTAATTTTACCGAGAGAGGCTCAATGGATTGTCTACCTGAGGCCACCATTTCTTTTTCCATCCTAATCATCTTTAACTTAGTGCTTTCAGGAAGAGGAAGATTTCTCTGTGGATGCAGTATACGTGGTCACTCCTATTTAGCAAAATCAAAAAGATAAAAAGGTTAGTGTTGACTTAGCCCATCATCTATAGGACACCAGAATCTAAGAAAACAAACCTGATTAATTGTCAAAGCCTACTGGTGACAAAGACTTTAGAAAAGGAACATGCAATATTTGCAGAGTGTGGATAGAGAAGCCATCTCAGACAATACGGATGGGGCATAAACCGATAAAATTTTCTCTAACAATCTGGCAGTGCACATCAAAGGTCTTTAAAAGTATGGTTGTTTTGGGCACCTGGCGGACTCAGTTGGTAGAGCATGTGACTTGATCTTGGAGTTTTAAGTTCAAGCCCCACACCAGGGTTAGTTTACTTTAAAAAAAAAAAAAAAAAAAAGCTTAAGTTTTGATCCAGCAATTTGTCCTAAAGAAAGAACAAAAGAACAAAAGTCCCAAACTTACGAACAGTACATTCCCTGATAAATTATTAATACGTAAACCTGAAAATCAGAACTTCATGGAAAAACAACAAGAACTGAAAATAATTAATAAAATGGCAGTAAGTATATACTACTACTAATTACTTTTAATATAAATGGATTGAATTCTTTAATCAAAAGACATAAGAGTGGCTGAATATTGGATTAAAAAAACACCCAATTTTATGCTGTCTACAAGAGATTCACTTCAGATGTAAGGACAAACACAGATTGAAAGCAAAGGTATAAAAATATCTTCCACGTAAAAATAACCAAAAGAAAACTGGGGTAATAATATTTACATGAGACAGGATAGACTTTAAAATAAAGACACTAAAAAAAGACAAAGAAGGGCATTACATACTGATAAATGGGTCAGTCCAACAAAAGGACATATTTACAAATATTTATGCATCCAACACACGAGCATCTAAATATATATAAAGCAAATACTAACAGATCTAAAGGGAAAGAGAGACAAAACAACACATGCAATATAATAATAGTAGGACATTACAGTAGGACATTCAACAAATAGATCATCCAGACAGAAAATCATTAAGTAAACACTGGCCTTGAATGATACACTGGACCAGATGGACTTAACTAGATATATACAGAGCATTCCATCCAAAAGCAGCAGAAAACACATTCTTCTCAAGTGCTCATGAAACATTGTCCAGGATAGATCATATGTAAGGTTACAAAAACAATTCTTAATAAATTTAAGAGAACAATTCATATCGAGCATCTTTTCCAACCACTATGATATGAAACTAGAAACCAATTACAAGAATAAAACTGAAAATTCACAAAGATGTGGAGATTAAACAAGCAACTGTGAACAACCAATGGGTTAATAAAGAAATCAAAGAAGAAATAAAAAATATACTGAGATAAAAATGCAAACAACACACCAAAATGTATGTGATGCAACAAAAACAGTTCTGAGAGAGGTTCACAGTAATACAGGCCTACCTTAAGAAACAAAAAAAAATCTCAAACTATCTAATTTCACACCTCAAGGAACTAGAAAAAGAATAAGCAAAGCCCAAAGGTAGAAGGAAAAAATAACAGTAAGAAGAAATAAATGAAACAGACTAAAACCAAGAGAAAAGATCAAGGGAACTAAGAACTGACTCTTTCAAAATATAAATTGATAAACCCTTGGCTACACTTATCAAGAAAAAAAGAGGGCTCAAATACATAAAATCAGAAGACTTTACAAAGATACCTCAGAAATACAAAGAATGTTAACAGACTATTATAAACAATTATATGCAAATAAAATAGACAACCTAGAAGAAATGGATAAATTCCTAGTAACATACAACCTTCCGAGAATGAATTATGAAAAAACAGAGAATCTGAATAGACTAATTACTGGTAAGGAGAGTGCATCAATGATCAAAACCACCAACAAATCAAAGCATAGGACCAGATGGCTTTATGTGTGAATTTTACCTAACATTCAAAGAATTAATACTGATCATTCTCAAACTCTTAAAAAAAAACAAAACAAAAACAAAACAAAACAAAACAAAAAAACTGAAAAGGAGAGAATGATTCCAAACTCATTTTATGAGGCCAGCATTACCCTAATGAATCTCACATGAGGACACCACAAGAAAAAATTACAGGACAACATCCCTGATAAACATAAATGCAGAAGTCATCAAAAAATACTAGGAAGCCAAATTTAACATTATAAGAATAATATACCACAATTAAGTAAGATTTATTCCAGGGATGCAAAAATGGTTCAACCACCACAAATCAATCTCATATACCACATTAACAAAGTGAATAACAAAAATCATATGATCATCTCAATAGATGCAGAAAAAACATTTCACAAAATTTGACATTCATTTATGATAAAAACTCTCAACAAAGTGAATACAGAGGGAACATACCCTCTATAATAAAGGTGATAAGATGACGAGGTCATATATGACAAGCTAATACCATACTCAGTAGTGAAAAGCTGAAAGCTTTTCCTCTAAGTTCAAGAATAAGACAAGGATGTCACTCTCACCATTCTTATTCAAAGCACTATTGGAAGACAAACCATAAGAGACTTCTAATCTCATAAAACAAACTGAGGGTTACTGGGGGGTGGGAGGGTAGGGATAGGATGGATGGGTTATGGACATTGGGGAGGGTTTGTGCTTTGGTGAATGCTGTGAAAGATGTAAGCCTGATGATTCACAGACCTGTACCCCTTGGGCAAATAATAAAAATAAAATTAAAAAAAAAACACTATTGGAAATCTTATCTGAACCAAGAAGGCAAGAAAAAGAAATAAAGATACCCAGACTGGAAAGGAAGAAATAAAACTGTGACTATCTGTGGATGACATGATTTTGTATATTAAAAAAAAAACCCTTAAGACTTCATGGAAAAATGTTAGATTAAATGAATTCAGTAAAATTGCAGGATACAAAGTTAATATACAAAGATCCATTGTGTTTCTATATACTAACAACAATCTATCACAAAAAGAAATCAAGGAAACAATCCCATTTACAACTGCATCAAATAGAATAAAATAAGACATCGATGAAAGAAATCAGAAATGACACAATCAGGTGTCAGCAGATATTCTCTGCTCATGGATTAGAAAAAATAATAATGCTAAAATGTCCACACTAGGGGTGCCTGGTTGGCTCAGTTTGTTAAGAGTCTGCCTTTGGCTCAGGTCATCATCCCAGGATCCTGGGATCAAGCCCCACATTGGGCTCCCTGCTCAGTGTGGCATCTGCTTCTCCCCCTCCCTTTGCCCCTCCCCCTGCTCACGCCCACTAATAACATTTAAAAAATAAAATGTCCATACTACTCAAAGCCATCTACAGATTCAATGCAATCCCTATCAAAATTCAAATGGCATTTTTCAGAGAGATAAACAACAGTAAAGTCTGTATGGAACCACAAAAGAGTGAATAACCAAAGAAAACTCAAGAACAAAACTGGAGGCATCACCACACTCCCTGATTTCAAACTATATTACAAAGCTATAAGCAATCAAAACAGTATGATAATAGCATAAAAGCAGACAGATCAATAGAACACAGCAGAGAGCCCAGAAATAAACCCACACATACATGGCCAATTAATCTATGACAAAGGAGGCAAAAATATAAATGGGGGAAGAACAGTTTCTTCAATAAATGGTGTGGGAAACTGGACAGCCACACACAAATTAATGAAATTGGACCACTATTTTACACCATACACAAAAAAATTAATGGATTAGAGAACTGAATGTAAGACCTGAAACCATAAAACTCCTAGAAGAAAACACTGGTGGTAAGCTCCTTCACATTGACCTTGGCAATGTTTTGAAACAGACTCCAAAAGCAAAGGCAATAAAGCAAAAATAAACAAGTGGGACTACATCAAAGCAAAAAGCCTGTTTACAGCTAAGGAAATCATCAACAAATGAAAAGGCAACCTACTGAATGGGAGAAAATACCTGCAATATGTGCATTTGGAATATTGAAATATTACTCAGCTCCATCCCCCCAAACGGGATCTTCCCATTGCAATATCATTTATGGACCTGGAAGGCATTATGCTAAGTGAAATAAATCAGAGAAAGACATACACTGTATGATCTGACTTATACGCAGAATCTTAAAAAAAAAAAATTTTTTTTTTCCAGAACAAAATAAATAAAACCCAAGCTCATGATACAGGAAACAGATTGGTGGTTGCCAGAGGAGGAGGGTATAGAGGGTAGGTGAAATGGGTGAAGGGAGTCAAAAGGTACAAACTTCCAGTATTAATATAAGTCATAGGGATGTAACGTACAGCATGGTAACTACAGTTAGTAATATTGTACTGAATATTTGAAAGTTGCTGAGAATAAACCTTAAATACCCTTATCACAAGAGAAAAAAGTTTTGTAACTATGTGTGGTGATAGATGGTAATTAGATTTAGTGTGGTGATCATTTCACAGTGTACACAAATACTGAATCATTATGTTGTACACCTGAAACTATTTTAATTATACCTCAATATAATTTTAATCAAAAAGTAACATGATACATGCATATAGGGGTAGACATACAAGTATTAAATGTTACAGAAATATATTGAGAATATAAAAAAAGTTCAACATATAGTCATAGCATAGTTGAGAAAAGATTACAAGCCATTAAATTCTCCTTTTAAAAGAAATAGGAAACCAACTCAAGATAGCTCAGAGAGAAAATACAGTATTACTGGGATAATGAGATGAAATATGGGTAAACTGCTGGGCCTCATACGGAAAATGGAAAGCTATTAGGATATTTTTTACGTGCTTCATCCTACTTGTGCATTTTTATCTTTTAATGAGCCAAGTGGAAGTCGACTATGGCTAGATGACATCTTGAACCAGTGTGGTCTTAAGGGGCCAAAGAGATGAGGCATATGAGAGCTAGATAAACATCCCCACAGGACCTGTTACAAGAATGCAGAAGGGAAACTTATTTTTTAATTTTAGGATAAAAGTTGTCTTCCTAGAAAATTAATATAAACATATAAACCAAATTTTAATAGCCGTTATTTAGTGGTATAAAATTATGAGGAACTTTATTTTCTTTTGTTTATAAATATTTTCTAAAATTTATGAAGTATATATTAATTTTATAAATTAAAAAATTTTAGCAGCTTAACTATCAGGCCATTATGACATAATGTTAAATGAGGAAAAACAGGATTTAAAAATCCACAGTTTATATTCCGTAATTCTATTTAAAAATGTATGCATAGAAAAAGGATGGAAAAATTCAATAAAACATTGGCAGGAATATCCCTAGATGATAGAATTACGTATTATTTTTTTTCTCGTTCATTATTTTCCAATTGTTTTCTAACAGGTATATATGACTTTCAAACTAGAAAAAATTAGTTTGAGGAATGTGTATGACCAGTGGATTGAGTTTTTGTGCAGACTATAATATTGTAAGAACTACTAAGATGAGATAAAGGACAGTGATTTTTGGCTGAAGAAACAGCTGAAGAATACTAGAAACTGCCATCAGTAACAACTACTCACAACTATGATTTATCTTCAGAATCACAGGCCTACAAAATATTGAATGAGTTCTGGAGGAATTCTAGGATTACATGTAAGGGCTATAAATAACTAAGAATTTAAAAATAAAATTTGCATGCTATGATTCTACAACTTGTAACTATATAAATGTAGAGGAAATAATATTCAGAGTACTCTTCTACAGTATATGAAACATTGCTAGGTGGAAGAGGATTAACTATTTTTTGTCCTATTAGAGAAAAGAGAAAATGGGTTTTAGTGGCAGGAAGGTTTTAACTACACCATAAACCATATAAGCCCAGAAAGATCTAAGCTGATGGGGCACCTGGCTAGCTCAGGCTGCAGAGCATGCTACTCTTGATCTCTGGCTCCTAGGTTCAACCCCTACATGGGGTGTAGCCATCACTTAAATAAATAAAAAAAAAACTTAACATTTTTTTTACAAGATAAGCTGAAAAATAAATCAAGATTTAGATAAACATAAAATTTAACACTCATTACACTGCTACATGGTGGTTCCCATCTCCCTTGGCATTTGAAAATATAAACAGTGCTAAAGAAAATTCTACAGGTTGAAGGCTTTGTCTTACCAAAACCACAAAGTTAAACTGTAAATATGAAACCGAAAGGAAGGGTAAGAACACTAGAGATTGGTCTTTCCAAACTATTTTCCTAGAATCTTTAAAGATATTTATCTGGTAGATTAGTGGCCATGTCTGGCTTAGAAAATTTCTATAGATTTCTTTCTAGCTCTCTATGTATTGTGAAAAAGCCCTAACGTAAGGTTTTTAAAACATCCTTCAATACAAAAAACTCAGTTTGATAAAATGTACCCTAAAATTTTACTGGAAACACTTCACTTTCCATAACATTTAACCATTGAGATGTAACTTTTTAGTTTAATAAGCAAGTATTTAAAACAACTCTAATGTTTTACAATGTAGTATTCTACTCTAAATAATTTATACTACGGTACTTGAAAATCTATCAAAGTAAGGCATTTTTAAATTTTTAACCATTATTTTTACATTAACTACTTTTATTTCACTTCTAACGGTCTTAATCACATGGAATAAAAAAAAATCCCCTTAAACATTTTCTTTAAAGGGAAAATGGAAGGAAATACAGTGAAATGGTATCTGACGGCCACAGTAATTCCAACAGGGGGAAATGTGCAAAACTGTAACAAACTCTGCATATAAACAGTTTAAACATAGATTTTTAACAGTAAAGACATAAAATTAAATGCTAATGTGTCAGCATTTTCAGAAAAAGATATAGCAGTAACTATGAAAGCATTATGCTAGTACAAATAAATTACTGAAACTAATAAACTCAATTTAACATAAATTCCCCATAAAATGTAAACTATACATTAGCTCAACATGATTTATAGAAGATATTTCCAATGAAAACCCAAACTCACTTTTTAGATAACACCCAGAAAATTAAAAATGCTATTCCTATTTTAACACATAGTGCTCAAAATAAGATTCACCATGAACATTTTATATTTTTACATCTTCTTTATATAACCCAAGTGAAAAATCCAACAATACACAGATAGGTACTTTCATCAGTACATAAAACAGCAACAGGTAGCTAGGTTAGGAAACAGAACACAAGTTCAAGCTAATCAATATGATACTAGTACAAAGGCATCCATTTTAACCCACAAAGAAAAACCTGAGCCACAAAACAGGTTTTCCATTTTGAATCTCACTAACTTCTAGATGGTATGTGTATTCTGACCTCAAAGTGATCAAAATATATGAGTGAAGCTCATGTTATATCACCTAAAAGGTCTAATCCAACATAAAAATTGTCATTTCGTGTTGCTCCGTTTTTAATGAAGCCTTTATATTATTTATTTTGTTCAGCACATGATAGAATTATACAGATTCTTTAAAAATCAAATGTGAAATTTCTATATATATTAAACCCACAGCATAATCTCTACCTCTGAAGTGCTAATATCATGTTTAAAATTAGACAAACTAACATCCAGTAAACAGCATTTTATTTTATGACACTCTGTGTTAATACAATAAATATACAAAACTTCCAAACCACTGAAAACATGCAACATTAGAGGGACAGATGGAGGGCATTTATAGAGAACCACGACGCTCGTTATGACGGCAGCGCAATATTACTCACTGACAAAATATACAAACATCCCCAGATAAATAATCCAAGTCCCAAATTACATATCACTGAGCAATGATTTTCCAGTGTTCAAATTTTAGTTTGAAATAAAATAGCCACAATTTAATATTGCAAACTGAAAAAGGACACGAACGCTTACAACAATGAAGACCAATTCATGACTGATATTGGGTCATGTTAGTATTAAATATAAAATATTAACAAATGCCAATCTCTTGCTGGAAAATGTGACCATTTTCCCATTATTGTTAGGAGAATAGAGAATATAAGAATTTAAAATCCCTATACCTTAACAAACTGTTAGTACTGCCATCATTTTAATGTACATTTATGTTTTTAAAAAACAATTTTCTCTCGTAAGCTTGCATGAACTCAAGGAAGTGGATTTTAAAACATCTTCTCCATCCACACACCAAAAGGTACTGTTGGTTTTAATTATTTGCCGTCTAACAATACTACCTTTGGGGATTTCTACAAGACAAGAGAGAAGCCTTCCTATTCTTGAAGGAAAGTATCTCAGTATTTTTCAAGTCTCTATGTTAATTTGTAGTTGAAAAAAAAAAAGAGAGAGAGAAATGGACTTGAGATATAAATTAACGATGAACATAAGTACTCCTATTATATTTTGTGGTTAATGTTTTGAATGTTTGTAAAATACACATTCAGTAAAGCACACTGTGATAAAACAGATATTCAGTAAGATTATAGAATCTGACAGACTTGAACTGGCTTATTTGAGAAAACAGGGAGATTATCACTGATCAGAAATATTCATAGAAACAGCTTTAAATTCACATTCTGAATCCTATTTTCATCAGAATAAAGGGAATATCTTCCAAGTATATTACTTCAATAAATCCCACATAAACCAAATGTAAACACCATCTAGATGGATCCATGTGACCTTGTATCATCACACGAAGCTTCCCTCATAAATAGTGAGAACTCATCATCCCACCCTCACTGTGAAATTCATTCATCTCCACATTTGGGGAAAACAATGAAAGTGATTTAATCATTTATGCCCATTTGATTCTTTTTAAAAAGGATCTGCAGTCTCAAATAATATAATCCAGTAGACTATCCTTACTTACTTAAAGTTGAATAAATCACTGATTATTCTGCAATCTTAAGTTAGCTAATGACTTCCAAAACACAGTATATAATGACTTAACAAATGTCTTTGAGTCATTTAATCAGTATTAAAAATGATTCAAAGTTTCAAACCAAGTATACTGTAAGAATTATATCCTACGCTGCATAGTAATAATTTTTATGTGGCTGTAGTTGAAATTAATGCATTTAACTGTATTTGTATTTTCTTGTTTGGTACAGGTTAAAGGTTTTTTCTATTGCTGAAAAATTTTAATGTATTCAGTCTGTCTCAAAAATTGAAAAACTGACGTGCATTAGGGATTCAAGTATATGTGAAACAACAGCGTCTTTTTCTTTTTAATCCCACTACAGATGGGAGGCTAAAAGAAGAATCCCTGAAATACTGTATGTTCTTTTTGGACAAAGAGTTAGTCTACACTTTAATACCTCTGTTAAAAATTACACACACTCTCCAAAAAAGAGCTGCCAAACACAATCTCAATTCAGTTAAAATGAGTAGCCACAAGAAATTACCAAAGTTTCCATACAGTAATATCCTACTATGATATGAATACTGAAAATTAAAAAAAAAACAGTATTATCATTACTACATTCTGTTCCGTTGACTATCTACCCTTTTTTTGGATAATGCACTGCATATTATGTTTTCAAATCGCATCCTGATAAATTTTTATTTAGAAGAAACTATTGCAGAAAACCACTTCTTTGATTCTACCAGCAACTCCCTAATCCTACAGCCATAAGCAGTGCAGAAGCCAAAATACTATAATTCTTTTAGGAAATGTAGTGCCCATGCAAGATCAGAGATTGTTATCAAAATATCAACTACTCTAAAAAAGAAAAAAGGAACAAAATTAAAAGGGTATAATTTACATGATCTACTACAAAATGCACACAGGCTCTTCACTGGTGACTAAAACTGCTAAAAGGCAAGCCAATTTTAAAATCCCTAAGTCCCTGATGGCCTATTTCTTTCAATATAAATGGGGAAAACAGAATGAAGTACAGATTTAATGCTCCAATATGTAATCCTAAAGTCTAAGATTCTTGAAAGAAAGACTGCAACTAGTACTAAATGCATTTTTAATCATAAGTACCATATTAATTTCAGTGTGTCACCACTGAAATAATTTGCTGAACATTCATCCCCCAAAAAATATGGAGAATATTTATTTAGCATGTGGTATCGTTTTCTGCAGGGGGCACAAAAATATTAAATTGCTAGGTAAGTAATAAGACAAGGAAGTTTTTCTGGTTTTAGCCCATGCACAAGTGAACAGGAAATATACATGCCGTGTGTACTGTTTTGAACATAAAAATATTTATAGAATACAGTAACTGGAGAAAAGTACAGTCGAAAGGTACCAGTGTAATTTTGGAGGGCTCTCTAAATCTGGTTACCCTTGAAAGCATTCTGAGCCGCACTAGTTGCTGCACTTGAAGCTGCATTTGCAGCTGCAGTCTGGACAGTTTTGTTGGACATCACACCTGTTGCAAATTCTTGTTGGGCCTTCTCAAAACTAGCACCTGTTGTGCGGTATAGTCCATGTACCTATGGAAGCACAAAAAAGTGGGAAAAGGTAAGTGGTGATCTATACATTCATTTTCAGCAACTCTTCCATTAATCTCAACCTCACCCAGAGATAAAAAGACTAGACTGTCGCCATGATTCCTAAGGTCAAGAACATCAGCCACCACAATGGCACACCATATTGTATTAAAGTATTTTCCTCACACAGACTTTTCCATTTATCCCCAATGCAGAAGAGGTACTTATGCTTATGCCAAACCAAAAATAATTTTTAAAACTTCTTAGCCAAGTTCAAAAGGCTATGTTTCCTGCTGTACCTACTTATTTATTACAGAGAATGGTTTAAGCACAAGAGACATTCAGACTTTATTAATTTACTACCTAAGAGAATTCAAAGAGAATAATACCTTATCTATTTCTATGTTGTCTACATATAAACTACTAACCCTATCACAAATCAAATGATATCATTTTATCATTTAATGTATCAAGCATTACTCATGTTCTTAAAGATACTTCTGTTATCCTCTCTCTGTATACCATTTTACTTTTTGTACAGTGAAGTCCTAAAGGATTTACAAGGAAAAACTTTTGGGAACTGTCCATCCATACTAATTTATCACTTAAATCTTTGGGATTTATTTACAAGAGCAAGGTTCAAAAAACTCTATTAGCATATGTTTCAAGATGCATAAACTATGAAGTACAACAATACATAACATCAGCCAATTTAATATAAATTTGAGAAAAGAAATAATAAAACAAATTAGAATATTTATTTATTACATGCCTACAAACTTGGGGGAGGGAGGAAGAAACAGAAAGGGAATTTAGATTATACTGCATTTTGATGAGGTCTAAATAAAGCCTGCCCGAAATGCAGTCAAGCAGGTTTGGAACATCGGGGCAGTGCATACAAGTCAGTCTTTTTCCCAGTCCTGGATAGGGACTGATACTTGTGGAGTAAATATGGAATGAGGAAAAGGAGAATGAATCAAAGACTTTCAAGTCAAGCTTAGATACAGTGAAGTTGTTCCAAGAAGACAGAGAATAGACAAGACAGGTTGGTTGAGAGGGGAAAAGAGATGCTAAGTTCTAAATATTCATGCATTTCACAAATGTTTACTGGATCCTATTCTAGACCTGGTACAGCAGGCAGGTGAAGATTTGGTTTGGAGCTCAAGAGAGGAATGGGCAGGAAAACAGGGACTTGAAAAGCAATGGCACATCAGTGGTAGCTGCAACTCTGTCTGACATAAATAAATAAAATGGTCCATGGAGGAAAAAAAGAAAAAGTGTCAAGTACCAAACAAAGTCTGTTAAGATACCAATATTTAGGAGATACCCACAATAACAAGGAATAATTAAAAGAGGAATGGGAAAAGCAAAAGACTTTTTCCACAGGTGCCATGGGAAGAAAGCCACATTAAGGAATGAAGACCTACCCAGGGTGGAAGATAAAAATATCCAGACAGCCCTAAGTTCTTCTGACACAGTGGTGAAGGCAAAAGCCATATTACAGTGGAACAAAGTATAAAAGGGTCAGGGAATAAAAGAATGTAACGACAAGTACACTTTAGATAAACCCTAAAATTATTTTCTTCTAGTACTATAGCACTATCATAATTTAATTCCCTTAATACTTAGAAAGAATGATGAGAAAATGACTTTTTTACATGTTGGTTAACTGGATGTTATATTGTATCTCTTTTGTATTCCTTTCTCTCTCCAGAGATACTCTTTATGCATTATCCAAACTTACTGTTACAACACACAAATATGGTTCCAAACAAAATTGCTGATCCTTGCTTATAAACAAAGGGATCTGAAATATTAATCTTCATAATAGCACAGTTAGTCAAACATCATTCCATTACATGATCAATTCCTGTTCCATAATTTTGATCAACATCTTCAAAAGCATTTCTTCATGTTGGGAATTTTAAGACTCATAAGTAATTATTTTTATTCCTTTTTAAAAACATTTTTAAAGATCTATTTATTTGAGAAAGAGAGCAAGGGAGTGGGGGTAGGAGCAGAGGGAGAGAGAGAATCTCAAGCAGACTCCTCGCTGAACAGAGAGCCCAATGCAGGACTCCATCCCACAACCCGGAGATAACCTGAGCCAAAACCAAGAGTCAGATGCTAAACCGACGGAGCCACCCAAGTGCCCTAATCCCTTTTTAAAACCAAGTTTTCTGTGGGCCATAAAAGATACAGATAATTCACCACTCCTTTGTTCAAGAAAATTATCTCAAAGCAGAGGCCATATGATTAGGTCCAAAAAAATGAAGTATGTTATAGAAATCTAATAAACCTTTACTTACTAGACCTTGTTACAGTGCGCCACTACAGTTCACTTGTATGTCTCTCCTTTCCCCCAAAGTTTTTGGGCATGTAATAAACAAATGTTTGTTCTAACTTGCTTTATTCTTTCCTTTCTCAAATGTGTTTTAAATTGAGTGCATGATGTTACATATCCAATGGGTTTCATATTTCACTACTTAATAAATGTAATGCATAGCCCCAGAGCAGGAGGGCAAAATAAAGGTAGAAGAGCACACATTTCTCAGTCCAAATCTACACAGACTCAGAGAGCCACCTAGAGGGAAAAGAATACATATGTATTCAGTGCATAATGCTCAAATGCTGTATGAAATCCATTATATCCATGTGAAAGGGTGCTTCTTTCATCAGTGCTCCAACATGACAGGCTAATGCTAAGTATTACCATCTCAAAAAGCTCATCATTTCCCTGATATGTTTCAGGAGTGATGTCTACTGATAGCTCACATTCCTTATGAAATCAGGGACAAGGCTTTAAGATAAAGTACTATCATTTTTAAAAACCAAACAGCTTAAGTACTTGCTATCCTTCCCGTTATGAGAACTGCATTAACATAAATACTTAGTTCTAGGAGTAATACAGAAAGAACACTAGATTTGGTATCTACTGATTCCACTACTTTCCACCGGGCTGGTCACCACTCACAATCTCAAATTTAGGGATGCTTGGGTGGCTCAGTTGGTTGAGGGTTGAGCATCTGCCTTGGGAGTCCCAGGATCCAGGCCCACTTCGGGCTCCCCACTCAGTGGGGAGTCTGCTTCTCCCTCTGACCCTTCCCCCTCTTGTGCTCTTTCTCTGTTTCTCTCAAATAAAATCTTTTTTAAAAAAACAAAAACAAAAAACCCCTCAAGTTTACTTCCCATGAAACAAGAGTATTTGTTGCCCTGTCTCTCAGCGTTTTCCTAAGGATCAAATGAGAATTATGTAAATATGTAATAAAAATTAAAATTTATTTTTAAATATTTGTCAAAGTGTCACAGCCAACATACAACTCCAGAAGGGGATCTTGCTTCCTTAGTGTATCTTCAAAAATATTCCAGTACATATTGTGGTGATATATGACACAAAAAATTATGTACTATATACTAAATAACCATGGTACAGTACTTAAAATAATCCAAACATATATTTCCATTAAAGCTCACAGAATACGATTTCAAGAAATGATGGTTTTATATATATAAGATGCCTATTATGCCAAAATTATTTTAACTTTTTTAAAACCTGGGGGGGAAAAACAAAGAAATGAATTTTTGAAACTTTGATTCTAATTTTGAGTTAAAAAAAACTTATCAATCTCTTAGTCTAACATTTTCAATTAAAGCATTTTCTATAAACCATCTGTGAACTGCCCATAGATCAGGGTCAGATACCCCATCAGTAACCTCCTGAATTAATACTCTAGTTTCACACTATCGAAATTCCACTCATCCTTCGAGGCCTATCTCAGATACTGCTGTCCTTTTTCTGCCTAACTGTGGCTCTCCCTATTGTGAGCACCTCCAATACCATATATAGCATGCTTTTTCTTTTGTAGGGTTTGTAGGTATACATGTCTTACATACCACTTGAGGGGAAGGGCTAATTTCCACTCACTACCATATCCCCTGTAAGACACAGTAACTTGCTGGGGCACCTGTCTGGCTTAGGCATGGAGCATGCAACTGTTGATCTTGGGGTCGTTAGTTCAAGCTCCACATTGGGTGTAGAACTTACTTAAAAAACAAAAAACAAAACAAAAGACATAGTGACTTACAGCAGAAGCCACTATATAATTAATTACTTGTTTATCTGTTAGGGATTAAACAAATGGCCCAAAATTACCCTATTTACAAAGTTACCACAGAAGTACAACACTGCTCTAGTGGACTGTACCTGTGTTACAAAGTTGCTTAGTTTGCAATTACCTCACAGGCTGTTTTAAAAGTGAACATACTAGGGAACTTTAACAAATCCACTTAACATCAATAGATAGATCACTCAGCCAGAAAATGAATCAAGGAAGGAATGGCTTTAAAGGACACATTAGGCTAGATGGACTTAATAGATATACACAGAACACCTCATCAAGAACAGAACAACAGAACACACATTCTCTTCCAGTATACAGGGAACATTCTCCAGGATTACATATTAAGCCATAATACAACTATCAATAAATTTAAGACTGAAATTGCATCAAGTATCTTTTCTGACCCACGGTGGTTTTAAACTAGAAATCAATTACAAAAACTGGACAAAAACAAATACACGGAGGCTAAACAACATGTTACCAAACAACCAATGTGTCAACAAAGAAATCAAAAAGGAAATTAAAAAATACATTCAGACAAATGAAAATGGAAACAAAGCAGTTCAAAATCTTCGAGACAAAGCAAAAGAAAACCTCAGAAAAAAAAGTTTAAAGCAATTCAAGTCTACCTCAAGGAAACCAAAAAAAATCTCAAACCATCTAACCTTACCCCTAAAGGCACTAAAAACCAACTAAACAATGCCCAAAGTTAGTAGAAGCAAGGAAATAATAAAGATCAGACTAGAAACAGATAAAATAGTGACAAAAACAGAAAAAAAAAATCAATGAAACTAAGAACGGATTCTTTGAAAAGATAAACAAAATTGATAAATCTTTACCAGACACAGCAAGCAACAGAGAGGGGACTCAAATAAATAAAATCAGTAACAAAAGAGAACAAGTTACATCCAATAGTACAGAAATACAAGGGATTGTAAGAGACTACTATGAAAAATTATATGCCAACAAATCGGACAACCTAGACGAAATGGATAAATTCCTAAAAACACAGAAATCTTCCAAGACTAAATCAGGAAGAAACAGAAGATCTGAATAGACTGATTACTAATAATGAAAATGAGTCAATAATAAAACAACTACCAACAAACAAAAGTTGAGGACCGGTGGCTTCACAGATGAGTTCTACCAAACATTTAAAGAAGAGCTAATAATACCTAGTCTTCTCAAACTAGTCTGAAAAATTGAGGGGAAAGAATGCTTCCAAATTCATTCTATGAGGTCAGCATTACTCATTTGGTATCCAAAACCAAAGACACTACAAAAAAAAAAAATTTACGGCCAATATTCCTGACGAACATATAGGCAAAAATCCTCAAAAAAAATTAGCAAACCAAATTCAACAATACATTAAAAGGATCATTCACCATGATCAAGTGAGATTTATTACCAAGATGAAAGATGGTTCAGTATCTTCAAATCAATCAACATGATACACCAGATTAACAAAGTGAATGATAAAAATCATATGATCATCTCAATAGATGCAGAGAAATCACTTCACAAAATTCAACATCATTCAAGATAAAAACTCTCAAGAAAGTGGGTAAAGAGAGAGGATACTTCAACATAATAAAGGCCATATATTACAAACCTGCAGTTAACATCATATTCAGCGGTGAAAAAGTAAAAGCTTTTCCTCTAAGATGAGGAACAAAACAAGGATGTCCATTCCTTGGAATGGATGACAAGGATGTCAACACAGTACTGGAAAAGTCCCAGCCACAAAAATCAGGCAGGAAAAAGAAAAACAGGCATCCCCCCTGTTACTATTTGCAAATAACATGGTAATATATACAGGATTTTCTATACATATTATTCCACCAAAAAACTGTTAGATTAAATGAATGCAGTGAAGTTGCAAGACAGAAAATTAATATACAGAAACCTATACACTAATAATAAACTAGAAGAGAATTAAGAAAGTAATCCCATTTATTACATCAAAAAAGAAAAAAAACCCCTAAGAATAAACTTAACCAAAGTAAAAGGCCCATATAATGAAAACTGTTAAGACACTGAAATGAACTGATGTTGATACAAACAAATGGAAAGATATATCATGCTCATGGACTCAAAGAATACTGTTAAAATGTCCAAACTATCCAAAGCAATTTAAAAATTCAATGCAATCCCTATCAGAGTACCAACAGTATTTTTCATAGAACTAGAATAATCCTAACATTTATACAGAACCACAAAGACCCCAAATAGCCAAAGCAATCTTGAGAAAGAACAACAAAGCTGTAAGTATCACAATTCCAGATTCAAGCTCTACTACAAAGCTATGGTAATCAAAACAGTACAGTACTGATGCAAAAAGAGACACATAGAATAATGGAACATCACACAGACACCAGAAATAAACCCACTCTTTTTTTTTCTTTTTTCTTTTTTTTTAAAGATTTTATTTATTTGACGCAGAGAGATTACAAGTAGGCACAAAGGCAGGCAGAGAGAGGAGGAAGCAGGCTCCCTGCAGAGCAGAGAGCCCAATGCGGGCCTCAATCCCAGGACCCTGAGATCATGACCTGAGCCGAAGGCAGAGGCTTTAACCCACTGAGCCACCCAGGCACCCAAATAAACCCATTCTTATATGGTTACTTAATCTGTGACAAAGGAGGCAAGAATATATAGTGGGGAAAAGACAGTCTCTTCAATAAATGGTGTTGGGAAAACTGGTCAGTTACATGCAAAAGAATGCAACTGGACCACTTTTTTCACCATATATAACAATAAATTCAAAATGCATTAAACACATAATGTAAGACCTGAAGCCATAAAACTCCTAAAGGAAAACACAGGTAGTAAACTCTTGGACATTAATCTTAGTAATATTTTCTCCTTAGGAAAGTGTAACAAAAATAAAAATAAACAAATGGGACTACATCAAACTAAAAAGCTTTTTCCCAGTGAAGGAAACCAACAACAAAATGAAAAGGCAGTATCTACTGAATGGGAGAATATATGTGCAAATAATACAAATGATAAGAGACTAATATCCAAAATATAAAAAGAATCAATACAACTCAAAAAAAAAACAATCCAATAAAAAAAAATAGGCAGAAGTACCTGAATAAACATTTTCCCAAAGACAATAGCCTACAGCTATGTGAAAAGATGCTCAATATCAAATCCAAATCAAAACCACAACAAGATACCACCTCACACTAGTCACAATGGCTATTCTCGAAAAGACAAGAAATAACAAGTGTTGGCAAAAATGTGGGGAAAAGGGAACCTTCCTGCACTATTGGTGGGCATGTAAATTGGTATAGCAACTTTTGGAAAACAGTATGGAGATTCCTCAAATCACTAAAAATAGAAGTACCATATGATGCAATCATTCCACTTCTGGTTATTTACCCAAGGAAAACAAAAACACTTGTTGGAAAAGATGTATGAATCCCTATGGTTCCTGTAGTATTATTTACAATAGCCAAGATATAGAAGAAATCTAAGTATCTGCTGATAAATTAATGGATAAAGAAGATGTGGTATATATATATATACAATGCAATATTACTCAAATGATGAACGAGATCTTGTCACTTTCAACAACATGGGTGGACCTAGAAGGTATTATGCTAAGTGAAAGAAGTCAGAGAAAGACAAATACCATATGATTTCACTTACATACAGAACCTAAAAAAACAAAACAAATGAGCAAACAACAAAAAACCTGAGAGAGGCTCAAATACAGAGTACAAAATGATGGTTGCTGGGGGGTTGGTGGAGTGTGTTAGGAGGGGTGGTACAGAAGTGAAGGGATTGGAAAAATAGGCAAAGGGAATTAAGAGGTACAAACTTCCAGTTACAAAATAAATAAGTCATAGGGATGTAAAGTACAGCATAGGAAATATAGTCAATAATACTGTGTAACCTTTTATGGTGACAGATGGTAACTACTTATCATAGAAAGTATTTCATTGTGTTTATTACTTTTTTTTTTTTTCCGAGAAAACATACACATGCATGTGAGCAGCGGGAGGGGTAGAGGGTGAAGGAAAGAATCTTTTTTTTTTTTTTAAAGATTTTATTTATTTATTTGACACAGAGAGAGAGATCAGATCACAAGTAGGCAGAGAGGCAGACAGAGAGAGAGAGGAGGAAGCAGGCTCTCCGCCAAGCAGAGAGCCCGATATGGGCCTCGATCCCAGGACCCTGAGATCATGACCTGAGCCGAAAGCAGAGGCTTTAACCCACTGAGCCACCCAGGCGCCCTGAAGGAAAGAATCTTAAGCAGGCATTACACCCAGCTCAGAGCCCAAACTGGGGCTCAGTCTCATAACCCTGAGATCATGACCTAAGCCGAAATCAAGAGTCCAACACTTAACCACGTGAGCTACCCAGGAGCCCCCATAATGTTTATAAATCACTATGTTGTATACCTGTAACTAATATAATATTGTATGTCAACTGTAATTCAGTTAATAGAAAAACAAAAAGTATTTAGAACAGAAAAATGTAACTAATGCCACTGAATTAATTGTACATTTAAAAATTAAAATGGCAAATTTTATTATATATTTATAAATATATGAATATATAAATATAATAAATTATATATAAATATATTTTGCCACATTTTGAAAAAGTAGTGTAATATCAAAAGCCATGAACTGTACATTTTAAGTGGGTAAATTACATAATATATGATCACTCAACATTTATTAAAAATAAGCAAATAAAGATTACTTAGATAAAATATACATACAGCATTATAAATATTAGCAGAGCCAACAAATTTGAACATGCCTAAATAGAGATGATTTTCAATCATTTAAACATATCAATCTTGATTTGGGATCTAATAACTACTTACAGAAAACAACAAAATAAAAATAGGGGGCAATCAGAAAAAAGTGAATATACTAAGGATACCACTTGAGGACAGGATATAAACAACTTACGCAGAGTGCCGATTTTTCTAGGGATTCATAAGTATTACTGTACCTACTGTGTATCCCCTGAAGATAACAAGCATGTGAACCTGCATTTTAATGGGCAATGTGAATCATCTGAAATTAATCTGTAAGCAGGAAAAATTATAGTGTTGGGTGATTCAGAGAGACAAAAGAAGTATACCTATTTGTGACTATAAAAAAAAAGGGTAGTAAAATTATCAGCATTCTGTCCTAGATCCAAATAAAGCAGAAAAAAAGAAAGAGAAAAAAAGAGGGAGTGAACAATAGCAGTGCTTTCAAAGAAAGTGAAAGCATCACTTTTAATCTAAGAAGACTATTACTTAAATGTAAGGATATATTTACAAAGCATTTACTATAAAACCCAATTTAACCAATCAATGAGACTTGTCATTATTCTGGATCATATACCCAAATTCTATAGTCTCACACAAAAGTATTTTCATAATGGATATATTGGCATTTTAAAAAAATTTCAAGCATTTAGGAAAACTTGTGTTTGTTTTTTTTAAATATTTTATTTATTTGAGAGAGTGAGAGAGAGAGAGAGAGAGCATGAGCAGGGGGAGTGGGAGACAGAGAAGCAGACTCCCCACTGAGCAGGAAGCCCCATGCATGGCTCAATCCCAGGACTCCAGGATCATGACCTGAGCTGAAGGCAGATGGATGCTTAACTAACTAAGCCACCCAGGCACCCCGGGAAACTTGGTTTTTGTTTTTTTTTTAAGTGAAATAAATTTTTTCTTTCTTTGTTTTTTAAAGATTGTATTTATCGGGACAGAGAGTGACAGAGAGAGAGAGAGCATGCGAGCGGGTAGGGACAGAGGCAGAGGGAGAAGCAGACTCTGAGATGAGCAGGGACCCAAGCTGAAGGCAGATACTTAACAGACTGAGCCATCCAGGTGCCCCTGAAATAGTTTTTTCTAAAATTTTTTTTGAAATGCTTAAAAAAAATCACTGTTAGTAATTACTTTGTTAATATGAACAGTTTCTTAAATTTCATCAGAAAAATCATTCAAAAGTAAGTCCCAAAAGGAATACAAATTATATATCATCTATATACCACTTCCATACTAAGTTATTCTGGCTCTTAAACCAATTAAAAGAAGGATATTTTTGGATTCCGCCGGTATGATCCATTGAAAATACCTACCCCTTAGTCCAAAACTATTACTTAATTCTATTTCTTCTACAGAAAGAAGACCTTTTTTTAAAAAAAATAATAACTTTCAGAAACAATCTAAGTGAAAGTTTAAGAACTCTATCTGTGAAAGGCAAGAGGTGAACAGTTCCCTTATCTGTGAAGAGATAGATATTCTTACATTTCAATTTTTTCAAATGTCAATTATAAAATGACACTGGGAGGAAACAAAGATACCATAGCACTCATACTGGGCACTTTATAGAACAATGCTTACTTACTCCAATTTTTCAAAGCCAAATAAGAATGCCAAAAGAATTCTCAAAATTGTATTCACTTAAAATAATTGTATTCATTATAATAGAAATAAATATATACCACCAAGCATGTTTAGCTGGGGCTGGAGACACAGAATACTCTAACAAAAATGCAACAATTCTAGAGTCAAATAATGTGCATTGGGAACTTTTGGAGGGCATTAACTGTTTATGAAGAGCCTGACCCCTAGTGGCTATCAACTACGGCTACATACACACAGAGGAAACAGCCAGTATGTATTCAGCTGTTTGCTTGGCGTTTTTACTGGATCTCAATTTCTATCAAAAGTAAAAGAAATCAGGTTATCTGGGTGGCTCAGTCAGTTAAGTGACTGCCTTTGGCTCAGGTCATGATCCTACGGTCCTGGGATGGAGCCCCGCTTCGGGTTCCCTGCTCAGCGGGGAGCCTTCTCTCTCTGGCTCTGCTGCTCCCCCTGCTTATGCTCCCTCTCCCTCCTCCACCCCCTCTCAAATAAATAAATATATAAAATCCTTAAAAAAAAAAAAGGTTCGAGAAATTCTTGCCACTGCAAGTATGAAATCTGAGCTCAAATTACATCTTAGCTTATTATATTATCCCGATTTATTATACTTCATAAAGTCATACAGAAAATCATCTCATCTAAATTCCTATTTCATTAGAATATGAGATTCAGAGAAGTTCAGGGATTTGAACTGCATTGACTGACAATGAACATATATATAAAAGGAGTTAACTGGTAACTTCTTCAACTATAAGGTAAAAAAAAAGAAAAAAAGGTCAACCAAAAAAGAATATGCTGCACAATTCACATAGTAATACATTTATTTGGGAGGCGGTCATATTTCTTTTGAATGCCTGGCATACAATCGGCACAGCTCTGAAACTCTCCTTTTAATGGGTTGGATCTTAAAGAATTGTGTACCTGGGGGAAAAGCTGCAGGTCAGAGATTTTAGAGTGCTGCACACAGCAGTCAGTTACACAGCAGCTGGAGAATAAACACTTTCTCCACACTCTGACTGTATTAATCATCTGTGCCACATACACCTCCATCACCACTGGTTAAATGTCCCTCCACATTCTTTCCTCAGCAGATCTGAGTGTGTTCTACCCTCATCTCCTACCATACCCACTTTCCAGGCTTCATTTACATCAAGAAGTCATTACTTCCCACCTAAAAGCTCTTTCCTTTGCTCCCCACTTATACATCCAAAAAAGCCTACCATGTGTTTACACTTCAGTGCTCCAGCATTATTTTAAACTCTCTGGATTCAAAGGTGAAAACAACTTGATGCCCATATATCTTTTCTTTCTCTCTCCATATACATATATGGAGATATATATATTTACTTACATATATAAGTATATATACTTACATATATAATATTTATATATAATATTTATGTACATATGTACATATGTATGTAGGCTCCACACCCAACATGGAGCTTGAACTCATGACCCTAAGAATAAGAGTTGCATACTTTAGCAAATGACCCAGCCCACCGCCCTGATGCCCATATTCTTCTTCCTGTATTCTCTTCCTGAATGAACCACCACCTAAAAACCTCTGTGTAATCCTTGAGTCTTCCCTCAACCTCCAATCTTAGGCCCAGGTCCAATCAATCACTACCTGCTCATTTTCCCTTGACTACAGTGACTTCACACTGCCACTTCATTAGTTCTGGCCACCATTACTCACCAGCTTCCTACCTTGCCTCCCAGACTTCATTTCTCCAAGTACCACATCCCTGCCCCACAAATGCCAAATCTATTTGAGAACAGGCTTTCGAAAGCTCAAACTGATCAATTCCATTACTTTCCTCTTTAAACCTCTTCTTTGGCTCACCACCACTTTGGCGAGAAGGTCCAAACTTCTGGGTAAGTTTTCCCAGTTTACAAGACCCTGCAGAATATAACTTACGTGTGCAGCCTCCTCTTTCCCTGTCCTCCACAAGCAACACCCCACATTTCTCCCCACCCAACTTATGCACGAAGTTTATTTCCCATCCATTCTGAGCTATTTTTACTTGCCCAAATAGGCCACGTTATTTCCTGCAACTAGTTACGAAAACAAGTATTCCTGCTACTTGGTACCTACTTATCCTCTCCCTTCTCCCTGTTCTTTACTTAGATAACTCTTGTTCATCATGGTATCTCAGTTAAATAATATTTTTAAAAACCTCAGGGGCACCTGGGTGGCTCAGTCAGTTAGGCATCTGCCCTCAGCTCAGGTCAATGATCCCAGAGTCCTGGGATTGAGCCCCGCATCAGGCTCTCTGCTCAGCAGGGAACCTGCTTCTCCCTCTCTCTCTGCCTGCCTTTCTCTCTCTCATAAATAAATAAAATGTTTAAAAAAAAAAAAACCCTCACTACTAAAAAGATCTCCAAACTTAGGTGTCTCCCCTCTGTGATCCCTATACTTGTCCCTATAGCCACTAAATCAATGAATTGTGGTACCTAGTCACTTGTTTCTCCTTCATGCCAAAACGTGAGTTCCTTGAGCTCATATTTAATGCAGTACTTGACACATAACACATGCTCATAAATGGTTAAGAACTGAATGGAATCTGCAACATACCACAAAACCCTCCACTATACTCTGAACTTATTACACTTCTAGTTTTATAAGGCACCCCCAAAGATACATATAGAATAATTAAAGATATGTTCAGAGATGTTGCTATGGTCAGGTTTTTCTGGCTGGCTATAGTCTACAGTTATCAATCAAACAGTACCCTAGGTGTTGTTGTGAAGGTATTTTGTGCACGTGATTATTAATCAGTTGACTTTAAGAAAATGACAGTGTTCTGAGTTATCTGGGTAGGCCTGATCCAATCAGTTGAAAGGCTTTAAAAACAGAACTGAGGTTTCTTTGAGGAAGAAGAAATCCCACCTATGACTGGAACTTCAGCGTGGAGATCTTCCAACCCTCCCTGCCTGCCTGCCTGATGGATTTTAGACTAACCTAGCAAGCTCCCACAACCACATAAGCCAATTCCTTTCAATAAATCTCTTCATTCTGTTTCTCTGATACAACAGTGATTGACACAGGTAGCTACTAAATAAAAGTAGATACTAAACCAGATCCTGCATATAAACTGATAAAGGGCTCAAGAAGACAAGAAAAAAATAGCTAATTTTAATGGAGAAAGCCCTTTGCTCTGCAACCTATGTTCCCAGTTTCACTTAATCCTTGCCCCGACACTATGGATATAGTTATTATTCCCATTCCTTCCTTCATTCAACAAATACTTTGAATGCCTATCACAGGCCTATCATTGTCGGTCACTGTTCCAGATGTAGGAAATATAACCTCAAAGAAAACAGATTAAGCCTCTGCTCTCATGGAGCTTGGAAGATCGGTGATGACACTGAACCTAAGTGGTTACAGAAGCCTGCCTTAGCTCACAGAGTTCTAAGTCAAGGCACCAGAATTTCAACCTGAGTGTATGGTTCTAAAGCTCTTGCTCTTCTAATACCAATGCTAAAAGACATGTTTACTCAGAGGAACTTTAACAAGCTGGGTACCCAGATTGTAAGGTATATAAAGTGGCTTGTGCCCAGATGCTGCAGTGAGTAATGCCTACAGTACGTTCCCCAAGAAAACAGATGATGACCTAACCCTGCAGATATGGGTAATGAGAAAGATTCTGTGAAAGACACATGCAGATTTGAGCTAGATCTTGAAAGAACACTTGTAGGTCTTCAACTGGCAAAGAAGATGAAGCAACCCAGGAGTCAAGAGGCCCAGCAGGAACAAAAACTGGGAAAAAGGAACGTATGTAATATAATATAAAGAAACCTAGAAATAGTTTGACTAGGGCACCTGGGTTGCTCAGTTGGTTGAGCGACTGCCTTCAGCTCTGGTCATGATCCTAGAGTCCCAGGATTGAGTCCTGCATTGGGCTCCCAGCTCCATGGGGAGTCTGCTTCTCCCTTTGACCTTCCCCCCACCTCAAATAAATAAATAAAAATATTTAAAAAAAAGAAAGAAAGAAAGAAAGAAAGAGTTTGACTAGAGGAGAAAGTCTGGGTCTAGGAGCAGTAAAAGGTCACTACTAGCCCTACTTCCCACAACCACCAAAATCCCATTCCCAACCCAGTCCACTTCAAAAATCTTCAGAGTGTTGGGTTTGGGGTTTTTTAGATTAACATAGTAACTACACAAAAAATGGACTGAAGGAAGTTGGGAGTGTGAGTGACTTACCAAAAAACTCTAGGTTAGCTGAGGCTGGGAATGGAAAGGAAGAAAAAGATGAAAAAGATTCTAAGAAAGTATCTAGGAAAGTGATTTAAAATGCTGACAAAAGCAATCAAAGTGCTTACATAAGTTTAAATGGTATCATGAGAAAATACTTAGCATCACCAAATTCATAAGTAGGTACTTAACAAATGTTCCTTCTTTGAAAACAGCTTCCCTGAGATATAATTTGCAAAAAAAAACAATTTACCCTTTTAAAGTGTAGAATTCAATGGGGTTTAGTATTTATAGGGTTGTGAATATATCATCTATAAATATAATTTTAGAAATCTTCATTACCACAAACAAATTTCCTAACCATCAGCAATCCTTCTCTGCCCTAACCCCAGCAGAAGGCAACTAACAATCTACTTTCTATCTCTAGAGAGTTGCCTATTTTGGACATTTCATATAAGTGAAATCATATAATATGTGTAGTCTTAATAAATATTTCTTGACTAAGAATCAGAACTCTAGAAAAAGAGCTAGTTCTGAGAAGGAACTGATGAGTCGCTGATGCATTACTGTGAGACAATACCAATCAACCGGAGACCTAAACACTCACCTGATCAAACAAGTAAATTTTTTTGTAAAGCATTACGTTTTCCAACTCCAAGATTCTAGGTCATGCACGATAGAGAAGAGAAGGAACTTAAAAATGGGAGAGATTGAAATCTCCAAGGTAAAAGATAATATAGCGCAGAGAGCTGATTTCATTTAAGAAGACCTGTACGTAGGAGCTGGACAAAGAAAGGAAAAAGAAAGACCAGCCTCAAAGGCAGGAGAATTAGAACACAACTACAAAGACTGAGAAGAAGAGGAGCCACCTGTAGTGTAGAAGACTGCACAGTTGAAGGAAAAAGGTAACTGCAAAAAGGCTACAGAATTTAGTAACTTTGGGAAGCTGAGTTTCGATAGTACATGTATGTAGTTAAGAAAAAGAATAGTTTTTTTTAAAAGATTTTATTTACTTATTTGAGAGAGAGAGAGAGAGAGAGCATGAGAGGGGAGAAGGTCAGAGGGAGAAGCAGACTCCCCATGGACCTGGGAGCCCAATGTGGGACTCCATCCTGGGACTCCGGGATCATGACCTGAGCTGAAGGCAGTCGCTCAACCAACTGAGCCACCCAGGTGCCCAAGAAGTAATAGCTTTTAAGAGAGAAAGTGAGTAGCAAAATATGGGCAGAAAGAAAACAGCCTATTCTTCAGAGTTTTGAGAAGGATAAAAGGCAAATGCACAAGTAAAATATTTCAGGAGCATAAGGTGTTCCTAAATATAAGGTACAGTTATTTTAAGTATTCCTTGTACATATTCTCAAGTTACCAGACAGTAAAAAAGAAAAAACTGTTCTAAGGAATTACCTTCTTTAAAGTTAGACCCATCAAAAAGTCTTTATCATCTTAAAACACAGAGGTTATTCCCAGAGTTTCTGTATCATGTAGCATCTACATGTTTGAACACATGTAGAATATCAAAAATATGTATCTGAAACACCATAAAACTTTATATAAACAAACAAAACCACTGATTTCTCTCTCACCCTATTTTAATGATTTTTTTTAAGGTTATGAAAACAGCCATGGGTATTTTACAACAGAGAAATATAGCTAAGATAACTGGGCAGTCATTAAAAACAAATTCATGTTATAACCCAGCCCAAGCCTGTCACCAGCTTAGTTTATATTCACAATTTCATGTCTTTCAATTTTAAATACAAACAAAATGCACATTCCACACAAATTTACTTCTATGTATTAATCAGGCTAATAGGCTCTATATTCAAAAAAAGAAATTAGAAAATTTTTTTAATTCCAAAATTTTTTAAATGAGGTTGACTATCAAAGAAACCTTGAGCTAACAGGATTTAAAAATATTTCCTTTTTACAGGAAGTTAAAAATGTGATGACATTTATGTTTAACTTATAATTGTAAAAAGTAATCCTCAGAAAGCACAGTTGCTCAAGAAGAACAACAAAACAGCTGAGGTTACACTGAATTAAGAGCAAAATGGGAAGATGGGAACTGAACATAAGATTAAGTATAAAAATTTACAGCTGTAAAATTCACTTACCTTTTTAAACATAACTAGCGAGATGACCGCTGATGCTGTGAAAAGTGCTGCTATGATTATCATCATAATTCCAACAGGAATACTTTGGTTGAGACCAGTAAGGGATGAAATCCAACCACTAAGAAGTAATTAAAAAAAAACAAAACAAAACAGTATAATTAGACAAGTAAATGCATGCTTTTAAAAAAATTAACCAATACATTTTCAGCACCTATAAGCCAGGCAATATTCAAGTTCTTCATATTAACTCACTTAATTTTCACAATTCCATAAGATAGGTGCTGTTTTAAATCCCTATTTTGCAGATGAGCATCTGAGTCAGAGATAGTCACTAACTTGCTCCAAGTCACACAGCTAATAAATGGCATAGTCTGAATTCAAATCCAACACTAAGTACCAGTGCCTTAAGTGTGTACCACCAAATTCTGCCTTTTTTAAGCATATGAGTGCATTATTACTTTCAGTTCTTTTTAAATTCTGCTTAATTACTAAAGAAAATGTTTGCAAACTGTATATCCAACCAACAATTAGCATCCAGAATAGATGAAGCTCAATGGTTTCAAAGCTCAACGGTTAGAAAAAAAATTCCATTAGAAAATGGGCAAAAGACATGGAAAGATGTTTCATCAAGAGGATATAAAGAGGCAAATAATCACAGGAAAAGATGTTCAACATTATGAGTCATTGGAGAAATACAACTTAAAAACCTCAGTGAGATATCACTATACATCTATCAGAATAGCTAAAATTTTAAAAAGTGATAGCACTAATGCTGGTCAGGATGTGGAGGCTGAGTCACTCATACATTGTTGGTGGGAATGTAACCTGGCAGAATCATTCTGAAAAAGAGTCTGTTCATTTCTTAAAAATGACTAAACATGCAACTTCAATATGAACCAACAATTATATTCTTGGGTATTTATAACAGAGAAGTGAAAACGGATGTTCACACAAAATTTGTTCACAAATGTTTACAGAAGCTTTATTTATAATAGCCTAAAATCAGAAACAGTCCAGAGTCCTTCAACTGGTAAATGATTAAACGAACTATGGTATATCCACGGTTTTACTCAGGAATAAAAATGAACTACTGATACACACAACAACCTAGATGAATCTCCAGAGAACTAGGCCAAGCACAAAAAGACAAAAAATTACATACCCTATGATTCCATTTATATAACATTCTTGAAATGACAAAATAATAGAAATGATGAACAGACTAGTGACTGCTGGGGTTAAAGAAATGAGGGCAGGAGGGAAGTGAATGTGCTATAAAAGGGCAACACTGGAGATCCTCTGGTGATGGAAATGTTCTTTATCTTTATCAACGCCAAGATCCTGGTTTTGATATTACACATGGTTTTGCAAGATGCTACCAATGGGAAAAACTGGGCAAACAGTATTATTTCTCGTAAGTATGTGAACCTGCAATTATCTCAAAATAAACAAAAATTTTTATTTTTTTAAAAATCTGCTGAATCATATGAGGTCTAGATATCCTAAAACACATCACCCTATATGCCTCCTCACTAACAGTTTCCTGTGCTATGCAGCCACTACACAATGTTATGCTCAATTTTAACACACTTTTCTAAATTTGTGCTAAAAAATTACTTCAATTTCATAATAAAAACACTCGTGCTGTTAACATAAGCAGTATATTTTTTAATTAAGCATTTAAAACATTTCCTTTCCCTCATATGCCAAAGACTAAATACACTATTTGAAATGATAATGTATTTTTTTTAGAACTGATTTAAAGTATCTATATAAATTCTCTGTATGTATGCATGACCATTAGGGGATCCACAAACCTATTTACAGTGGTCTGATTGCCATTCTTCACTGATTCAGAACTAGCACATTAAATTTAAGTCCTCAATATACTCTAGTTACATCCTTTGTTTTTGTAAACACTGCGGCAAAGTTGCCTTGTACATGCTTTTGCTTATAAGAATTCAACTGTATGCAACTCAATTAGAAAAGAAGGAGGAATAATTTTAGAGATGTGTACTCTTCCACCCACCATTTCATTCAAGGAATGTTTGCTCCAAAGTGTATGAAGAGAGATACCAATCTGCCATTATCTCCTAGCCTGAGTCTGAATAATTCAGTTTCAGTTCCTGAGGGTCTCCCACAGAGTGAGCACTGCAGTGATCCCATTTCCCAAGGATAAGTGTCTGTGTGGTATGTATGTATGGAAATACATGTCACTATACCTAAAATAGTGCTTTGCACATAAGAGATACCATTTTCCTTAAGTCCTAGAAGTTTTCTCTCCCTTCCACAATCCTTGGCCCAGCTATTTGAACACTTCTCAGTATCCTTTTTACTCTTCCTCTTAGTGCCCGTTATATACACATTTCATTTAAACTAGATACAATATGCTGTTTTTAAAAATGGCAACATAATTTTCAGTAGAATGGTTTGCCCAAAGGTTATGCCTCTGACATTTTTTAAATTGCATTTTTTACTATTTTTACGTTTGTTTACTTTTGCTAATCTGGCTTTTCTATGTTAACTACTTTTAGGAAGCCAAAATTATGTAGAGATACTAGATAAACAGATTAAAACTAGAATAATTAAAGTAAATGACTTACCAGTTGCCCCAATTATGAAATCCTGCAGCTTGGAGTACATGAACAGCAAACTGACAAATATAGACGAAGAAGAATACAAAGAATCTGAATGAACTGTCGCTCCTTCAAAAAAAAAAAAGAGAGAGAGAGAGAGAGGGAAGAAAGAAGAGTAAAGTGTCATTTTTCTCAATAACTTTAAATTCACATGAAGAAAGACATTCAAACACTGAGAAATAACAATATTTTAAAAAAATACCACTGGCAACTATTTAAGGCTATCAAGGTAACGTATGTGAACCCTTTTTCCAAATACTCGATAACATTTTAACTCATTTTTTGTCCTTTCACTTTTCAACTGTATCACAAACATCTTGGCAAAAAAGGTTTTATTTTCTTTTAAATTATTAAACATTTTCATTGAGTTTGATTAACATACAATAAACTGCAACTATTTTAAATACACAATTTGATAAGGTTTGAAATATATATATATATATATATATATATACAATGGATCTATTTCAATCAAAATAGTAAGCATTTCCGGAAAGTCCCCTAGTCCACCTTGATAATCCCTCCCTCTTCATCCTACCCACTCCTTTCTGTCACTATAGTTTTCGTATTTTGGTATTTTAAATAAATGAGATCATACAGTCTATACTTTGTTGTCTGCTTTCTTTCACTCAGCACAATTATTTTGAGATTCACTAATTTTGTTGCATGTATCAAGAGTTCATTCCTTTTCACTGAGTAGTAGTCCACTGTACAGATACACCACAGTCAATTCATTCATCTACTGATAGACTTTTAGGTCATTTGTAGTTTTTTACTATTACAAATAAAGGTGCTATTAACATTTATGTATAAGTCTTCACACAAACGTAAACTTCTTTTTCTCTTGGGTAACTACCTAAAAGTAGAATGGCTACATCACATGATAGGTATATGTTTAACATTTTAAGAAACTGCCAAACTCTTTTCCAAAGGGGTTTATTCTATTTTATATAAAGTCCCAGTGGCACTGTAGGAGTATGCCAGTTGCTCCACATCTCACCAACACTTAACATGCTCAATCCTTTAAATTTTAGCCATTCTATTAAGTATATACTATTATCTCATTTGGTTGAATTTACATTTTCCTAAGAGCTAACGTTGAGCACTTTTTCATTGCTTTTTGCCACCTATCTATCTTCTGTGGTGATTTGTTAAAATCTTTTTCCAAGGTTTTAATTGTTTTTTTCCTCTTATTGTCAGGTTTTGTGCGTTTGCATGTACCAGAGTCCTTTATCAGATATACATTTGGCAGGATTTTTCTCCCAGTCTCTGGCTAGTCTTTTCATTCTTTGCAGAGTGCCTTTTAGATAGCAGAAGTTTTGCCTTTTTATGAACTCCGATTTGTCAATTTGTTCTTTTATGTATCTTGATTTATCTGAGAAATCTTTGACAAAGCCAAAAACAAAGATTTTTTTTCATGTTTTTCTCTAATAGTTTTATACTTTCAGTTTTGCATTTAAGTACGGTGTTAGCTGTTAGGTTTTCATAGATGCTCTTTGTCAAGTTGAGAAAGTTCTCTTTTCCTTTTTTTAAGATTTATTTATTTTAGAGAAAGGGAGAGAGAGCACCCACGGGGAGAGGGGCAGAAGGAGAGGGAGAGAGTATCAAGCAGACTGCATGCTGAGCGCAGAGCCAACACAGGGCTCAATCCCACACCGTGATATCAGGACCTCAGCGAAAACCAAGAGTTGGACACTTAACCAACTGTGCCACCCAGGTGCTGCTAAAGTTCTCTTTTTTCTAAGTTTACTGAGTATGAGTTATTGAGTGTTGTATTTTGTCAAATGTTTCATCATGAGTTATTGAGTGTTGTATTTTGTCAAATGTTTCTTCTACAGTAGGATAATCATATGGTTTTTCTCTTTAATTTATAATATGGTGAATTATGCTAATTAATTTTTAAATGTTAAACCAGCCTTGAATTCCTGGAAAAGCTCTACCCACTTGATTATGACATGGTATCCTTTTAACATATTATTGGACTTGATTTTTTTGGCAAGATTTCAACCATCCCAAATTTATTCCATTTTCTTTTCATTGTGGTGACCATTCCAACCCCAAAACACATTTTTCAAGACCCTTAACATTTCAACTTTCTCAGTTTCAACATAAAACTGTTTCCTTCACCAGAGACAAGAACAGAAGCCATAGAAATAAACCTCAACTTTCTTCTCCACATAATGACTTTCCAAGTTTATATATACCACCAACCTTCCTTATTGCTTATCTGTGAGGAGGCAGTACCACTCATTTCAAAATTAACACTTGCATAAAAATCTTCAGTCCATCATTCTAGTTCCTCTGGAGCACTTCACTTAAGTAGTTACTTAACTTCTCCCCTAACATGTGTCTTCAGTTCTTCCACTAAGATCTTCCCAGTGTATAAACAGATAGTTCTCATCTTCAACTAGCCCTCCTTTAACCCTATTTCCCCTGCTAGACTTCCACCTACTTGATTTCCCTCCTTCCCATCAATAAGAAGTCTCAATTACCTCTACTTCCCTCTTCTCATTCACTTCTCAACCCACTGTAACTTGGCTTTTCCTCACTTACTCCTCCAGAGGTACTTCAAAGTCACGGACAATGTATGAATTTCCATACCAAATTTCTCAAGTCTGTCTTTTGTGTGTGTGTGTGTGTGTTTTATGGAATCTCACACTAGAGATCTTCCTTAAACACTCTTTGACCTTGCCTTCTATAATACTATTCACGTCTACTTCTGTTTCTTCTCTAATCTTGACTGCTTCTCAGTCTCTTATTTCAAGATTCACCTTCACGGCCTATTGTAAAACTATCAGGAAGGCTCCTTAGGTGATGCTTGTATCCTCTAATGTTTGACCCACCAAGAACAGGATGAAAGCCAAATAATGTAACCTAGCATATATATATCTTCATAATAGAAACTGGAAGAACATGCTTTGCTATCTCAATGCTTTTATTTAGACTGTGTCTAAAATGCCCAGTACAGTCCTCTTTTCTGCATGGCAAACATGTACTCAGCTTTCGAGATGAGTCGCTAAGTCTACCCCACACTAAAATAGAGAACAATTAAGCTGTACTCCCTAGCAAGAGTAGACTCCACAATTATTATTTGGAATTCTGTAAGATTTGTCCTTTCAGCTCCACCTGTTTAATCATCATTTTTTTCTATCAGTATGGACTCATGAAAATTTATTTTATTTTTTAGGTTAAAATTAAACACTATCATTATTTTGTTGCTAAAACTGTTCCAGCTTTAGTCTTTTAGAATCTATTTGCTTAAGCATTTGATCTCTGCTCATTTTGTATTTTCCTTGCTTTAGAATCAGTCACTTCACCAAAGTGCAAAAAGGCAGACTTTAATAGTCCATGAATAATGTTTTCTATATTAGATTTAAATCAAATGGTTCCACCTTTCATAGTAATTTACCAGTAATATATTACACCAAAGTTGGTATTACTGACCATAAAACTTAGAAAACTTAACCAAAAAAATACAAACAAGCAACAAAAAGTTCACAAAATTCTATTTTTATTAATACCAAATAGAAATCCCACGTACGCTTCATTTCTCCAGGCTAATACTTGGTAAACAAATACCACTTTTAATAAATCAATTTTTTTACTCTTTTCAAATAGGTACTCCTGAAATATATTTCTAGTTCCTTATCCCTTTAGTAGAAAAAGATCCTAATTTATAATTTTCTTGTTCTTGTCTCAGTTTTTACTTCATTACCTGTGTACCAAGAAACCATATTATCAATTGGTTAAAATTATATATGGAATATATACTCTGAATAAGAGCTTCCTACATGATGTCTAAAGGCTTCACAACAGCTACTTCAGTTCCCTAAGAAGGCTCTTTCTTCGTTCCCAACTCACAGATAAATTCTAAAAGCTACAATTGCCTAATAACAACCTCTGGTTAGGAAATCTATTAGAAAATACAGGATATGTTTTCAAGTCCCATGAAAGAAGTCCTACTAAAAAGCAATTATTTCTAAAATACTGCTTTCAGATATAAATGGAAGAATGTTAAAACTGGTTCACATTTCTCTTTTATACATATAGTTAGCACATATGAAAGTAAAGTTAGCACACTAAATTGATCAAAGAGAAATTCCAAAGTCTTTGAATCCCATTTCATCTACTTTTTTTTTTTAAGATTTTATTTATTTATTTGACAGAGAGTGATAGCGAGAGCATGAACACAAGCAGGGGGAGTGAGAGAGGGAGAAGCAGGCTTTCCACAGAGCAGGGAACCTGATACAGGGCTTGATTCCAGGACCCTGGGATCAGGACCTGAGCTGAAGGCAGATGCTTAATGACTGAGCCACCCAGGTGCCCCCCATTTGGTCTACTTCTACTTTTTGAACAGACTAGACACCTTTCTCAATACATCTTGTTTGCTTTATGTGATTAACCAATTTTTCTGTTTGTGGACAAGGAGACAGTAAAATTCATTTCATTGTACACCTACCACATAAATATAAATGATTATTTTAAGACACTTCAAATTTCTCTGATATAAACTCCACATACAACAATCAGTTAACTGCCTAAACTCTTACCTCCAAGAGTACAAATCTTTTATACAATCTACCCAAATTTTTAAAATGCAAAATCAGTCAAATTCAATTTTTAAAAAGTTGTCTTTTTTAGAAAGATTTGAGAGAGAGAAAGGGAAATCAAGTGAGAAAAAGTGAGAGTATGGGGGAGGGGAAAAGGGGGAGTGAAGGGCGGAGAGAGAGAGAGGATCCCAAGCAGACTCCCCACTGAGCACAGAGCCTGATGGGATATGGGGTTCAATCCCACAACCCTGATATCACAACCTGAGCTGAAATCAAGAGGTGGACAGTCAACCCACTGAGCCACCCAGGTGCCCCAGGTTGCCTCATTTTTAACTAAACAAGCAGTCACCGAAAATATAACTCTTTTTATCAAAGTGACATAAAAACATGTGAATGTGACTATCCTGTGAAAACAATTTTACAATATGGGGTTACATTCCCTGCCAAAAGCCTAAAAATTATTAAAAATGCATACGCAAAAAACTGAGTGTTTAAAAGTCTATTAAATATAAATAACTTCCCATATACTGAAGAGAGGAAAACTCTGTAAAGTGTAAATTAACAAATTTGACCAATATAATCATCACATGAATATCAAGTTCATTTGAGATGCTTGAGGAAAAGTCAGGTATGGCTTCCAGAAGACACCCAGGTGGAGGGCTGTAAAGAGACAGAGCCAAAATGAGAAGAAGTCCAAGATATCATCATCAGGGGTGTAGAAGGACTTCTACTGGCATCCAGAACCAAAAGGGGTTCTTATATATAGGAAAGATTAGGACATAAACTGTTTAAATAACCCAACTTGTATATAACTATTATAAGCCAAAGAAGAAAAAGTATAAATATACTTGAAAAAACTGCCATCAATTGATTTAAGCTAAGCAGTTTTAAATTGTAATCTACCTCAGTTTACAATCAAGTATTTATGGTATTGTGAATATGTTTTCATAATAAAACCACCTACGTATTTCCTCATCAGAATTAAATAATAAAAGCTTTCTACTACTTGCCATCCTAGCTCTTTCAGATCAAAGTCTACTAGAAAACTGTATCTCAAATAGGCCAGTTGGTTTTGGCTTAATGTCTTCAAATAATACACTGCTAAGTTACAACATACCCTTTTTTTTTTTCAGAAGTATTTATTTGAGAGAGAGAGAGTGAGCAAGCACATGAGCAGAGGAGGGGCAGAGGGAGAAAAGAGAATCCCAAGCAGACCTCCCCGAGTGTAGAGCCCAACCACAAGTCTCAATCCCACAACCCATTAGATCACAACCTGAGCTCAAATCAAGAGCCAGATGCTCAACCAACAGAGGCACCGATGGGCCCCAGAAAGCGAGAATTTTAAACAGGCTCCACACCCAGTGCAGAGCCCCATATACGGCTCAATTTCACAACCCTGGGATCATGCCCTGAGCCGAAATCAGGAGACACTTAACCAACTGTGCCACCCAGATGCCCTGTTACAACACTTTAAAACAATTCTCCCCTAAATTTTCATAATACATTCTCAGAAAACAGATTTATATGATCTTAAAAGTTTATCTCACATTACCTATCAGTATCAGAGATATTAATTACAACTGCAGTTTGGGAAAGCAGAAAAGAAGAGGTATTTCATCATTTCAAAAGAGCTGACAAAAATTTTACACTTGTAAAATGTACAAGGAAGCTCCCATGATAAGGGACGACACAACTAAAATACTAAACATTTTACATTCGGCAACTTGGCATAGGAGTTAAGAGCATGTAGCTTTACAGACAGACTTGGGTGTGAATCCAAAAGTCTCCCATTAGAAGTTGCACAACTTCCAGTAAAATCTAAGCCTAAATCTGAGACTTTCTATTTACAAAATGGGAATAACAGTGAAATCTACTTTTATATGGATGAAATGGATATACAGGGCTTAGCAGGGAATGTACAGGCTCATAGTAAGTAATCAATAAATGTTACTTGTTGGTACCTCTACTTCACTAGTACAATATTACACTAAAATGGTTTTGTTAACAGAATATTCTTCTCATACAAGTGATACCTGGCCTCTGACAAGATCCTGAGCATTTCTGGGATATGGCTGGTAACTTTATTACTACTTAGAGAACAAAGTAATACATAAAATTCTTACAGATGTAAAGACATTGCAATAAAAAAGCAACCTACAAAGTATAGCTACATCCCTTGTCTTAGTTACTGTGAGATGCAACCCCATTTTCCTTCTAATAAGTTTGTGCTGAAATCAACCCCTAGACTTTATCTTCCTCCCATCTATGCTATGTCAAAAGCAAAGGCGCATAATAAAAGGTTCACATGTAATGAAATTTTAAACCTAGACCTGGGTTCAAGGTCTATATCCCCTACACTTAATACTCCATCCTCTACACTTAACTGACTCTGTATTTTGTAATAATAGCTAACATTTATTGAACATTATGTGTCAATGACCATGGCAAACACATGCATTATCCATTTAATGTTTACAATACCCACTATGAGGTGGGCAATAATATTGACTCCATTTTACCGAATAAACAGATTTAGAGAGGTTAAGTGATCCAAATGCAGAGCTGGTAATAGAAATGCTGAGACACGTCTGTGTATCTGTGGAGCTAATGTTTTAAACCATGGGATAAATCTACCCCTAAGCTATTATTTCAATTGCATTTTGCACAAGAAAGCCAATTATCTATCAATAGGCTACCACTGTCTAACTTCAAATGCTCAATGTAGTGTTTTCTATATAAGGGGAGATTATAAATTTTCTTTCCATTTGTAATAATTTAGGTTCTTTAAAATACTCCCTTTTAAGAAGAATCGGGGAGGTTACAACTGACAAAATACTATTTTGTAGCTAATCAGAAAATAAGGATTGAAATTTGCTAAAACTTTTACTTGATTAAGCAAAAGTTTTCCTAAGAACTAAAATCTTACAACTGAATTGGCATTCAATTTAGAAAGCATAAATAGCTAAAATCAGCCAGGAGTCAACCATTTAAAACAACTTAATATTAATGCCTATAGTTTTATTATTTCCACACTGTAAGTTTCCTAACTACTTAATCTACTTTGAAATATCCTTTTATCCCCTCAAGTATTTCATTAAATTTTCACATATACCTAAATTCTAAATCAACTTAGCATGTATTGCTTCTTACTAACAGTAAAACGCCATACAGAAAAATAATATATCTGAGTATTACCCAAAACAAATAACTTTTATTAAATAAACTAAAAACTTTATCGCCAATATCAATTCATCTTGAATTTCTTATTAAAGGGGTTTTACTTATTTTAATATAAATTATGTGTGTTATAGATATACACGTCTACTTATATATACATAAGTAAATATATGCACATGTATCATTCTGCTCTGTCCTATATCTAAACTACTCTTACCTATACCATATATAAATGTGTCTTACTTACCTGTTTTTGCCTTTCAAGGAATAATGCTACTCACCTTATTTGTGTTCTCTTTTATTATCAGGTGTGTAAAAAATAACCACCAAAGAGAACAAAGAATCTAGAACTAACTGATCAAAAGATATTTTAAAAACATTTGTCTCATCAACCTTAAATTATTTCCATATTTACTAAAAGTCTCTAGTACTGTAAAGTGCTAGGGATTTTAAAACTTTACAGCTAACACTACCTTCAGCATCTCAGCTGGACTATAAAAGGCACATTTGAAAGTACACTTGACCCTTGAACAACACAGGTTTGACCTGCATAGGGCCACTTATACATGGATTTTTTTAATAAATGTATTGGAAACTTTTTTTGGAGATTTGCAACAATTTGAAAACACAGACAAACCATGTAGCCTAGAATATCAAAAAAAGAAAAAGGTCATGAACACAACTATATGTAGTTACCAAACTATTTTGCATATTTTTATGATAGTAAACGATAAATCTATTATACAGAGTTATGGCAACTTATACATACAACACCTAGACCATACATGACAGCATTTGTAGTCAAGAGACATAAATAAATGTAAAGATGTGGTATTAAATGATAACTGCATATAATTAACTGTAGTACACACTGTGCTACCGTAATAGTTTCATTCATACCCACCTCCTGTTGCTATTGTGGTGAGTTCAAGTATTGCCAGTAGCCGCTTAAAATACCACGTGACTTTAGTATCTTTGGGTAAGCAGTTCATCTCTCCAGTAAGTAGCATACTGCAGTAAAAAGTGGTTCCCCACAATTCTTGCGTATTTTTCATTATATGTAGTACAACATAATAAACCTTGAATAACACCATGGGACCCATACAAACTGCTTCTAGTGATGCTGGAAGTGCTTCCAAGAACAGAGAAAAGTCATGACATTACAAGAAAATGTTGAATTGCTTGATATGTACCACAGGCTGAAAGGTCTGCAGCTGCGGCTGCCCATCATTTCAAGATAAATGAATCCAGCGTAAGGAAATTCATAAAGCCATCACTGCACCTACGCTAGCAGGTGCAAAGATCTTACATTTTTTGCTAAATACGTTTTTATCTCATACTGAAAATGCAGCTTTTATGTGGGTGCAGGAATGCTAAAATAAAGACATATCTAACATGATCAACAAGTGAGGTCATTACATGACAACGCAAAAGGAAGGTGAAGGAAGGATCGAAAGCTGGAGAATCCAACACTAGCAAAGGATGGTATGATAATTTTAGAAAAAGATTTGGCTTAAAAAATGTCAAGATAACAGGAGAAGCAGCTTCTGCCAACCAAGAGACAGCAGACGAGATCCCAGATGCCATTAAAAAAAAAAAAAAATCACTGAGAATAAAAGGTATTTACCCAAACAGGTGTTTAAGGCAGATGAAAGTACCCTATTCAAGAAAACGAAAAAACAAAAAACAAAACAAACAAAACAAAAAACAAAAAAACAAACCAAAAAAACACCACAAAGGACACATATTAGTAAGGAAGAGAAGCGAGCACCAGGATTTAAGGGAGGAAGGGACAGGCTAACTTTACTGTTTTGTGCAAAAGCAGTCAGTTTTATAATCAAGACCGCCCTTATCTATAAAGCTTTTAATCTCCAAGCCTTCAGGGGAAAAGATAAACACCAGTTGCCAATCCTTTGACTGTACAATAAGGAGGCCTGGACAATGAGAACCCTTCTTCTGAATTGGTTTTATGGATGCTTTGTTCCTGAAATTAGTAAATATAGTATTTCTAATACAGTATTAAGAATAGGACTATAATACTGTATGCCAATAAAAATTCTATGATTCATTCATTAGCACATAGGCTAGGCTACTATAAAGCAACCATACTGCTGCTTCCTCAGTATCAATGCATGAATTATTATACCTATAAATATGAATTTCATTTTCATTACCTTTTCATTTTTGATATCTAGTGTAATACATAACACATCTAGAGTGTTTTCTAACATGTAAGACAATATTGGCGTATATACAGACAGACGATTCACCTTGTCTAAGGTCATGTTTCATGTCTAAGAAGGAACTTTCCTATATGTCTCAAATTAAATCCAAAATGTAGTGGGGAAAGGATTCTTCTTAGGGGAAGAAAAATGGGGATGCCTGGGTGGCTCAGTGGGTTAAAGCCTCTGCCTTCGGCTCAGGTCATGATCTCAGTGTCCTGGGATCGAGGCCCGCATCAGGCTCTCTGGTCAGTGGCGAGCCTGCTTCCTCCTCTCTCTCTGCCTGCCTCTCTGCCTACTTGTGATCTCTCTCTCTGTGCCAAATAAAAAATCTTTAAAACAAAACATAAAATCCTTAGCACTGCTACATTCTATATGAGTTTTCAAAATAGCTTCTGCACTCAATCTGTTACATGATGTTATTTTGGTTGAAAATTAAGAAAATTAACTCCACACATATAGTTAGAAAAGGATAACCTTAAGCTCCCTGAAAGAGACTCAAGAGTCTTAACATCACACTTAGAGAAACTATTATGAAATAAGCTGCATAAAAAGTACCAGGTCATTTTTCTTCCCCAGACTCTCAACACTTAGCTGGCACAAACCTTTATAATGAATATAAGTTTTTAACTATCTTGGGTAAAAAAACTATTCAAGAAATAAGCACAGCTAGTCAATATTCTAAAACAAATTAACCCACTGAGTGGAGATCACTGAAATACTTGGATTCACCACAAATTAAATGATAATGTAAAAGTAACTAATTAGGAACGAACACATGAGCCCTATTTAGTCTGAAGGCCTAGGGGGAAAATTTCAGCAACTAACAATCCATTCAAATGCTTGTAAATATTAAACATGACTTGTAGACTCTAAAGCACCATATATTCACATACAGATATAAGAAAATATGATAAATAGGTTCTCCTTCAGGTACAGAGAGAATATTATCTTTCCATCAGATAAGTTTAATGTCATACTTCACTCTGGTGTCAAAAAAAGAAAAATTCTTAAATAAGACCTAGAATAGCCAAAGCAACCTTTAAAAAGCAAAGCAAAGCTGGAGTCCTCAAAATTCCAGCCTTCAAGTTATATTACGAAGCTATAGTAATCAATACTGTATGGTACTGGAACAAAAATAGACACAAAGATCAATAGAACAGAAGAGAAAACCCAGAAATGAACCCATAACTATATGGTCAATTAATCTTCAACAAAGCAGGAAAGAATATCCAATGGGAAAAACACAGTCTCTTCAACAAACAGTGTTGGAAAAAATGGAGAGCAACAATGCAAAAGAATGAAACTGGACCACTCTTTTACACCATACACAAAAATAAACTATTGGGACTTCATCAAAATAAAAAGCTTCTGCAAAACTCCTTTTGCTCTATGTATCATTAAGGCTTGAAAGTTGGCCCAAAGAGTCATTCAGCTATTTCTGACTATTTCCATGGGCACGGGATAAGTCTCTGGGTGTTCTTCTTACTTGAGATTTTCATCTTTTTTTTTTTAAGATTTTATTTATTTATTTGACAGATAGAGATTACAAGTAGGCAGAGAGGCAGGCAGAGAGAGAGAGGAGGAAGCAGGCTCCCTGCTGAGCAGAGAGCCCGATGCGGGCCTCGATCCCAGAACCCTGAGATCATGACCTGAGCCAAAGGCAGAGGCTTTAACCCACTGAGCCACCCAGGCGCCTGAGCTTTTCATCTTAATCGTTGTACTGCTGCTCCTGCCCTGTTTTCATCATGGTTTACTGCTCTTCTGAGCCCCTCTTTGTTCACTGCCACCTTCTGTGACCCCACCACTATCTTTATGTATTTACACTGCTCGTGTCTTCCACTGTTCCTGTCAGCACTGCTACTGTCTGGGGGCAAACAGTTTGCTTTCTACTTCTCTTAGAAGACTAGCATAACCTCCTGAATTTGGAGGGTGGCCCTATCACTTCCCGAAGCTTCACCTTCCCTCTGGCCATCATCGTCTGCCCTTCTACATCCACAGATTCCTGCCTTCTCCCTCTACAAGAGCTTACTTTCAGCAAGAGAACAACTCTGAGTATCTCTAACATAGGATTCCAGTCCAACTGGTCTTACAGAGAGAAAGGCTTTTACTCCCATAGTCCAGCCTTCAGAAAACTATGACTCAGGGGCCAAATCCATTGTCCATCCTTTTTTGTAAATAAAGCTTTACTGGAACACACACACCCACACACACGAAAAGCTTCTGCACAGGGAAGTAAACAACCTACAGAATGGGAGAAGATATTTGCAAATGACATATCTGATAAGGGGTTAGTATCCAAAATACATAAAGAACTTATAAAACTCAGCACACCAAAAATTAATCCAATTAAAAAAACAGGCAGAAGTGGGGTGCCTGGGTCGGTTAGTCGGTTAAGTGCCTGCCTTTGGATCAGGTCATTACCCCAGGGTCCTTGGGAAGGAGCCCCACACCAGGCTCCCTACTCAAGGGGGAGCCTGCTTCTCCCTCTCCCTCTGCTGCTCCACCTGCTTGTGCTCTAATAAATAAATAAAATCTTTTAAAAAAGTGGGGGGGGGCAGAAGACATGAAAAGACATTCCTCCAAAGAAGATATGCAGATGGCCAAAAGACACATGAAAAGATGCAATATATCACTTTGCAGGGAAATGCAAGTCAAAACTACAATGAAGTATCATCTCACACTTTCAGAATGGCTAAAATCAATAACACAAGAAACAACAGGTGTTGGCAAGGATGTGGAGAAAGGGTAATGCTCTTGCACTCTTGGTGGGAATGAAAACTGGCACAGCCACTCTGGAAAACAGGATGGAGGTTAATGGAATACTAGCCATAAAAAAGAATGAAATCGTGCCATTTGCAAAGACACGGATGGAACTAGATAGTATAATGCTAAGTGAAATAAGTCAGTCAGAGAAAGATAAATACCATATGATTTCACTAATATGTGGAATTTAAAAGCAAAGGGTAAAAAAGAAAAAAAAAGAGAGAAAGAAGCCAAGAAATACTCTTAACTATAGAGAATAAACTGATGGTTACCAGAGGGGAGGAAGGTGGATGGGGTTATGGTGAAACAGGGGATGGGGACTGAGGATTATATTTGTTGTGATGAGCCCTAAGTGTTGTACGGAATTGCTGAATACCTATATTGTATACCTGAAACTAATATTACACTGTATGCTAACTGAAACTTACATAAAAACTTTAAAAAAATACTTTTTAAATAGAAAAAAAGAATAATTCTCTCTTTTTCTGGTTATATAAACAGGATGAAAAAGAGTAAATTATTATAAAAGGCAGCAATTCAACTTATATTAAACTCGACTGAAAAATTCCAATTCAAACAGCATATAAATAAACTGAAAGACTAATTTAAACAGCATATAATTAATATGAATTCTTGATCTTCGAGTATGTCTTTATGCTTAAAATCAACTATAAAGTTATCTTTCTAAAGAAAAAGCTAAATTTAACTTCCTGGTTCATTCTTTATTAAAATATGTTTCTCGAGATGTTAAAATGGTGTTATAATTCAATTATATTTATTCCTATGGGCAAAATAACCCAATGTAAAAGGTGTAATATCCCCACGGATATTTAGCATCTTAGAAAGAAACAAGACAAACATAACAAAACCAAACGAAAACCCTATCTAATGCCCAGAGACAGCTTACTTTTAAAAAGTATACCTGGAAGCAAGTTAGAAATAATCAATCCATCCTAACAAGTAAAAAGCTAAACAAACTGAAAAATCAGCAACTCTTCTTAAATCCCAAAGTGAAGTCACAGAACAAACTGCTACCCCAAAACTGGAGAGACAGGTGAATACAGAAGCTCAAACCTTTTATGTGCAGAAACCTCTGGAGGAACCAGTGCCAGGGTAGAAAAATCTCAACTGTAATCGAATTACTGGAGGCTCGGAACAAACAACTCTTGGAGTTAAAATCTCCAGGGAGACCTAGTCATGGAAGAGCCTGACCCGTTTGGTTTACCACCAACAGCTCAACCTGGTTCTCCCAGTGAGGACTGTGGAAAATCCCCTCATGCTTTTGGCAGAAGGAGAAGAAAAGGAACCATATGAAAATACTCCAAGGCACTCTGTTCTTAACAAGGTCTGCCCTCAGCAGAAACTAACCAGAGTCTAATCTGCAGAGGGCTTTACTAGAGCCTAACTCACATTAAGGAAAGGGAAATACCCAAGTCCAGCCAATTCTAGCCAAACTGTCCCAACTAAGGGGGTAGGAAGTTTGAGAAGCATTGGTGAAACTCACAGTCCAGAGGCACGGGCTCCCTAAAAGATACCTAATCTTAGGAATAAAGAATATTTCCCCTCCCCCACAGCCATAAGTCATATTACTAAAGGCAAAATTTATAGCAGTTCCTTTTACCTAGTGCATCAAGTCTAGTGCAAGTAAAAATTACAAAGTATACAAAAATGCAAAAAATACAGTTCGAGGAGACAGCAAGCATCAGACCAGAGTCAGATATGGCTGGGATGTTGGAATTACCACAACAGAAATTTCACAACTAAGATTAATATGCTCAGGGCTCCAATGTATAAAGTAGACAGCATACAAGATGAAATCAGCTATGTAAGCAGAGAGATGATGAAACTAAGAAAGAGTAAGCAGAAATGATTGATGTCTAAACCACTGTAGTACAAATAAAGATGGCCTTTCATGGGCTTACTAGTAGAATGAAAGTGGTTAAGTAAATAATGTGAGCTTGAGGACATCTTAACAACAACCTCCAAAAATAAAAAGCAAAGAGAAAAAGACTTAAAAAAAAAAAAACAAAGGATATCCAAGGACTATGGGACAACTACAAAAGTTGTAATATATGCAAAACAGGAATGCCAGAAGAAAAAAGAAAGGAGAAGAACATTACAAACAATTATGACTGAGAATTTCCCCCAAATTAATGTCAATTACCAAATAAAAGACCCAGGAAGCTCAGAAAACACCAAAGAGAAGTACATCAAGGCAAATTATATTCAAACCAAGAAACTCAGAGATAAAGAAAAAAATCCCGAAAAAAGTCAGACGGAAAAAACACATTAGCTATAGAGAAACAAAGATAATAATTATATCCCAAATCTCCTCAGAAATCATGCAAAGAAGTAGACAGTTCGGTAAAATATTTAGTGCTGAGAGAAAAAAAAGCCACCAACCTAGAATTCTGAACCCTGTAAAATCATTCCTCAAAAGTAAAGGAGAAAAACTGACGATAAAACAATAAACAAAAACTAAAGGTACTTGTTGCTAGTAGACAACCCTTGCAAGAAATGTTAAGTTTTTCAGAGAGAAGGAAAATAATGTCACAAGAAGAGATCCACATAAAGGAAGAGCATCAAAGAAGGAGTAAATGAAGGAAAAGGCTTATCTGTGTGTAGATAAATGCTTACATATAAGTAACAAGAATGACAGCAATTGATAAAAAGGAAAGGAGGGAGAGATTAGGATTATTTTGATATTATAAAGTACTCTCAAGAAGTGGAATATGTTACTTAAAAGTGGATGTGGGGTGCCTGGGTGGCTCAGTGGGTTAAAGCCTCTGCCTTCAGCTCAGACATGATCTCAGGATCCTGGGATTAAGCCCCTCATCGGGCTCTCTGCTCAGCAAGGAGCCTGCTTCCTCCTCTCTCTCTCTCTCTCTCTGCCTGCCTCTCTGCCTACTTATGATCTCTCTCTCCGTGTCAAATAAATAAATAAAATCTTAAAAAAGAAAAAAAAATGGATAGGGATTAGTTGTCAATGTATATTATAGAGTCCAGAAACCAACAGTCCAGAAAAAGCATTTGACAAAATCCAACACTCATTTGTGATATAAACTCTCAGTAAATTATCTACAAAAACCTACAACTAACAACACATTTCATGGTGAGAAACTGGGAAGCTCTCCTTCTAAGATGAGGAATAAGGCAAGAAAACCCCTAACCACAACTTGTCAAAATCAAACTGAAAGTCCAAGTTAATGCACTAGGACAAGAAAAACAAACAAAAGACATAAAGACTGACAAAGAAGGAATTAAACTATTTTTGTTTGCAGATAACATGGTCATCTATGTAGAAAATATGAAAGAATCAACAAAACCTTCTCGAACTAATAAGCAATTAATGTGAAGTGGCAGGATACAATGTTAATATACAAAAATCAATTGCTCCATTACACTGCAACAATGAACAAGTGGTATTTGAAATTAAAAACAATACCATTTACAATACCACCCAACAAATGAAAAACGCAGGTATAAATCTAACAAAATATGTACAAGATCTATATGAGGAAAATTACAAACTCTGATAAAAGAAATAAAATAAATGGAGATATATTCCATCTTCATGGATAGAAGAGTCACTATTGTCCAGATGTCAGTTCTTCCCAACTTTTCCATAGATTTCCTTACTTGAAGAAGTTGAAAACTTACATCAACACAAAAACCTGCATACAAATGCTGACAGAAGTTTTATGCCTAATTGCCAAAAACTTGGAAGCAACGAAGATGTCCTTCACTAACTGAATGAGTAAATAAACTGGTGCATCCAAACAAAGTAATCTTATTCAACACTAAAATGAAATCAGTTATCAAGCCATGAAAAGACACAGACAACATTTCTAATAAAGAGGCCAATATGAAAAGGCTACATACTGCATGACTCCAACAACAGGACCTTCTGGAGAAGGCAAAACTATGGAGATAATAAGAAAATCAGTAGTTACCAGGGGTTGGTGGAGAGGGAAGGATGAAAAGGCAAAATATATAGGATTTTTACAGCAGAGAGATTACTCTGTATGAAATATATATAGTGGATATGTTATTATATTTATTCAAACCTCTAAAAGGTACATCAAGAGTGAACCCTAATATAAAATATAGTCTTGGAGTGATAATAATGTGTCATTGTTGGTCAGTTTTAACAAAGGTACCACTCTAGTGGTGATACAGGTAACAGGGACAGCTATGCATATGTGGGAGCAAGAGGTATATGGGAAATCTCTGGACCTTGTTCCCAATTTGGTTGTGAACTTAAAATTGTTCTAAAAAAAAAAAATCCATTAACAAAAAATTAAAAATAAAGTATACCTGGATCTCCAGTTAAACATACACGTTTACCTCTACTCTCTCCCAAAGTGCCACTAAAATGACAGTAAATAAATTCATTTCTGGGTTTTTGTTTTTGTATAAAACCACAGAAACAAAAACAAAGAGAAGATGATGGTAAACAAAATTTTGTAAGGTGGAAAGGAGATACGCAAGTAGTAACTGATCAACAGACAGAACTGAAATTCAAGTCAACAAGAGAGAAAGTTAAGAAACAAACTGTCTGAAAAGGTGTTAACCTAAGAAAACCACAAAAATTAGAAACACAAGTTATCTCTGCAAACATGAAAGCAGGTATAAAGACATAAAGACTGGCTTAAAGTCTATATAAAAAGCAATGTGACCTCTGGTTCTTGTCCGCCATTCCCACAGGGCAAACACCATTCTAAAACCAAGGCAGAAGACTGGACACTCACTTCCTGGAGAAACTCTGATAACAACAGTAGCCAGATTAATCTCATGTCAGAGAGTAAAAAAAAGTCACTCTGAAACAACTGTTTCTGAGGAAAATAAGTCACTGCAAGAGGAAAACAAAAAACAAAAAAGAAAAAACAAAACAAAACAAACACCTACCAATATAGGCAGCACATGAATGGAATGGTCCAGCTATATCATCCTACTTTACAGAGGATACTCAAAGGTCCTACTCACTCTCAAAGAACTTCTACTTCACTGCACAGTGCAAACTTTAATTTGTTTGGTTTTTTTTTTTGAGGTTATATGTGTAATAGTTTTTAAAAAGTCAAATAGTCTACATGGTTGTTTCAAAAAGCGAGTTATCTTCTAACACCACAATTCTTCCACAATCCACTGCCATTCTTCAGATGTAACCATTTTTAATTCTTAACTAATTATTTGGATGCTTATTTCTATAACCTTGAGCAGTATACTCATATTACCACTACTTTTTCTTTTGAACATTAAATAGCAACTTACTGTTCCAAAAATAAGGATTTCGCTTTATTTTTTTAATAATATTTTATTATTGGGCGCCTGGGTGGCTCAGTGGGTTAAAAGCCTCTGCTTTCGGCTCAGGTCATGATCTCAGAGTCCTGGGATTGAGGCCCGCATCGGGCTCCCTGCTCAGCGGGGAGCCTGCTTCCCCCTCTCTCTGTCTGCCTGCCTCTCTGCCTCCTTGTGATCTCTCTCCCTCTGTGAAATAAATAAATAAAATCTTTAAAAAAATAATAATAATAATATTTTATTATTATTATTTGCCCCAGGGGTACAGGTCTGTGAATCATCAGGCTTACACCTTTCACAGCATTCACCAAAGCACAAACCCTCCCCAATGTCCATAACCCATCCACCCTATCCCTACCCTCCCACCCCCCAGTAACCCTGTTTGTTTTGTGAGATTAAGAGTCTCTTATGTTTGGCTCCTTCCCCATCCCATCTTGTTTCACTATTTTTCCCTCCCTACCCACCACGACCCTTTTGCTTTCCTTTAAATAATTCTTCCCTACCTGTAGTCCCATGCTGTACATAGACACTTTGTTTCCATCTTCCAAATATAGCTATAACTTTGCTCACTTTTTATGACTATGTAAATGTTATTCACAGCTGAGACAAGAAATAAATTTCTACTCTGCACAGCCATTCTAACCCACTGAGCCACCCAGGCACCCTGCACAGCCATTCTAGATTTCCCTAGAGTTAGCAACTATTTTTTTATATATACATATTTATAAGTAATTGATCACTAATCTCCCCTTAATTTGTGAAAATCTGCTCTTAATGCATTCAAATTTATTAAAATTCTATCAATCTTATCTCTGAAAATGTTTCTCTTAAAATCTTCTGATCAGCTCAAATCTGAACTGATAAACCCCTGGAATGGCCACCAACTTCCATCTTGAGACCTCTCTTCAACATTATGTTGGGAATAAAGTAGACCACTTTCTTGTATTAGAAGTTCTCTTTTCTGAACCCCATGTTTTCCTTTTTCATGGTTTATGCTCTCATTTTGGCAGGGGTCATCTTATTCCAGTAGAGTCCTGAGAAATGATACAGGAAAGGTATACTTTGTGAAATTCTGGTGTCCATCTTATTTGACCCTGAATTTGATAGTTTGAGTATATAATTCCAGCTTAGAAATTATATTTCTTTCAAACTGACAGCACTACTCAACTGTCTTCTAGTTTTCCGTGCTGGTATTTAGAAAATTAATATCATCCTGATTCTTAAAAAATTCTAGAAAACAGAATAAAACCAAAGGATGGGAAATACAAGAAAGAAAGAAAAAAAAAGAACACCAGATTCCCAATATCTGATTCGTGATCTTTTTAATAAAATATCTCAATGAAAATAGAAAGGGAAAAAAATCAGTGAAACAATAAATTTTCCCAGAAATTAAGGCTCTAAGTCTCTTAAGAGTAAAGAGGATCAAAGAGTGACTGTGTAATAAATGAAAAAGATACCTTCACCAAGACCCATTTTCATTAAGTTTCAGCATACCAGGGATAGAAAGAAAATCTTAGACGCTTCAACAAAAGGAAAAAAGAAAATGAGCCGCATGAAAAGATTAAGAATCAGAATGGTATCAGATTTCTCGATAGAAATAATGACACTAAAACCCAAGGGAATGATGCTTTCAAAATTCTGAGGTCTATAATTTCCAACCTATATCTAATCAAACTATAAGCTGAATATGCAGTAATAAATAAGCACTTCCAGATGTGCTAAGACTCAAAAAACAACACTCTTTCTTATATCCTTTTCTCTGAAGAAGATGTACTAGGCTAAAAAAATAAATAAATAACAGAGTAAATGGAGACAGAGAGAGAGAGAGAGACCGGGGGCGAGGGGGGGGGGCGCAGGGAGAAAGAGATAGATGGAGAGGTAGGAGACGGGACCCTGGAACAGGAATATTAATACTGAAGAGAAAGAAAAGGAAAGACAGGATAACACAGAAACTAACTTGTTCAAATGAAGAAAGGAGGAACAAGGACTCTAAGAGGGATGTCTTCGTGGCAAGAGGCGGGGGCGGGGGGGGCGGGGGTTGTGTGTGTGGGGGAGATGATGAAACAGATCACCTAACATATTTGAGCATCGTTTTTCAATTACGCCAGGAAATACGCAAAGATTTGGAAAAGGGTGTGTGGGGGGGTGTGTGTGTATAAAAAGAAGACACCAAAACAAGACAACTATTTACTGCAGTAATAGTAGTCATACAAAAAAAAGTCCAGTTGTAAATACTACTTACATAGCAGTAAACAAGGAACTTCAAATATTAACCTAACCTAAAATTATCTTACATGTAATGGAAGGACTGTGGGGAGACAGGGTGGATATAGTACGGTGAAACAGGGACCATACAAGCTATGGAAAAGTCGAAATATCATTATGAATAGCAGGAAATGAGTGCAGGACACCTGAAACTTAAAAATCAAGAAGCAGAAATTCACTTCCAGCATGACAAAGTGATGAAGTCAACAAATCCTCTCCTAATAATTAAAATTTTAAAAAGTTGGATAAAGCAAAAGAACAACCATTTCAATGCCCTGGCATATAACCAAGAAACAGTTTTATTCTGGTTAAGAACAGCATGAGTCTGTAGCATTCTCACCTGGAACTGTCCCCTTCCCTATACCATGCTGGCATGACATTTCAATCACAGTAAGGTAAGGCATGAAAATCAGCCCTTTCACTGCAGCTGTTAGGAGGGATTCACAGGACTAAATCGGACTTATCCCACAAATGCAAGATTGGTTTACTATCTAATAATCAATCAATGTAATGCCCAGATTAATAAAGGAACAAAACCACATGATTATCTCAACAGACACAGAAAAAGCATCTGGAAAAATACAGTATCATTCATGATTAAAAACTCTTAACAAGGTAGAAAGAAAGGAGAGGCTCCTCAAACCAGTAAAAGGCAACTATAAAAACTCTAGAACTGGGGCGCCTGGGTGGCTCAGCGGGTTAAAGCCTCTGCCTTCGGCTCAGGTCATGATCTCAGGGTCCTGGGATCGAGCCCCGCATCGGACTCCCTGCTCAGCGGGGAGCCTGCTTCCTCCTCTCTCTCTCTCTCTGCCTGCCTCTCTGCCTACTTGTGATCTCTGTCAAATAAATAAATAAATAAAAATCTTTAATAAATAAGTAAATAAATAAATAAAAACTCTAGAACTAATATCATACTTAATGATGAATGCTCTCCCCCTAAAAAGGGTAAACAAAGCATAGATGTCACTCTTTGTACTTCTAGTAAAATGGGAATAGAAGTAGAATCAACAAAAGGGGGCGCCTGGGTGGCTCAGTGGGTTAAAGCCTCTGCCTTCGGCTCAGGTCATTATCTCAGGGTCCTGGGATCGAGGCCCACATCGGGCTCCCTGCTCAGTGGGGAGCCTGCTTCCCTCTCTCTCTGCCTGCCTCTCTGCCTACTTGTGATCTCTCTGTCATAAATAAATAAAATCTAAAAAAAACAAAAAACAAAAAACCAATTGAACCATAGGGGCACTTGGGTGGCTCAGTTAGTTAGGTGACTGACTCCTGATTTCAGCTCAGGTCATTATCTCAGGGTTGTGGAATTGATCTACGAGTCAGGTTCTAAGCTCAGTAGGGAATCTACTGGAGACTCTTCCTCCCTCCTCCTGCTCTCACTTAAACATGCTCTAATAAAGCTTAAAAAAAAAGAAAAAGAAAAAAGAAAAAAAAACAAAGTAAAATATATTTTAAAAAAAGAACTTATTGATCTAAAAGCCAAAAAAAGAAAAAAGTATATAACAGGTATGTTTTATACAGTAAGTAGTACATATAAATAGAAGGCAGAACTCTGGAAAACAGTGTGAAGTTTCCTCAGAAAGTTGAAAATAGAGGTACCCTATAAGCCAGCAATTGCAGTACTGGGTATTTACCCCAAAGATACAAATGCAGTGATCCAAAGGGGCACCAATTTTATAGCAGCAATGTCCACAATAGCCGAACTATGGACAGAGCCCAGATGTCCATCAACAGATGGATGGATAAAGAAGATGTGGTATATATACACAATGGAATGTTACTCAGCCATCAAAAAACGAAATCTTGCCATTTGCAATGATGTGGATGGAATTAGAGGGTATTAGGCTAAGCGAAATAAGTCAATCAGAGAAAGACAACTATCATATGTTCTCACTCATATGTGTAATTTAAGAAACAAAACAGAAGATCATAGGGGAAGAGAGGAAAAATAAAACAAAACCAGAGTGGGAGATAAACCATAAGAGACTCTTAATCCTAAGAAACAAACCGAAGGATGACAGAGGGGAAGGAAGTGGGGGAATGGGGTAACTGGGTGACAGACATTAAGAAGGGCACGTGATATAATAAGCACTGGTTATTATATAAGACTGATGAATCACTGACCTCTACCTCTAAAACCAATAATACATCATATATTAATTGAATTTCAATTAAAAAAATAAATTCAATGACAAAAAAAAAACTATGGTCACCTCTGGATGAGTGGGAAAGGGGATTCAAGAAAAGGGGCACTGAGAAATTTTCTTGGGTGACGGTAATGTACTATATCTTGATAAGGTTTGTGAATTCAGATTTTCCATAAAAAAAAAAACACAAGATCAAAACTGTAAACAAATACTGAGCTTTAGCTACTACTGTCAATTTACCTTGTAATGCATCTGTATGTTACTGATAGAATCTGAATGGTGTATATATATGGTGTTTGATGTAAAACTCTTTCAACTTTGCAATTTTTAAAATTTTTCATATTTAAGTATGAGAATTATTCCTTTTCAAAAAAATAAAGTTTATTTTTATCTTTCAACACAAGGACATACATACACCCTAGCATAAATGAGGATTTCCTCTAGCTCAGACTGAGGCACCAGAGGACAATGAGCTAAAAGCAGCAAAAGATGATTTATAACAAGTAACACTTTAATGGATCAAAAGTAAATAATAAAACCTAACACGAAACTAAAACATTAATTCCAGCTACCATTGTCGACCTATAAAACCTAGTATTTTGCATATATTATCTCTAATCTTTTTATCAACTCTGCAAATATTATCCCCTGTTTACAGGGGATAATACTGAGGCAGTAGTTTCATTCTGCATTATCCTGATAATACTGAGGCAGTAGTTTCATTCTGCATTATCCTAGGAGCTCAACACTTTCAAGCAGAGAAGCCAGGATTTTTCAGTGGCCAGAGAAGCCACTTTTTCAGTCTATTTCCAATAAGTAAGTTTTTTCAACAAAACACTGCCTCATTAATAATGACTTAATACCTTACAGTATTTACACAATGCTTAGTCACTTGCAGAAGCATAAATTTAAGATCATCTTTTTAAAATATGTAAGTGACAACATAGCAAGTCCAGATTTAATTTTGATAGCTATTAAACTTAACTTTTAAAAACACATATACCTGAAACTTCTCTACCTGGTCCTTCAGATTCTGGTGGAGGGATAACCTTTTGAGGGACAAAGTTCTGTAACAATAAAACCAGTTTCTTGGTGGAAAACTAAGGTAACTCATACAGAACAGTATTTTACACAGTTTGTAAACCATCTTTTTCATGAACATTGTGATATTTCAATGGTGCCAATAAAAGAAAGGTTTTCTCCCCGATTTCAGAGAAAAATATTTACTTAAAACTGAAATCCTCAAAAAGGTAATCCAAGAAGACTAATTTGAAGGCAGCTGATCTTCTATCTTGAAATATAACAAAAGGTATGTCACCAATATTAAATTCCTTTGGAATTCAAGTATTCTGGGGGTATCTGAATATCACCCAATTTTTATATATAAATTTTACTAGCCAAAGCTTCAGAAATGCCTACTTTCAAATCAGTTATATTATACATTTCTAAGGGCAAGTACCATGTCTTCTTTGTATTTCCAGTTTAGTATATGGTCATTTTTCAATGAATGATTCATTTAACCTTAGGATATTTCATGACTGTAAAGCAGTTGGAAAATGTAAGTTATTTATTTTTTTTAAAGATTTTATTTATTTATTTGACAGAAAGAGAGATCACAAGTAGGCAGAGAGGCAGACAGAGAGAGGGGGAAGCAGGTTCCCCGCTGAGCAGAGAGCCCGATGCGGGACTTGATCCCAGGACCCTGAGATCATGACCTGAACTGAAGGCAGAAGCTTAACCCACTGAGCCACCCAGGCACCCAGTTATTTATCTTAATATTAATATTCCCCTGAAAGAATGCAGTGAACTCAATAATGAGCATGCAAATACTTAAACAGAAACCCAGATGACAGTGGAAAACCAACTTCTCATGCATAATAACTAAAAAATGATTATTGCTAAATAGTTATCACATTTTAAAATTATGTGTAATTATCATTATGATGTATTATATGTGATTATTACAAATAATCACTTAACTGTAGATTTAAATTTTCTCCTGGGCTTTAGAAGTATTACCAAACACTTTAATTCAATCTAAACGCATTCTATAATTCAGTTAAAACAATTATATTTTTCTTCTCAGATTAGAGTTAATATCAAGTTTCCTCAGCCATCATACTATTAAACAAATTACATGAAATTCTTGATAACAAAGTTAATTGTTAACCTTTAGAAAGGAATTTCTTGAGATACTGAATTTATTTATTTTTATTCTGTGAGTCGAGAGGCCAAAGAGAAAAACCACATATGGCAATTAAAAATACAACTCCAAATGACTAAGGTACAACATTTCCATTGCATTCTAGAAATAAAGGCTTCCGGATATATCCTCTGGTTATTTTTAGCACTCTACCACAAAGCTAATAACTACTCCAGAAACTTGAAATTACCACCATCTACAAGAAAAAAATTAATTCACTGAACTAAAAAAGGAAAAATCTGATCACATTCTCAAACCTAATGCCCCCCCCCAACTTCTATGTTTCCAATGACTAGTTTATTCTAAAATCAATGTAAAGTAAATCAAGTAAAACTTGAGAACTGTGAGGGGCACCTAGGTGCCTGCTTCTCTCCCTGGCCCCTCCCTCTACTTGTGAGCTCTTGCTCTAAAATAAGTAAATAAATCTTAAAACAAAAAAACCTGAAAACTTTTAAAAAGCATATTAGTGTCACTCCAGAGTCTGATTTATAAAAACTAAATGCTTTCAATAACAACTTCCCTCAGGAAACCTGTGAACCTGGCCTAAAAGGTTTCAGCTACCCATTTTCTACTGACTTACATAGTATGTTCAGATGCTTATTTTTCATTTCTTAATCACCAGTCTTGAAACAAAATATCAAACACTTGCATATCCTGACTCTGCCCTTTCTCAGAGGCAGTAATCACTATCAAAACTGATCTAAAATAAAGCATTTATGTAAATAAGGCTATTTAAAGTCCTATATTTAATATCAAGAATCACATCCAATGTATCTGTGTTTGAGATTTTCATATTTAAAGGAAAAAGCTGACATCAATATAGGTTCAACAAACTACCAGATACAGCAGGAAATACAGGCTCAGAAACATCTGGCAATATGGATGAAAGAAATGCCAAAGTTACATACTGAGAAGGTACAGCAATGATGTAAAATAGTTTAATTTCAACTTTCCCCATAAAATATTATTCCTCTCAGTTCTGCTCTGAACAGGAAAACTCAGAAAATTAACTCATTTCAGATAAACTCTAAAGAACTGAGATGCAGCTAAGCACTTAGCCTACAGATTAATAATGACAGAAGTAAAAATGTTCCACAAAGCATTTTTATTTCAACTGGCAAAGAAAGGAAATAAAAGGAACAAAGTGACTTCAAGTAATAAAAGGCAAAAAGTTGGCTTCTTTTTAGTAGTTCGTTTTGGCTACATTAGTTATAGAAGGTTTAAAATCAAGTCATTAGTCTTGTGTCACTATTTTTTTTAAGATTTTATTTATTTATTTAGAGAAATGTGAGAGAGTGTGAGCACGCAGACACCCACAAGTGGGGGAGGGGGAGGTACAAAGAGAGAAGCAGGCTCCCCCCTGACCAGGTAGCCCAATGGAGGGCTAGATCCCAGGATCCCAAGATCATGACCTGAGCTGAAGGCAGACACTTAACTGCTTAACCGCTTAATCGACTGAGCCACCCAGGCGCCTCCGCACATCACTTTTAAAGTCTCAAAAACAACCCCATTCCTACCCACCAGCATCATTACAAATATATTAGTAACATGATGGAAACAGGCAAGCAGAAGCCAAAGCCAGGTGTCAAAATTGTGAGCCAGGCTTAGATAACAAAGAAAAGAGCAGCAGTAACTCTCTTCCTAGATCATGGAAAGAGTAAACAGGTCCTTTTTATTCCTCTCCAACCCACATCCAAAGGGGGGCACCTCTCCCCATTCCTTGATAACTAACCTCCAAATTGTAATGTATCCGAAGATTCTTTCCTCCTTCCATCCATTTTCTTCCCTTCATTACAATTCTATCCAATTTAGTTTTCTGTTGAATGACCGCTTTTCCCCCCAAATTCCCTCACCTTTGCCCTTTTCCTTCTGGGTTTTTTTCCCCCCATATGTTTACATATCTGGGTTTCTAATTCCACAATGAAGGAATACACACTGTGGTTATTCAAAGAAATTCTATGTTGAAATGGAAAAAACAACAACAACAAAAAAAACCTGAATGTGGCCCTCTAATTTCCCCAATATAACAGCTGCACAATACATACCTATTTCCTAGTAATGCTGCCCCTCACTCATGAGAGCTGAAAAAGATTCATTACTCATAAACGAGTTTACGCAAAAATAAGTTGATAAATGATTGAATATATGGACTCAGAGAACTATTATCTAAATCAGCACTTTCCAACATTAACTTCTTTAAAGCAATAGTCCAACAAGGTGTTCCAAAAAAAAAAATAATAATAATGGTTTCATAGTCAAGTCACCAATCACACAAGGCTCTTAAAAGAATCTTAGCAATCCTAAATTAAATTTCTTCAACTTTATTGTCCAGCTTTTTCCAAACCTAAACTAATGAGTCCCTTTGTTGGCCACATTTATTAATACCTCACAGAACATGCATTTAGGAGATATTAATCCTAACCACTGATTAAAATATATCATGCAAAATATTATAATCTTATAATCTTAATGGTTCTCAAATGCGAGAACTTTTGAAGAACCAAAAATGAATTTACATAGAAAATAATTACCTTGCTAGGTGAAAGTGACTCACTTTAAATATCATAGGTATATTGACCTTACCTAGGTTCATTTAAAAATTAGACTGTAATCGCCATTTGTGATTTTTGTTTGGAAGGGGAATGAAAAGCAAAATTTTCCTTAGTGTCAAGTGTATCATATGAAATAGAATATTTATTCTACAAATATTAAGATATAAGACTATTGTCATTTCTCCATTTACTTTCATGTTTGATCTTCTCAAGTGGGAGAAAGAATGGGGTTCTGTGACTTACAAAATCTAATTACTACAAAGGCATGCTACATATGAATTTATCAGAATGTATGCTACACAATAAAATATTTTAGTGAAAATGTGTCAATTTTCCCCTTAAGGTTAATTACCAATTATTTACTTCACAGGTTTTAAAGAGTATATTTCAAAGTACACACATTTTACCTGAAAGCTCCGTAAAGTGGTCTGTACCAACAGACAAATGAACAAGGAGTAAAAAGCAAGAACCACAGGATACTCAATCCAAAATCAACCCCTCTGGAAGCATCAACACAAAACCAAGCCAAGCATCCGAAGATATTTAGAAAGAGTGTTACAGCGTGGACTGTGGAATCAAAAAACAAAATAGAAATGTTTACATTCAATTTATGAATTCATTCAACAAAAATTGTAAATGAAAAAATTCTTCCTTAGAGCAAATGTATTCTACCCCTTGTTTCCAGTTAGTATCTTTCAAAAAACATTGCTGATTCTTACACATTTGGTTTGAAAACAGTATATATAGGAAAAAGAGTCCTAATTTATGCAGTGTTTGGCAACAATTCGTTTGGCCCTCTCCTAATGGGCAATTACCAGAGAAGCAGTGCCTTAAGGGATTCTTCCTTGAGAAGGAAACACATGATGTGCCTCCTGATCCAAGGCCCTGCCAGGAAAAGAACCAGGACTTGGGAGGAAAAAGAGCCTACACACTGAATTACATTTTTACACAGTAGCTGCTGACTCCTCCCAGAGTAGACTATATGAGGAGAAAACTGGAGAAGTCCTCTGTGCAATCTCATTGTAACACTTTTAGCAATTAATTAGAATCATTGAACTAAAAATACTAATACAGTAGCAATTGCAGGGACTATAGTTAATCTCTCAGGATTATCATCCTCATAGGGTTATCATTTTTTAAAGTGCTGGGATAAATATGGTGTTTTGGTAGAGGATCAAACTTACTTTTAAAGAAAGGAAATAATGCACTTCAGCTGCTGTGGCAGACCTTTCTTTTAATTAACACAGTTAATGGAAAACTCTTCATATGTTGTTAATAATTACATATCCAGAAAGACCTAAAACAAAAAAATCTGAAAACCATCTAACTATACTTTGATCCTAAAGAACTACACTTACCCATTATAGTTAGTAACTTTTTTAAAGCATTTTTAAAAAATTTATTCACAGGCTGAATTAAAAGAAATAAATTCTTTTCAAAAGTTAAAATAATGTTCAATGTAAATTAATACAAGAAAAATATACCAACAAACTCCTACTTGAATTAAAAATAAATGAAAAACCTAGTAAATCCAAATACGAAAATCTCACATTAAAAACTTTAAAATTTTTTCAATTTATTACATAAAACTAGTAATTAACAAAACAAGATGAAAACATACATTATAGGGTGCCTCTAAATTTGCTTTAACGACTAGCTAAATATACAAACTCTAGAGTAAGAGAAAGGGCACCAGAGGAAGAATGAAAATACCTGGGTTTTAGAAATATACTATTGAGCTAATCAACCTCTACATTTCAATTTTTCAGCTATTAAAATACAAGAGCTTTTCCACGCTTAAAACTACATTCCATTCTATTACACAAAGAAGACTTCCTTATTAACTTTATTTAGGATTACGATTTCTAACTTTCACAAAAGCTAGCTTACTAATAAATTCACTCATGATCTTTTGTCTCAAAATAAAAGCAGTTTTTATCAATGGCTTAAAAATAGATTTCAAAAGACCATGAAATAAAACATTATTTTTTAATGTCAAATGGGATCCAACGGCCTGAAAAAATTTTATATATTCACAATATTGTAATTGAAACTTCAAACTTAAGAGAATTTTTAAAGATTTATCTCCTAATTTGCCTAAGAAAGAAAATATGGATATGTGTATAAGGTTCATTAAAAATTCCTCCAACAATTGATGAAAATGTCAATTTAATTTTGTGTAATCTATTAAAATTTCTCTCTAAATGTTTCATAGTAACCAAAAACCATGATCAATAAATAATTTATTTGTACCCCAAAGAAAAGTAAAATGTCCAGGCCTACTTACTATCAGTCCACTTACACACAGATCAAAAAATATACAGAAAGGCAAGGTAATGTGAAACACATGATTCTATGTTACTAATTTTAATCCCATTCCAATCAACTTCATGGATTCCAGGTGAACATATAACACTGAAGAAATTTTTAGGGCATTTTGTTTACATGATTTGTAAGTTGAATGACTCAACTTCACAGAAAATTTCCAATTGCTTTATTAGGCACTCAAATCTGTTATTAGTGGACCTAACTTTGCAACTATCACTATAATATCCTTCTTGATAAGCTGTATTAAAACACAGACACCTAACATAAACAGATTTTAAACAGTATAATTATCTTCTTCACTAATTCATCTTTAAGTGCCTTTTTTTTAATTCAAGAATATATTCAAAGAGGTTAAGATTCATTTGACAGTGATAGTTCTAATTATTTCAGTTCCTTTATAATAAAGAATAAATTATTTACTTCAAGTAAGGTAACTTTGAAAGTATATCTTCATCTTATTTGGGTTTAAAACATAAATTACTTCTTCGTTTTGGTACTTTGTAGGCCATACAATATGGAAATCTAGACTCTGGGCTCTGGAGACAAGCTATCCAACTCCAACCCTAATTGTTGTGTAGTCTTGAACAAGTTACTCCAATTTTCTAAGCTTTGGTTTCCTTATCCTAGGTAATATAGTACCTGCTTCATAATGTAGTCAGGAGTTAATAACATCATGTATATAAAGTGATTAGTACTATGCCTGGCACAAGTAAATCCTCAATAAATGTTGTCTTTCATTATAATTACTACTACAAGGTGAAAGCACTTGTCAACTCTGAAATCATTAATAGGTTGACACTTTTTGAAAATAACTTATTTAAAACAATCTCCATTCTATGTAATTTAGAAACATCACTGAGCTGGTACGAGATCTTACTTTATTCCAGGTAATGTTTCTTTAAATATTGAGACCTCTTTAAATACTTTAATCTGTCAACTCAACAGGATTAAGAAAAACTATATTCTAACAAAAACAAAAAAAACCATATTCTAAAAACCTCAGAAAGTTATATATTTATAAAACAAAACAGACCTACTTTGAAACAATTAGCAATAGTAAAGTAGCCATTCAGTTAAAATTAATCACCTTCTCCAATCAATCTTTATTTACTAAATTCCTTGTAGAATTATCTTCCACCCCTATCTCCCCCATCCAAAATCTGTTTTTCCACTAGGTTAAAGAACTTATACTTAAAATGCGAGGTCAGGTCTGCCTATTAAGAAATAATTATTATATATATATGCACATATTATATATTAAGTAAAATAGATGGCTTGTTTACATGTACATATATAAAATCAAAATCTTTAATGTTCAAAATATATAATACTACCTACACTGGAGATTTAGCAAGATACTAGATCAACAACAAAATCTCAAAGAAAAACTAAGAGTTAAGAATGTACTATCCATAAGGAATCACTACTCACATTCTAAAGTAACTTCACATATGTGAAGAATGCTCTGAAAAGATTTTGAGGAAAATACTCTATTTAGGAGGGGGAAAAATGCCTCCCCAACTATACAGTAACACATATAAATCTCGTCCATCAAGAATGCACACTACAAATTCTCCATTAACCCAGCAGTTATGCAGGTGAGAAGTCATGACAGCTACGCCTCTTCTATTAACATAATAACATTAAAAGAGACTACCCTTTGGAATAAAAGTGAAACAGAGTAAGTTAGAATTCTGTGTACATAGAACAAACTGTTAAGAGCTTTACATTTTACTTTAGTTATTACATGAGTTGTAATTATACTCAAAACAACGCAAGCACCACAGCCTAAATATATGTCTTAATGTTCTATTTAGTAAAATATTCTACATTAACTAGGTACTTCCAATAATAAAATAATAAAAATACTTATCAACCACTTGAAAATGAAAAGTAAATTGTCCTCAAAGCTCTAAGAAAAATTATAAAATTATAATAATAATTATATTTTATGGCCCTTTTAAAAAGTCATAATGCTTTAAAGAATTTTTTAAATAGCCGTCATTTGCATAAAAATAGTGTAATTTTTCCAAAACAAACATAACTTAGATAATATTTTACAACTATTTCTTTTTTCTCAAAAAATACTGTATGTGTGACAGAGAAGTCCTTTCCTCAAGAATGCCAGTTTTCATATATGCTTTCCTCAGTTTAGATTGTCACATATAGTATAATTTTTCAATACCTAAATATGTTTCACTCTGAAAATTAAGAGCTATACAAAAAAACCTATTTGTGATACTATCCTTAATATCTGAATTCCAAAAAGGGTAGTTTTTGACAACAAAACATACACTCTGTTGAATATACAATTTAATTTATACTCACACATCCACAAGTAGTACATAATCTTTACTGTCTTCTGGAATTCTACAGGAATGTCTACAGAAAAATCCTGATAAAAACAAGGTCCCACAGGAAAATTGCCAGGGAGAGGTGGCCAATTATTTTTTCTTCCTGCAAATTAAAAAAAATTATATTAGGACCAATATGTGCTAGTCCTATTTTTGGTTTCATAATAAAGGACATTATTTATTCTTTTAATAGGTGTTTTATGAATTGAATGCTGTATATCTCTACATTCCTGTATTTGTACAGCTTTGAAAGCCAAGCTTTGCATTTTTAAAAATTTTCCGAAAGTAGGGGCACCTGGGCATTCAGTCAATACAGCATGCGACTCATGATCTAGGGTTGTGGGTTCAAGTCCTACATTGGATGTAGAGATTACTTAAAAATAAAATTGTAAAAAAAAAAAAAAAGCTTTTTCCCCCAGAGTATTACTTTGGAAAACATTAGATGGTAAAATATTTTTCCAGTGCCATATAATGTTTACCAGGAACCATGTATGTACAATTGATACAAGAAGCAAAGAGAGCACAAAGCCATACCCTGTCACTCTACCCTAAAAAGACTTATTTCTCAAAGTCCCAAGAGTCTATCATGAGAAGGTCATGCAATTTTTAAATATCTACAATTCCCTCTTCAGCATCTTAAGTCTTTGAATATAATTCCTAGCCCATGTGGAAAGGGAAGACCAGCTTCTGAATCTTATGAGTTTTCTACTCCTAACTCCATGAAGAAACACATGATTAACTAATACCAAAGAATCAAATTTTGAAATCCCAAAGTCTGAAAAAATAATATTCAAAACATCCATGTAAGAAAACCATAAAACTAGCAGAAAATATGAAACAGTCAGGAGAAGGAAGCTAAGGAATTATATCACCTTCAAAAACCTACAGGAAAAATAAATTCAAACAACAGGAGGGAAAATGTCTTTATAAAGAAATGAAACTGAAAATAGGGCTTGGGAAGCAGTGGAGGCAATAAAAACACTAAAATTAAAGCATGAAGTCAAAACATTAAGAACATTAAAACCATTAAAAACAGTTCTCTAAAAACATTTTAGAAATTATATGCAATTTTTGAAAATTTGATTTTATATACTTTGTATAGATGAAATTTTACAGTGGAATAAAAGAATGACCTATGTCTGATTCTTCCCAACACGTCTGTGCTATTTTTAATTCTTTTCAAATTTCATACTCATTTCTCATACAAGTCTCATACTATCTGAGAGAAGCAGAGAATAACAATGTGAGAACCAGGATCTGAAAACAGAAGTGCCTAGCCATTTATTGGCTAGAGGGCACTGGGTACCTTAAACTCTTGAAGACTTGGTAAAATCTGAAGACATCTGTAAAATCTTACATTTATTCATAAATTTAAGAGCAGAAATGACAAGAGAATAACAACTATACCACCCTTCAGGGAACTATACTGGTAATTAAATGAGTTAATAGATGATATGTTACATGTGTAACATACTACAAAGTCTAACTCTTAATTTCTCACTGTTCCTTACTCTTTACTTCTAAAATATCTCCCATAGAAATAACATATTAGTGAATACTAAGGACATAGGACAGATTTTATTACAGGTATTTCAGAAACACTGGTCTCAAATAAACCTTTAGTGTCTCTTTTTATAGATGTTGTCTCTGATGTCACAAGCCAACAATATGGCCAAGGATGAATGTCCTCACAAGGCCCTAGGCTTACACATTTAAGTCTTTGAATATATAAATTTTATTTTTCATTTTTATTTAAATTTGCTAGTTAACATACAGTGTAATAGTAGTTTCAGTGGTACATTATAGTGGTTCAACACTTGCATATAATACCTGATGCTCATCACAGCAAGTCCCTTCCTTTATTAAACCCCAACCGCACCCTCCTCCCCTCTGGTAACCAGCAGTTTGTTCTCTACAGTTGAGTGTGTTTCTTGGTTTGCCTCTCTTTTTTCCACTATTTTCCCCCAAAGATCATTGGTTTGTTTCTTAAACTTCACATGTGAGTGAAATCATATGGTATTTGTCGTTCTCTGACTTAGGCTTACACAATCTAAGATAAGGAAGAAATAGTTCAGTATATTGTTGCTGCCCTAGCCCTGTCATTCCATCACTATCCTAGACATAGTAACAATGACTTGTCTAGCTCTTGAACCCCTCAGTGAATTACTGCTATCTTTCCCTAAGATATGCCATTGAAGCAGCCTTTGGTAGTCAGTCTAAAGAGATTTCATAGCAAATAATCAATTCAGTACTTATTTCTTTGATATAATTGAGAAACCCAAGGCTCCCCAGAGTCATGCCACACATTTTTTTAAATATGATTTGACAGGTATGTTATATTTCTGAGGACAGGGGCAGATAATTAGAAACTAGGTTGACTAAACAAAAAGGTAAGAGTCAAATTTAGGGCACACTCCCATGTACTCTTAAAGCTTCAATAGAGTCAAAGATGGCCCAAGTGCAGAATCAAAGGTTCCCAGCCAAACCCCAAAATTATCATATTCACATTCATTTTCTGTGTGATAAGGCTAACACTGTTATAACCTATCAAAAGACTATGCAAATCAGCCAAGATCAGAGAGCTACAGGGTAACAAGAAGGGAATCTGCTGTCTGATCTTGCTAGAACAGGAAAAAATGGCATGGCTTTATCCATAAACCAAATGACTCAGAGCTAGCACAAGCGTAATTTAAAGTGTGTAAAAGTTATTTTTATTTCAAACTTCTTTGGATACTACCATGTTGACTGAGATTTTGCATTTCTCGTTCTCGACGATCTAATTCTGCTGCTTTTCTTTCTAATTCTTCTTGGCGCTTAAGAAGCTCAGCTTGGGCCAAAGCATGTTCCTTAAACAAACAAACAAAAACACCAATGAATGAATAGGTTGTCAGAGTTAGAAAATCCTGTAACATAACTATGCTATCTATCCCCTCTCTCCCTCTACAATGCCAGAAACTTTTTTTATTTTTTAGTCATCTCTACACCCAATGTGGGGCTTGAACTCATGACCCCAAGATCAAGAGTCGTACAATGTCAGAATCTTAATTCAAATGTTCTTCCAAATTACAGGAATTCAGGGGTGCCTGGGTGGTCACTATCACAGGGCTCCCTACTCAGTGGGGAGCCTGCTTCTCCCTCTCCTCCCTGCTCATGCTCCATCTCTGTCGCTATCTCTCTCTCTCTCTCTCCAATAAATAAATAAAATCTTTAAAAATATATATAGGAAGGTTATAAGATCAGAAGATATTATGGAGCTACTTGACTGATTTTGGTTTTTTGGTTATGAAAACCATCAGTGAGAATATTGGGCACATTTAGAACAGGACAAAATTCTCTCAATAAGAGTAGTCAGAGACCTAATTGGAAAAATAAAATTAAGGTGACTTCTGAGCCTAAATGAAAATGAAGAACGAAGGGAACAACTGAGGCAAAACAGACAAAGGGAGAAAATGACAACTGAATTGCCTCTTAAGAATTGGTCTGGGGGCACCTGGATGGCTCAGTCATTAGGCATCTGCTTTCAGCTTAGGTCATGATCCCAGGGTCCTGGGATCAAGCCCCACATCGGGCTTTCTGCTTGGTGGGAAGCCTGCTTCTCCCTCAACCTCTCCCACTCCCCCTGCTTGTGTTCCCTCTCTCTGTGTCTCTGTCAATAAATAAATAAAATCTTAAAAAAAATTCATTTGAATGGTACCTAGGGTATATTCTCACATTGGAAACCTTATCTTCTATTTTAGAAGACAATCAGATGAAAGAAGGATACGATTAAGAAATTCTGGTAACTCCATATGCCTTTATGTAATACAAGACATCCTATTCATCTCCTTTATGCTCATATTTTTACCACCTGCTACTTCCTACCATTGTCCTTTGCTTAGCTATTACAACCCTTGTCCAACAGTTTCTATTCTTTTCATTGATATAATAATAGCATTGCACATTAAAGAGTGAAACCAACAAAAGGCAACAAAAATTTCCCTAAACAAATTGTTCATCAAGAGGATAACTGAATTCAAAAACTACTAATAACAGAATATTATAAGCTGAAAAAGAACTGTATTAATAGGGTTGACAAACTAGCTAACCCAGACTCAAAAGTAAGTTAAAAATTAAATAAGGCAAAAAAATTAAGGCCACATATAAAGAATTCTACTCTGAAAATGTTATTGATAATGTAATTTCCAATATAAATTTATACACATAACATCGACTAACCTTTGCAATCTGTGTATAAGCTGGATGTTCCTCCGTTGGTTTCATTATTGCTGGTTGTGTACTGGGTACGTTAGGCATTTTCACAGTGCCTGGTGGAGGCTAGGAAGATTAAGAAAAGGACAAATTATATAACACAGAGATCCAATTTTAACTTCTTTCAAAAGACCTAACCCCTACAAAAAACAAAACACCAAGAACTCCTCTCTTCCTCTGCTAGTGTGCAGTAAAGTGCTGCTTTAGTTCTCCATCTCCAAATATCAAAATCGCTCATTCTTCAACTCTCCAATTTGGCTGCTACCTCTACCACTACACCACAAACACTCTCCTAGAGGATGCCATGTGTGAAAACCCAAAACAAAACCCTGAAGAATTGCTTTTTAGTAAAATACCAGATAGTGCCAAACTGAAGAATTTACATCAAGGTTAATTGTAACTCTTTACACCAAAGAGAGGTATGTCCACCATTGTTAAGTTTCCACCTAAAAAGTTAACAGAAAAGGTCGGCTGGGAAGATGGCAGAGTAGGAGGACCTTAAACTTGGCTCCTCCCACAGATACAACTAGATAACACCAACAGTAGCGGAAATAACCCAGGAAACAGCCCAAGGACTGCCAGAACACACTCCACAATGAAAGGCAGGGAAGAGTCCACATCAGAGGAGGTATGAAGGGCGAAGACACAGTCTAGGAGCATACGGGACCACAGTTAACTGCAGTGGAGAAGGCGCCAGTGGCACAGTGAAGAGCGGCAAACAGACCTTCATACTGGGGAGCCTGCTAAGAGGAAGGGTGAATCTCGATAGTTGCCTCTGAAATTTCATGAATTCTTAAAACCACCAGGACTTAAAACCGAAAATTTTAAAAACCAGCATGCTCAGCTCTGGGTGAGCCCTGGAGGTGTTAGGAAACAAGAATCCCTCATCTTAAAGAGACAGCATGAAAAACAGCCTTTGCAGATGCAGGTAGAACTAGCAGTTCGAAAAATGCCATGGGCAGACAAGAAGGAGAGATTTGCTCATCTCAGAACATGGCCTGGAGAGACAGGGATCAAGGAACCCTTCCAGGAACAAAGGAGCTGGGAGGTGACATTTTCCTCCCCTGCTCGCCAGCACAAATAACAGCCACCTCCGGAATCCAGCACTGTGTGGATACATGCTGCTTAACTTGCTTACCAAACCAAACCCTGCCACATGTGCTTTGGCAGATTAGCCCTTACCAGCCATGCTCCTGAGTCCTGGTGCTGTGGGGTCCCTCCCCCAGAAGACCACCCTGCCAGTACCACATCTCGTGACCTGCTCGTTTTGCAGGACCACAGTTCCAGCGGTGGCAGGTATTGTTTTACAAGTAGACCACTGCACACCTCGCTACTCACAATAGGTAAAGACAGCATTAGCGAACACCTGGCCTGAAGGGAAAAGATGCCAGAATTCAACAGCACAGCAACTGCAATATACCCTGGGAAACAGGGACATTCACTACAGGGCACTATAATACCTCTTCTTCAAAGGCTATTATTGTTAAGAGTAAGGTAAGTAGCTGACTTCTCTAGCACAGAGAAACAGACACAGAAAGTCAAACAAAATGAGAAGACAGAGAAACATCTCCCAAATGAAAGAACAGGATCAAACCACAGCAAGAGACCAAAGTAAAATCGATATAAATAAGATGCCTGAAAGAAAATTTAAAGTAATGATCACAAAGATACTCACTGGACTGGAGAAAAGAGTGGAGCACTTAACACTGAGACCCTTAACACAGAGATAAAAAAGAACCAGAAGTCAAGAACACAGTAAGTGAAATTAAAAATACACTTAATGTAATAAATAGCAGTCTTGATGAACCCAAGGAATAAATTAACACCTGGAAGACAGAGTAATAAAAAGCAACCAAGCTGAGCAAAGGAAAGAAAAGTATACAAATGGAGAACAGTTTTAGGGAACTCAGCAACTCCATCAAGTGTAGTTACATCCACATTACAGAGATCTCAGAAGAAGAGAGGGGTACAAAATTTATCTGAAGAAATAAAAACTAAAAACTTCCCAAATGTGGGGAAGGTAAAAGATATCCAAATCCAGGAGGCAGAGAGATGTCCCAAAAAATTCAACCCAAAAAGGTCCACACCAAGACACAAATCAACTAAAATGGCAAGAAATAGGGATAAAGAAAAAACGTTTAAAGCAAGAGAAAAGAAGACAGTTATATACAAGGAAAATCCCATAAGGCTACATGTGAATTTTTCAGCAGCAAGTCTGCAGGCTAGAAGGAAGTGGCATGATACATTCAAAGTGGTAAAAGGGAAACATCTGCAGCCAAGAATGCGCTACCCAGTAAGACTATCATTCAGAATAGAAAAAGAGATAAAGAGTTCCTCCAAGGGGCGCCTGGGTGGCTCAGTCGTTAAGTGTTTGCCTTCGGCTCAGGTCATGATCCCAGGGTCCTGGAATGGAGCCCACATCAGACTCCCTGCTTGGCGGAAAGCCTGCTTCTCCCTCTCCCACACCCCCTGCTTGTATTCCCTCTCTTCCTGTCTCTGTCTCTGTCAAATAAATAAATAAAATCTTAAAAAAAAAAAAAAGAATTCCTCCAAAAAGCAGACCACTAAACCAGCCCTTTAAGAAATTTTAAAGAGGGCTCTGAGTGAAAAAGACCATAAGTGAGAGTATAAAAAGTAAAAAGCACAAAAGCAGTAAAAATAAATATTTCTGTAAAAATCATTTAAGAGATACATAAAAGGGTGTGAAATTGACACTATATACCTAAAAGGTGGGAGGAAGAGGAGTAAAGAATGAGTTTAAACTAAAGCAACCATCAACTTAATATAGACTGCTACATGCAGAAGATGTTATATACAAACATAATGGTAACCACAAATCAAAATCCAGTAATAAATATACAAAGACTAAAGAAAAAGGGATCCAAGTATATCACTAAAGAAAGCCAATGAACCATGAAAGAGCAAGAAAAGAATCAGAAAATCTAGAGAAACAACCACAAAACAAGTAACGAAATGGCATAAATACATATCTATTAATAATTACTTTGAATGTAAATGGACTAAATGTTCTAATCAAAAGACACAGGGTGACAGAGTGGAAGTACAAATAAGACCCATGTACATGCTACCTACAAGAGACTCATTTTAGACCAAAAGATACCTGCAGGTTGAAAGTGAGGGGACAGAAAAATATTTATCATGCAAATGGATGCCAAAAAAAAGCCAGGCTAGCAATATTTATATTGGACAAAATAGACTGAAAACAAAGACCACAAGTGACAAACAAGAACACTATGTAATAAGGAAGGGACAATCCAACAAGATATAACTATAAATATTTATGCATCCAAAATGGAAGCACCCAAATACATAAACCAGTTAACAACAAATACAAAGGGAACTAATCAACAGTAATACAATAATGGTGATAGTAGGGGGCTTTAACACCCTACTTGCATCAATGAACAGATCACCCAAACAGAAAACCGACAAGGACACAGCAGCTTTGAACGATACAATGTACCAGGTAGATTTAAGACATGTTCAGAACACTACATCCTAAAAGAGGAGAATACACCTTCAAGTGCACACTGTACATTTTCCAGAAGAGATCACATATGAGGGTACCAAAAAAGAAAAGAATCAGCAAATTAAAAAAAAAAAATCAAAGTCATACCATGCATCTTTTTTGACCACAATGCAATAAAACTAGAAATCAACAGCAAGAAAAAATCTGGAAAGAGCACACATATGTAGACATTAAATGACATGCCATTAAACAATGAATGGGTCACCGAAGAAATCAAAGAAATAAAAAATTACATGGAAACCAAAGAAAATGAAAATACAATAGTCTAAAATCTTTGAGATTTTAGATGTTACTTAGGTGCCTGGGTGGCTCAGCTGGTTGAGCATATGACTTTTTTTTTTTTTAAGATTATTTATTTATTTGAGAGAGAGAGAGAGAGAGAGAGAGAGAGATTACAAGTAGGCAGAGAGGCAGTCAGAGAGAGAGGGGAAAGCAGGCTCCCTGTTGAGCAGAGAGCCGGATACGGGGCTTTATCCCAGGACCCTGAGATCATGACCTGAGCTGAAGGCAGAGGCTTAACCCACTGAGCCACCCAGGTGCCCCTGACTCTTGACTTCAGTTCAGGTCACCGTCTCAGGGTCATGGGATTGAACCCTGTGTTGGGCTCCATGCTCACTACGAAGTCTGAGATTCTCTCTCTTCCTCTGTCTCTCCTTCTGCCCCTTCCCCTTGCTCGTATGTTCTATCTCTCTCTCTAAATAAAGAAATTAAGTCTTGCAAAAAAATAAAAATAAAATCTTTGGGATGCAGCAAAAGTACTTCTAAGAAAAAAGTTCATAGCAACACCAGCCTACCTCAAGAAGCAAGAATAATCTCAAGTAAATGACCTACCCTTACACCTAAAGGAGCTAGAAAAAGAAGAACAAAGCCCAAACTGAGGGAAAGGAAGGAAATAAAAATTAGACCAGAAATAAATGACACAGAAACTAAAAAAACAATAGAACAGATCCATGAATCTAGGACCTGATTCTGTGACAATCTCAACAAAACTGATAAATCCCTCAAGACTCATTATAGGAAAAAAAGAGAGAGAGAGAGAGAGAGAGAGAGAGAACCCACATAAACAAAATAATAGAAGAGGAGAAATAACAACCAACACCATAGTACAATTTTAACAGTTGTAATTTTAAATTATGAAAACCTGTATGCCAAAAAATTGGACAACTTAGAAAAAATAGACAAATTCCTGGAATATAACCTGCTAGGAAGAAGGAAGAAATAGGAAATCTTTTTTTTTTTTTAAAGATTTTATTTATTCATTTGACACAGAGAGAGAGATTACAAGTAGGCAGAGAGGCAGGCAGAGAGAGAGGAGAGAGGAGGAAGCAGGCTCCCTGCTGAGCAGAGAGCCTGATGTGGGCCTCGATCCCAGGACCCTGGGATCATGACCTGAGCCGAAGGCAGCGGCTTTAACCCACTGAGCCACCCAGGCACCCAAAATAGGAAATCTTAACAGACCAACCACTAGCAATGAAATTGAATCAAAAAGTAGTAGTCAAAAAACCAAAGTCCAGGACCAGACAACCTCACAGGCGAATTCTAGCAAACATTTAAGGAAGAATTAATACCCATTCTTCTCAAACTTTTCCAAAAAAATGCAAGAGGCAGGAAGACTTCCAAATTCATTCTATGAGGCCAATATCCCCAATACCAAAACCAAATAAAGACACCACTAAAAAAGAGAACTATAAGCCAATATCTCTGATGAATATAGATGGAAAAGTCCTTAACAACTATTAACAAACCAAATCCAACAATGTATTTAAAAAATCATACACCACGATCAAATGAGATTTACTTCCAGGATGCAAGGGTGGTTCAATATTTTCAAGTCAATAAACGTCATACATCATTATCAATAAGAAAAAGGATAAAAACCATACAATCATTTCAACAGATGCAGAAAAGGCATTTCACAAGGTACAATATCCACTCATGGATAAAAACCCTCAACAAGGGCGCCTGGGTGGCTCAGTGGTTTAAAGCCTCTGCCTTCGGCTCAGGTCATGATCTCAGGGTCCTGGGACTGAGGCCCATATCGGGCTCTCTGCTCAGCAGGGAGCCCGCTTCCTCCTCTCTCTCTGCCTGCCTCTCTGCCTACTTGTGATCTCTCTCTGTGTGTGTCAAATAAATAAATAAAATCTTAAAAAAAAAAAAACAACCCTCAACAAGGTAGGTCTAGAGAGAACATACCTCAATATAACAAAGGCCTTATACTAAAACCCCATAGCTAACACCGTACTCAATAGGGAAAAACTGAGAGCTCTTCCCCCAAAGTCAGGAACAAGACAAGAACATCCACTCTCAACACTTTTATTCAACATATTATGGGAAGTCCTAGCCAAAGAAATTCTACAAAAAAAAAAAAAAAAAAAAAAAAGGACACTTGGGTGGCTCAGTCATTAAGCGTCTGCCTTCGGCTCAGGTCATAATCCTGGAGTCCCAGGATTGAGCCCTCCATCAGGCTCCCTGCTCAGTGGGGAGTCGTCTTCTTCCTCTGCTCCTCACCCTGCTCATGCATGCTCTCTCTCAAGTAAAAGGTGGGGGCACCTGGGTGGCTCAGTCAGTTGAGCATGTGACTCCAGATTTCGGCTCAGGTCATGATCTGAGGGTTCTGAGATGGGCCCACATCTGGCTCCACACTCAGTGTAGAGTCTGCTTGAGATTCTCTCTCCCCCTCTGCCTCTGTCCCTCCCCACCAGTTAAAATAAATAAATAAGTAAAAATCGTTAGGGGGAAAAAAGGGAAATAAAAGGTAACCAGATGGTAAGGAAGAAGTAAATCTTTCACTATCTGCAGATGACATAATACCCTATATAGAAAACCCTAAAGACTCCACCAAAAAACTACCAGAACTGATACATGATTTCAGTAAAGTTGCAGGATACAAGTATCAATGTACAGAAATCTGCTACGNAGAAATCTGCTACGGTACTTTTTTTTTTTTTTTAAGATTTTATTTATTTATTTCACAGCGGGAGAGAGATCACAAGGAGGCAGAGAGGCAGGCAGAGAGAGAGGGGGAAGCAGGCTCCCCGCTGAGCAGAGAGCCCGATGTGGGCCTCGATCGCAGGACCCTGAGATCATGACCTGAGCCGAAAGCAGAGGCTTTAACCCACTGAGCCACCCAGGCGCCCTTTTTTTTTTTTTTTTAAGAGAGAAAAAGAGGAGGAAGGGGCAGAGGGAGCGAGAGAGAGAGCTCCAGGGGGCTATCTCACAACCCTGAGATCATGACCCGAGCCGAAATCAAGAGTCAGATGCCGAAGTGAATGAGCCACACAATGCCTCTGTTGCATTTCTCTACACTAATAATAAAGCAGCAGAAGGAAAGATTAACAATACAATTTATAACACACGAAAAATAATAAGATACCTAGAAATAAACCTAATTTAAAAGGTGAAAAACTTATACTCCGAAAACTTAAAACGCTAATAAAAGTAAGTGAAGACAACACAAAGAAATAGAAATTCCATGCTCACAGATTGGGAGAAGAATTTTTGTTAAAATGTCTATACTACCCAAAGCAATCAAGACATTTAATGTAATCCCTATCAAAATACCAATAGCATTTTTCACAAAACTAGAACAAACAATGCCAAAATTTGTATGGAACAACAATGACCTCAAATAGCCAGAACAATCTTAAAAAAGAAAAACAAAACTGGAGTTATCACAATCCCAGATTTCAAGTTATATTACAAAGTGGTACTAGTTAAAACAGGATGGTACTGGCATAAAAACAGACACATTAGATCAATAGAACAGAGAATCCAGAAATAAACCCACAATTATAAAGTCAATTAATCACTGACAATGGAAGAATATACAGTGGGAAAAAGACAATGTCTCCAACAAATGGTGTTGGGAAAGCTGGACAGCACATGCAAAAGAATGAAACTGGACCACCTTCTTTCACCATACACAAAACTAAACTCAAAATGGATTAAAGACCTAAATGTGAGACCTGAAAGAACCAACATCCTAGAAAAGAGCACAGGTAGTGATTTTTTTTTTTAACTTTTTAAAAAATTTATTATTTGCCCCAGGGGTACAGGTCTGTGAATCATCAGGCTTACACCTTTCACCGCACTCACCATAGCACAAACCCTCCCCAATGTCCATAACCCATCCCCCCTATCCCTACCCTCCCACCCCCCAGTGACCCTCAGTTTGTTTTGGTAGATCAAGAGTCTCTTATAGTTTGTCTCCTTCCCAATCCCAACTTGTTTAATTACTTTTCCCTCCCTACCCCCAACGACCCCCTGCCCTGCCCCTCAAGTTCCTCATATAGAGAGATCATATGATAATTGACTTTCTCTGATTGACTTATTTCACTTATCATAATACCCTCTAGTTCCATCCACATCATTGCAAATGGCAAGATTTCATTGCTTTTGATGGCCGCATAGTATTCCATTGTGTGTATATATATAATATATATTTATATAAAAAACTCTACTAATACCCTTTGGAAAGACTACGAGGGGAGGCATTAGGGAGATGGAAAATAAGCTGCAAAACCCCCACTTTGCCAAGGGGGACCAGGAGTATTTAAAAGCAGCTGCAAGATCAAAGAGCAAATAGATATCTACAAGTCCATCAAAGGGGAACTGGTAAAATTACTGTATAAACATATCATGCAACCATCAAAAGGAATGATTCAGAGTTACAGAAGACTGTAAATAACTTTAAATAACTAATGAAATAAAGTGAACTACAGAATGCATATGACCATTTTTTTGCATTTATAAACACACACTTGTACACACCCAGAAAAATATCTGGAATCTCTCAGCAAACTGGCATCAGAGGCATCTGCGCCTTTTGCTTTACACACGTTTCTATTATTTATCCCCCCCCAATATACTAGTTGTTTTTTAAGTTAAAAAAAATATACTTCTAGGGGCACCTCGGTGGCTCAGTCGGTTAAGCATCTACCTTCACCTCAGGTCATGATCCCAGAATCCCAGGATCGAGCCCTGTATCAGGCTCCCAACTCAGCGGAGAGCTTGCTTCTCCCTCTGCCCCTCATCCTGCTGTTGCTCTCTCTCTCTCAAATAAATAAAAATCCTTTTAAAAAATTAAAATATATATTTTTTAAGTATTCTTATAAATGGCCATAGGAAAAGGAAAACGGGGGGGAGAAAAGGAAAAGAGAAAGAAAGCATACGAGCAAGTAGTTGCAAAGGGAAGTTCAAAGATTGAAACTGTCAAAGCCAAAAGACCCCACCAATGTATCAAGATTTTACCCTGACACAGCAAGTAACAGTCCTGAAAAGGAAGCCAGGCACAACTGAAGAAATAACTGGAGAATACAGCTAATTCTAAAATTCATATGAAAAAGTCAAGGGCTAAGAATAGGTCCAACAATTTTGAGGAAGAATAAAGCAGACCTATCACATTAAAGCTTATTGTAAGGATATAGTAATTAAGAGGGTGGTACAGATAGCAAAGATACAGAAATATACCATAAACAGAAGAGACAGAAAGAGACCCACACAGATCCAGAAACTTGATACTCAACAGAGGGGACACTCACTATAAGACAGTGGAGAAATAATGTATTAGTCAATAAATGATGTTAGGAAAATGGACTACCCAGATGTAACAGTGAAACTAGATTTCCTACTTCACACCACAAAAAAACAAATTCCAGGTGGATGATCTAAGAGTGAAAAAGCAAAACTTACACACTTTTAGGGAAAAAAAATGTAGGTGAATATTTTTATGAACTTAGGGTACATAAGAACTTCTTGAATGTAAGCTCTAGGAATCAATGTATTTTGTCAATGACATACCTCAGTGCCTAAAACAATGCTGGAACACAGTAAATGCTCATTAAGTACTTGTTAAATTAACGTTAGAAAAATACACAAACAATAAAGACAGACAAGTTCAAATACAGGTATTCCCACATTCTGAAAGTTCCCTTTATACCACTTCAAAAGACCTATATTAGTACAGTGACAGCTTCTTTCACAAAAATCAAAGAAAATCAGATTTCTTTAGGTTATTGAAAACAGGTACTAATGTAGGTCTTTTAAAAAGTAAAGTGGTCTAACACCAAGTTTGGGAAAGCAGGGAATAACTTTCACTTGATACCATTTGGGTTACAAAAAGTTTCATAGGTGTGCTCTACTTTTCAATAATTGGAGAAACCTGTATGTTCAAACTTAACATCAAGTGAAAAGCCAAATTACAGACTAGAGAAATTGGTTATAATGCATATATAATGCCACCCAGAATACATAAAGAATTGCTACAAATTCATACCACTATAAACTACTAATAGAAAAATAAGCACAAGATCTAAACAGGCAATACAAAGAAGAAAACAGGAATGGTCAATAAAAATATTAATTAATGGTTCAAGCTCACTAGTAACCTCAAATATCTCAAATGGACATTTTTTTGTTAAACTATAATAACACTAGAACATAGCATAGTTCTACAATATAGATGATATACTATACATGATATATAGATGACTCTGATCTGGGGTTGAAGCAAAGGTATTCTAAATATTTAAAAGAGATGAGTAGAAAGAAATCATAATGAAAACGTAATATATCTAGTGAATACTTAGAAGTTGGTTATGAAATACTTTAAATCATCCAAGATTAAAGGGCAAAATCTAGTAACTAACACATATAACTATCAATTGGTTAATACACTTCATTACATACAAATCAATAAAAAAAAAAAGATGAACATGTTACTGAGGAAAATGCATTTTAAAAAGCCCTCAAAAGGGGCGCCTGAGTGGCTCAGTCATTAAGCGTGTGCCTTTGGCTCAGGTCGTGATCCCAGGGTCCTGGGATCAAGCCCCGCATTGAGCCCCACACCAGGCTCCTCGCTTGGCGGAAAACCTGCCTCTCCTTTGCCCACTCCCCTGCTTATGTTCCCTCTCTCGCTGTGTCTCTGTCAAATAAATAAAATCCTAAAAAAAAAAAAAAAGCCCTCAATAAGCAGCTTACAAAATACATTAAAAAAAATAAACATATTGAAAATGTTAACTCCTCATTAGTAATTCCCCAAAAAAATGCAAGCTTCATCTAATTATTTTTTAGGTCACTATCACCATAACATTATCACATTTTGGAAAAGATGTAAAATGGGTATGCTCACACATTGATAATGGGTATAAACTAGTTCATATAATAATCCTGGAGCTTAATTATTATGTACAATAGCCATAGAAGTATACTCTATGACTCACAAATAGTGTTAAAAAATATCGTAAGGAAAAAAATCCAAGATAGGCACAAATGTGTGTTTGCCAAGGATGTTCACCATAGCATTATTTACAAAAGCAAAACTTTAGAAATAACCCAAATGTCCAAATAAGAAAAAAAACTTTTATCCACAAGAAACCATCTTATGCATCTATTTAAAAGGTCTGAAAAAATATTTAATGAAACTGGAAAAGTTTGTGCCAATAATAAGTGATAAAAGTTATAAAACTATGTCAGTTTTTAATTTATTTTTTTTAAAGACTTTATTTATTATTTATTTGGCAGAAAGAGAGAAACCACAAGCAGAGGGAGTAGCAGGCAAAGGGAGAAGCAGGATCCCCGTGGAGCAGGGAGCCCTACGTGGAGCTCCATCCTAGGACCTGAGATCATGACCCGAGCAGATGGCAAATGCTTAACCAACTGAGCTACCCAGGTGCCCCAATTTTTAAAATTTATTAAAATACATCAAAATATTAATAGTGATTATTTCTGGATAGTAAGATTAAAAGATTTTTATTTTTTTAATCTCCATGATCATCTTTTGTTATCACAAGAGTTATAAATTCTGTTCCAATTGCTTGTTCCCCTTGCTCCAATATCTCTTATTAAGAAGCAGCAAAACTGAAGCGAATCAATCTTAACTGTTCTGACTAGAAAAGAATGGCCCTTAAGCCATTCTCTTGGTTTAATATGTAGAAACAGAACAATGACCTAAAAAAAAAAAAAGGCTGGCAAAGTTAGTTTGGCGGCACGCTTCAGAAAAACTACATAAGAAATNATCAATCTTAACTGTTCTGACTAGAAAAGAATGGCCCTTAAGCCATTCTCTTGGTTTAATATGTAGAAACAGAACAATGACCTAAAAAAAAAAAAGACTGGCAAAGTTAGTTTGGCGGCACGCTTCAGAAAAACTACATAAGAAATTATCCAAAAATTCACCTAAGTTGAAAACTTACTAAAAATTCTTTACTGCTTTAAATAACAAATGAAGCATTAAGTACAATCAATTCATAAGATAAAGATGAAGGCTGGATTAGAGCTAGTAGTTTGATATATGTGAGGTCATGGTTGCTTGTGGTATAGCAATGAGAAAGACTGGAGAGATACAAATCTCTGAGAGCAATTTTATTAACCTAATAGCTATTATCCTAATAATTTTTTCAAATCTGTAGATGTTAGCTAGATGGCTGTCCAGTTCTGGGATGTAGTATTTTCTTCAGCCACAATTTAGTTGATTACCTACCTCCAAACAAGTAAAGCTCTAGACATGATTTTTAAAGACCTATTCTGATGATGGCTCCTAATCCTATTTCAACTTTTCACCTTTGCGCATATAGTAAAAAGAAAACTAATGAAACCATCCACTCAAGACTTTGATTTCTTTTTTTGTTTGTTTTTAAAGATTTTATTTATTTATTTGACACAGAGAGAGAGAGAGAGAGAGAGAGATCACAAGTAGGCAGAGAGGCAGGCAGAGAGAGAGAGGAGGAAGCAAGCTCCCTGCCGAGCAGAGAGCCTGATGCGGGCCTGATCATGACCTGAGCCGAAGGCAGAGGCTTTAACCCACTGAGCCACCCAGGTGCCCAAGACTTTGATTTCTGCAAAAGGCATCCAATTTGGAAAGGAAGAAATAAAATTATCATTTTTACTGATGTTATGATCTTACATACATAATATCTTAAAAAGTCTATCAAAAACTATTGGAATCAATTAGTTCTATAAAGTGGCAGGATATAAAATCAACACATAGAAAACAGCTGCATTCCTTTACATTCATAATGAAGCAATGGAAAAAGAAAACCATCCCATTCACAATACCATCAAAAACAATAAAATACTTGAAATAGGTGATGGGGATTAAAGAATACACTTATCATGATGAGCACTGAACAATGTATAGAAATGCTGAATCATTATACTGTATACCTGAAACTAATATAACACTTTATACTAAGTATCCTGGAATTAAAATTGTAAAAACCTCGATTTAAAAAAAAATGGTGTTTTAATTGGGACTTCATCAGGATAAAAAGCTTTTGCACAGCAAAGGAAATAGTCAACAAAACTAAAAGGGAACAGGAGAAGATATTTGCAAATATCTTATCAATAAAGGGCTAATATCCAAAATCTATAAAGAACTCAACAAACTCAACACTCAAAAAAACAAGAAATCCAGTCAAGAAATGGGCAGAGGACATGAAGAGATGTCTCTCCAAAGAAGACATACGAATGGTCAACAGACAAATGAAAAAACGTTCAATATTTTTCAATTCAAAATATACTTTGGCTCAACAGAATTAAAAACATAACAATCATGGTAATAAATAGTATAGAGATGCTTCTGTAACCTAATGAGCTCTCTGCACTGAAAATTCTAAAGATGTTTCATTATTAAATAATAATACAGAAGATCCCTTCAAGGCACTGATCCGTGAGTTACCTTTCTGAGGCACAGACAAATGTATGTTCTCATTTCTGGTTTTCTTCCATATTCTAAACACCTATTGAAAATTTCTCGTTTTTTCCTGTTCTTTCTCTTCCATCTGTGAACCAATAAAGTTTGTAAAAGTTTACTCAGGGTCTAAAGCAAGGGTTCTTAATGTGTTTATAGATACCTTGCATCAGAAATCCCTGATGCTTATTGAATACGCAGACTCTGGGGCACCAGGGTGGCTCTGTTGGTTAAGCATCCAACTCTTGATTTTGGCTCAGGTCAGGATATCCAGGCTCTGTGCTCAGAAGGCAGTCTATTTGAGGTTTTCCCACTCACTCTCCCTCTGCCCCTCACCCCTCAACCCCCAGCTCGCTCATTCTGGCTCTAATAACAAATAAATAAATAAATCTTTTTTTAAAAAAATGCAAGGCGCCTGGGTGGCTCAGTGGGTTAAAGCCTCTGCCTTCGGCTCAGGTCATGATCTCAGGGTCCTGGGATCGAGGCCCGCATCCAGCTCCCTGCTTGGCAGGGAGCTTGCTTCCTCCTCTCTCTCTGCCTGCCTCTCTGCCTACTTGCGATCTCTAACTGTCAAATAAATAAATAAAATCTTAAAAAAAATAAAAATAAAATGCAGACTCTGGTCCCCACTATGGACACACAGATTTAAAAACTCAGGGTAATAAAGAGAAAAGATGTGCATTTTTAAACCAGCTCTCTAAGGCAACAAAGTTTAAGAGATTGCCAAAAGAAACCTAAAACTTTTACAGCTTTCATTGACTTGTTCAGTCTCTAAGGAAATAAGAACTGACTGTGGCTATGCTTAACACAGATTTTCTTGTTATTTTTTTTTAAAGATTTTATTTATTTATTTGTTAGAGAGAGAGAGAGAGAGAGAGAGAGAGAGAGCACAAGCAGGCAGAGGCAGAGAGAGAAACAAGCTCCCCGCCGAGCAAGGAGCCCGATGCGGGACTGGATCCCAGGACATTGGGATCATGACCTGAGCCGAAGGCAGCTGCCCAACCAACTGAGCCACCTAGGTGTCCCAGATTTTCCTGTTATTAAGAGTGGTGAAAATTACACATATAATGTTAGAATCAAGTCATTTATCAGAATAGATACCCATCTTAAAACAAGGCTTTTAGGGCGCCTGGGTGGCTCAGTAGGTTAAAGCCTCTGCCTTCGGCTCAGGTCATGATCTCAGGGTCCTGGGATCGAGGCCTGCATCGGGCTCTCTGCTCAGCAGGGAGCCTGCTTCCTCCTCTCTCCTCTCTCTCTGCCTGCTTCTCTCCCTTATTGTAATCTCTCTCTCTCTGTGTCAAATAAATAAATACTTGGGGGAAGAGGTATACAATAGGAGGAAAGAAGGAATATACATGTGTGGGAGTTTCCAAGTACAGAAAGGTAAATGAAGGAAGAGAAGCACGACCATATATATTCATATATACATTAATCAAACATTTACTGATCAACTACAACATCCAACAGTTATAGTCACTTGAGATACATTTATGAAGAAAACATGTAAACATCCTTACTATCATGGAGTTTACATACTAGCAATGGAAGATAATTTATATAATAAACACATTCTAGAGTATCTCAGGAAGTAAATTTTATGGAACAGCAATAACAAAAAAACAGGGTAAAGGCATCACCAATAAAGGTTGAGTGGATTTAATTTTATAAAGGTGATCAGGGAAGTCAATATTTGAGTAAAGACTTTATGGAACTGAAGAAGTCAACCTTGCAGGTATCTGGGGAAAGACCATCTTAGGCAGAGGGAATGAACAGTCAGTAGAAAGTGAAGAGAATGCCTGACATATATGACCAAGACCAGAGTGCCGGATATAGGAATACAGGAGGAAAAGACTATGAGGAGATAAAGAACAGAATTATTAGGAGCCAGATTCTTTTTCTTTTTTTTAAGATTTTTATTTATTTGTCAGAGAGAGAGAGCACAAGCAGGCAGAGTGGCAGGCAGAGGCAGAGTGAGAAGCAGGCTCCTTACCAAGCATGCAAGGAGCCCGATGCAGCACTCGATCCCAGCAGCCTGGGATCATGACCTGAGCCAAAGGCAGCTGCTTAACCAACTGAGCCACCCAGGCATCCCAGGAGCCAGATTCTTTTAAGGACTCTTGGTTTTACTCTGAAGAAAATTAAAAGCTAGTGAAGAATTCTTAATAGGAGACTGAAATGGTCGAATTTAAGGGATCACGTGATTACTGAGTTGAAAAGGGACTGAAACAGGGCAAAGGTAGAAGGACAGAGAGTAGTTAGGAAATCACCCCTGCAGTAATCCAGGCAAAGGATGATCACAGCTCAAGCTGAGTGGCGGCTATAGAGAAAAAGGATCAGATATGGATGTATTTTTAAGGGAGAGACAACAGGATTCCTTGACAGAAAGACATGAGATACAAGGAAATGCAAATAGTGAAATCCCACCTAGGTTTTGGCCTAAGGAATAGTAAGACAGGGAGGAGAAAGACTGAAAATGAGCAGGTTTACAATCAAGGGATTCAGTTCAATTTTAATGATGCTGAATTTGCAATTTTTCAGACATCCAGGTAGACATATCTAGTAGGCAGTTGAAAATACGAACCTGGTGTTCTAAAGAGAGGTCTGTGCTGGAGATGTAAATTTGGAGTCACCCACATGTATTTAAAGCTATAGATACAAGTTCAAGCTATAAAACTGGATGAAGTCACCATCTGAGCAAACACAGATGAAGAAGAGAATCAAAGCCTAATTCTAGTTGCCCTCCAATACTGCAGGTGAAGATGCAGGGGGAGGAGACAAACCAACAAAGGAGACTGAGAAGGAAAAACTAAACTGCTCCAAAAGCCAAATGAAGAAAATGTCCTAAGAATCAGAGAGTGAAAGTGCCTGGATGGCTCAGTCGGTTAAGCATCTGCCTTCAGCTCAGGTCATGATCCCAGGGTTCCAGGATTGAGCCCCACATCAGGCTCCCTGCTCAGGGGAGAGCCTGCTTCCTCCTCTCCCTCTGCTGCTCCCCCTTCTTGTGCTTGTGCATGCTCTCTCTGTCAAATAAAATCTTTAAAAAGAAAGAAAAAAAAAAGAATGAGATAGTGATCAACTCTCAGTGCTGCTGATTCAGGTTAAGAATGAAAACTTACCACTGAATCTAGCAACGTGGAAGTCACTGGCTATCCTGACAAGTACATTTTGGTGGAGTGTTAGAAGCAAAACCCTTATTGAAGTATCTTTCAGGAGAAAGGACTGAGAAACTAAAGTAAGTAGACTACCCTTCAGAGGATTTCTGCAGCAATGGAGAGCAGAAAAGGTTCTGCAGGGAAGAGGATGCCATAAATGAATGGGACAGGGAAATAAGATAAAGTTTTATGACAGAGTTACAGGAATCAAGACAGTGAGCTACTGGAGTAAGGATAGACACAGATATCAACAGAATAGAGCGTCCAAAAATAAACCCCTAAATTATCAGTTGGTTTTCAGCCTGAGTGCCAAGATAATCCAATAGAAAAAAATAGTCTTTTCAATGAACAGTGATGGAACAAGTGGATATTAAATGCAAAAGAATGGGGCTGGATAACTACCTTATACCATATGCAAAAATTAACTCAAAAATCAATCATTAACCTAAATGTAAGCACTATAACTGTACAACTCTTAGAAAAAAACATAGGAGTAAATCTTTAGGACCCTGAGTTAGGCAATTGCTTCTTAGAATACCAATAACAAGCAACCCAAGAAAAAATAAATGTGACATCAAAATTAAAACTTTCTGCAAAGAACACTATCAATAAAGTGAAAAGACATCCCACAGAATGAAAGAAAATGTTTGCAAGTCACATATTTGATAAGGGACTTGTATCTAGAATATTTAACAAACTCTCACAATTCACTATTAAAAAGACAATTCCATTTAAATATGGGCAAAAGATCTAAACATCTCTCCAAAAAAATACACAAATGGCCAATAAACACAGGAAAAAAATGGTCAATATTGCAAGCCATCAGGGAAACAAAAATCAAAACCACAAGGAGAGATTACCTCACATCTACTAGGATGTTTATAGGCACAAAGTCACAATAGTCAGTGTTGGCAAGGATGTGGAGAAAGTGGAATACTTACACACTACTGATGACAATGTAAAATGGTGCACCCACTTTGGAAACCAGGCTGGAAGCCCCTCAAAATGTTGAACCCTACATATGACCCTACAATTATACTGCTATGTGTATACCTATATGAGGAATGGAAACATAGGACCACAGAAAAAGTAGTACACAAAAGCTCATGGGAGCCAGAAACTGGAAACAAGTTAATTGCCCATCAACTCATGAATGGCTAAATAAAATGTGGCATGAAAATCATAAAAGGGAAGGGGAATGAAGTACTGATGCTGCTCGGGCTCCCCGCTCAGCGGGAAGCTTGCTTCTCCTCTCCCACTCCCCATGCTTGTGTTCCCTTTCTCGCTATCTCTCTCTGTCAAATAAATAAATCAAATCTTAAAAATAAAAAAGTACTGATGCTGCACACCACAACACAGTTGAATATTGAAAATATGCTAAGTGAAAGAAACTAGTCACAGAAGACCACAAATTATATAATTCTATTTATATGAAATGTCCAGAAAACACAGATCTAGAGAGGCAGAAAGTAAATTAGTAGTTGCCTATGGCTGGAAAGGGAAGGGATATGTGAAGTGACTGCTGAAAGGACTTTTGGGGATGAAACAAAAATATTCTAAAATTAGAATTTGACAATGATTGGGCAATCCTGACAGCTCTAGAATTATATACTTTAAATGGACATATTAATTTTATCCCAATAAAGCTGTTAAAGTAAATAAATGTTTATGATTTTTTTCTAAGATGGGAGAAAACACAACATATTTTTATGAAGATATGAATGATCCAATAGAAGGAAAAAACTAATGATGTAGGAGGGGGCAATTTAGCAAAGTTCCAAGGTGAGAATGCATGGAATCTACTGAAGAAACAGAGGGGATGACATTAGACAGAAGCACAAATAGGTAGCTCATCTACAAATAACAGGCAAGCAGAGAACATGGGTAAAATGCTGATAAGTAAGTGGATGCAGTGATGGGAGTCTGTGAATGTCCTCTACGGAATGCTTCAAGTTTCTCAGTGAAATAAGCAAGGTCATCAACTAAGAATGAGCATAAAGGAAGAGACTTTACAGATGAGGAGAGAGGAAGAAGAAGCTGGACAATTATATAACCAGAATATTTAGTGTTGTAAGTATTTTACTGAGCTGGTCAGTAACTGAAAGCTAGACCCTCTGGCATGCTTTCTCCAGCCATATTTAGCTGCTAGGGTAGGGGTAGAAAGCAGAAGTAGAACTGCATATAATGAGCACTTGGGTTTTAGCCTAAAAAATTACGTCAAAGCAAGGGAGAGAAGGGAAGGCAAGGCACTGGCTATAATGACTGAATGTGGAATTTAAGCTAAAAGGAGAGAAACTAGAGAAAGGTAAGTAGATAGGCCACTGTATTATTTCACGTGAATACTTGAATTAGGGTGGTTTAGTAGAAATGAAAAGGACAGACAGGTAATATCTCCTGGAGATATAAGTGGCAGGATGTGGCAAATAATTAGAGAAAGGAAAAGAAGCTATTTGAGCCAAAGAAGACTCAGATATTTCTAGCCAATGACACTTGGCTAGATAGGACGATAGAAGGCAATAGTTACCATTAAATGAGAAATGAAGATTGGTTCCATAAGGGACAGATAATCAGATCCAACAAATACAAAACAACAAGAAGCAACGGAGAAACAATGTAAAAAGAAACGCAGAGCAAGAGAAAATACAATTATTACAGTGTAGAAAATGCTTTTGCAGTATTAAGGATAGGTAAACGACTGTGTACAAATATATTCAGTCAGTCCCTGAGCTAAAAGTTTCATCCATTTTCAAAAGAAACTGATAATAAAAACTATTCAACTCAACATCTTCCTCTCTACTTCCATCATTACCCATTTAAAAAAAAAGACATCTCCAAAGACATTAGGTGGTTTGCCTAAAAGTTACCAACTTATCAGTGGTAAGGTCTAGTTTAGTATCCAGGTCTTATGACTCTCAGTCTACCTAGTGTGCAGAATTATCTTAAAAGCAGTTCTTATATAAACCAATTATTTATTTTTCCTTGTGGTCAGAAATATTGGCATGCCAGGGTACCTGGCTGGCTTAGTCAGTACATCATATGACTTGATGTTGGTCATACTCATATGTCCAAGCCCAATGTTAGGCATAGAGCTTACTTGGGGAAAAAAAAAAAAAAGATATCCTTTAAAAAACAAAAAATGTGGCCAGGCCAATACTTAGAATTTTCTTCTCTGTATCCAGAAGATACAGATCCTGTTGCTGCTTTACATGACTGAAATCAGATACGGCAACAACTAGCAGAAGAGAAAGAAAAGCAGGCAACCTATCCCTGAAGCAAATAAAAATCTTACAGTATACTAGGCCCTGAGATATGTCACTCGGAATTTATATAAGCAGCACCACACCTCCCCCCACACACACAGGTGTTCCCTAATTCCTATATTTCAATACCTACCAGAAGAAATTCTGTTTGAAGCTATAAATGCCATTACCAGTGGCTGAAACTAGCGACAATCACACTGTAGTAGATATTTTAAACTATTACCTTGTTTTAAAGGAAGGCATTGCCCGATAAATACATACCAATTCTCAAGGATGAGCCAATTTTTCTAGTATTTTATTCATTAAATTTTAGAAGGTAGGTCAGGGAATCTACCCACCATGTTCAACGTAATTTTCAGTAGGAAAATGCATTCTGAGTTCACACGAAAAATTATTTTGTAACTCAAGACTGCCCTCCATTTTAAAGCCACATTTCAAGTGTTCAACAGCCCTCCATTATACTGCCAACACACTGGCCAGTCTATATTGTAATGTGCCTTGGGCCAACTCCTTTCTCTGAATTTGTAACATCAAGTGAGTATTTAAATTATTATTAAAATATTTAAGGTGCCTGCAATGGCTCAGTTGGTTGAGTGTCTGCCTTCAGTTCAGGACATGATCCTGCTGAGCAGGGAGCCTGCTTTTCCATCTCTCTCTGCTTCTCCCCTAGACTCATGTTCTCCCTCAATGCGCTCTCTCTTAAATAAATAAATGAAAAATCTTTTTAAAAAAGTGATTTGTTGCCTTCATTAAACACCTTAGTTTCCATTCAAACATAAAACTAAATATAAAAGGAAACCTAAGTAAGAAACAAAAAACAGGAACTTCTTCTAAATCTTATTTCATACACTCATTCTGCTGGTGGATCTCTCCTGACCTTAAGTAGTTCCCCACACCTTTAGGCAACAATTCAGAAGCCTGATTTTCGCTAATATTTTTCTAAAATAAATACAAATACCACCAATCAACTAAAACAGTATTTGGATTGAGTTCTAATATATCACTTAAATCAAATATCCAAATACACCTAATCTGTTTTGGAAAATAGTCACAACCATTTAAAAAAAAAAAAAAGACAAGTTTCTGATATCATACACAGAGAAAACAAAGTAATTTGGGGGGATTATTTCAACTACAATTTCGATCATGTAAAAAAAGTTCAGTGGAGGGGCACCTGGGTGGCTCAGTGGGTTAAAGCCTCTGCCTTCAGCTCAGGTCATGATCTCAGGGTCCTGGGGTCGAGCCCCGCATCTGGCTCCCTGCTTCCTCCTCTTTGCCTACTTGTTGTCTCTCTCTCTCTCTGTGTCAAATAAATAAATAAAAATCTTAAAAAAAAAAAACTAAAAACAAAATTCAGTGGAAAATGCACATTATAATAATTTACATTTCCCTGGTTCTCATACTCTTATCAAATCTAAGTGTTTCATTTTAAATTGGCTTGTCATTATTGCCTAGCTACCTACATAAGACTATTCTCTTTCAGAAAACCTTTCCTTAACAGCAAAAACTCTAGATTTCAAACTACAATTTACACTTTTATGTTTTATTTTTCCTGGATCTATCTTCTGTGTAATTGTTTTAAATTCCAATTAGGTGAGAAATTTTTCGTATACCAGGACTGTACCTTCTTTTCTTTTCTTTTTTTTTTTGTACCTTCTATTCTTTTTTATTTTNATTTTTCCTGGATCTATCTTCTGTGTAATTGTTTTAAATTCCAATTAGGTGAGAAATTTTTCATATACCAGGACTGTACCTTCTTTTTTCTTTTTTTTTTTGTACCTTCTATTCTTTTTTATTTTTTTATTTTTTTTTAAAGATTTTTATTTATTTATTTGACAGAGAGAGAGAGAGAGAGAGAGATCACAAGTAGGCAGAGAGGCAGGCAGAGAGAGAGGAGGAAGCAGGCTCCCTGCCGAGCAGAGAGCCTGATGCGGGCCTCGATCCCAGGACCCTGAGATCATGACCTGAGCCGAAAGCAGAGGCTTTAACCCACTGAGCCACCCAGGTGCCCCTGTACCTTCTATTCTTAAGCACCTTTTTCTAAAGACAGAACTAGCAAAATGTAAAAGGGAAAAGCTTTAGAGAAAATAGATGAGTTAGTTAAACCAATTCTGCCACTTACTATCTGGATGACCGGTGTCTCAGATTCTTTATCAGTAAAACGGAAATAAAAAATATCCATTTTGAATATTATTGGAATTCAGTAATGATAGGTAAAGCACATGACACAGTAGATAACTTGGTAAAGAGTACTAATACTACTGGTAAGAACAATCTACAGTTGCTACTTTTAAAAGGTTTACCATACTTTTTGCTAATAAAATCTTATGAAAAAGTATATGAAAACCTCTTTTCATTCTTTACCAACAAATTTTAATGAGTCTTGTTCCCATCTCCACCCCTCAAAAACATATTAAAAGAACTACATATGGTGGAATAAAATACACAGCTCTTCTTTTTCTCCCTTTCAACTACAACCAAATCCACTCTCATTCACAGCACAAATTTACTATAAGGTTGAATCATATGAAATTGCCATTTTTACATGTCAAAACTGGTCAAGTTATTGGCCATCTCCAATGGTTCAATCTGAAATTTACTTGCTTAATGAACATTTTAGTAATCCCAGGCTGGGGTGTAGTTGCTCTACATAAGCAAAGTCTGTTAAATAAGGCCTTTGAAAAAAAGTGAAATGTAAAAGTTCATTCTTATTTTAATGCTTTTACTTTGTACAAAGCTCTTTCTAAAGCTAAAATGCTAATATAAAACATTCTGAACAAATTTCTAAGCTAAAACCTGCAGTATCTTTGAGAATTGTTTTCCAGACTATGGAAAACACCTATCAGGAAGAGATGATCAAGTTACAATAATGACACTGATCTGTAAAATCTACGCATACAACTGAAGAACTTCAGTATCTTCACCAGAATGACTTATATTTCAAAAGCCAACAGTGTTTAAACTACAAGACCTCTTGAGTGTAAGAATTACACTAAAGACTCAAAATATAGTAACAAAATTATTTGCCAGAGAATTTTTTGGGAAGAAATCTCAATAGGTCAAAACTGGTTCAGAATAAAATTACCAAAACAGCTACAACAAAAAAAAGTGCTGTAACTGTGAGAGAGTAGGGCCCTAATGAAAAGTGTAATAAAATTTTCCAGGGGCTTCTGATATGCATCCAGGATAGAGAAACCCTGTTTCTTAAGGACTTTTTTTTCAAACCCCTACATAAATCAAGACTAAATTTTGAGGAGAGTATGTTCCTAAGCCAAGTAAAATTCCAGAGGTTCTAGTCTGTCTACCAGAGTAGAATGTTGTTTTATAAAGACATCACCCCTACATTACCATGAAGATAGCACTTATACCAATAAGCAATTCCCTCTCCTATTTAAAGAACAGTAGTAAGATTGACTTATTAGAGGGAATAGTAGCAATGTAGAACATAAAAGAAAATCTGTAGTATTCCACTAGGACCATCAAGGTAATTTTCAATTATTACTGATATTCCTTTCTGTTTAAAAAAAAATTAACTTTCTAAATTATAAGTAAAACACTAACAGCTTATTTTATACAAGTTTAACCAATTGACTAAAAAATAAATCATAAATGAAATATAATTCATATTTAATTTCAACAATTAAGATAGTCTTACTGTTCTAGAATCCGAGAATGGATTATATTCATCAAGCCCTGGTGGAACATTTCTTGTCACTTGTGTAACTGATGGGTCCTGGAATAAAATTGAAAGGAGAAAAAAAGATTACTTATCCTTTAAGGCACAGTTTTGATATTTACAAAAGCACCTGCTCTATCTGTACTTTTGGTCAACCAGCAAAGCTAACACAGGAAAACAAAGAAGATTACCAGATTTACTCAGTCCCATTCCAACAAGGTTGAAATTTATACCCTCAGTGAAAAAAAATGGGTTAGATGCAAATCAGCTGCTATTATATAAAGAATGAAAACAGTTATATGGAACTGACTGCACAAGAGCATGTTATTAGCAAATCTTGGGCAAACCCACCACCCTTTCCTTTGGATTCCACAATGAGTTCATGTTCCCCCCTTTTTTCTTTTTTGTGTCTTCTTTTTTTAAAGATTTTATTTATTTATTTGACAGAGAGAGATCACAAGTAAGCAGAGAGGCAGGCAGAGAAAGAGAGAGGAGGAAGCAGGCTCCCTGTTGAGCACACTCCATACCAGGACCCTGAGATCATGACCTGAGCAGAAGACAGAGGCTTAACCCACTGAGCCAGCCAAGCGCCCTGTCTTTTTTGGTTTTTTCTACAATATCTTCTATCAGTTTTCCCTACTGCAAATACAAATACCACATTACAAATCAATGTCATGTACAGGCAACATCTAGAGTACCCAAAATTAAGCACCACTTACCTGTTGTAGACTACCCAATAGTTTTGTTCGACTATCGTTTACTTTCTCCTAAACGGTTTCCCTTTCCCAAGTATATTACCATACTATCCCAGCACAATATATTACCATACTATCAAGTATATTATCATACTATCAAGTATAATATATTAGCATACTATCCCATACTATCCTAATATGAAAAGATTTTTCAAATCTTTTCATATTAGGCTTTCAAATAAATAAGTCCCCGAATCCTAGAGAGTTCATCTACTTTTCTTATGAATGAATGTAAGACACAAACATAATATACATCTCAACAAAAACCAACTATATAATTAACATGAAAAAGCACTTGCAAACTGTAATACAGCCTCACTGACTTTTCTTTTTTTTTTTTTTTAAAGATTTTATTTATTTATTTGACACAGAGAGAGAGATTACAAGTAGGCAGAGAGGCAGGCAGAGAGACAGGGAGAGGAGGAAGCAGGCTCCCTGCTGAGCAGAGAGCCCGATGCGGGCCTCGATCCCAGGACGCTGAGATCATGACCTGAGCCGAAAGCAGAGGCTTTAACCCACTGAGCCACCCAGGCGCCCCTCACTGACTTTTCTATCCCTAGTCCCGAGCTTCGGCATGCTTCAGAAACAAATACAGTTGCTGCACCCACCCCCAGGGTTCTGGGATGGGCCCTCAGAATCCGTAGTTCTAAAAAAGTTACCATGTGATGCTGCTGCTGCTGGTTGGAGAAGCACTGTTCTTTCATCTATACTGTACCTTCTCCAATCCATCTTCCTCAATACAGTCATCAAACTTACTTCTCAAAAATGAAAAGCTTATCTTGTCATTCCCCTCCTCCAACCCCTCTACTCCGTTCCCCACCCCTTTCAGTTTTTTTAGAGGCTCTCCACCAAGACAGAATACAAATTCCTCAAAATGAGATACAAGGCATCTGACCATCTAGCTTAGTCTCTGCCTACCTTTCCAGACTCATAAATTCTCTCACAAGGTCCCTCCCCAGCCAGATCTTCACTCTCTACCAAGTCAAACAAGCTATTGCATAAGGAGCCTTAAACTTGCCAAAAAGGAAGATGGAATGATAAATTAAAAGTATGGTACAGACAGAAAGTAAGAACTTTAGGCTTGTTCAACAATGAAAAGGGAAGGAGGGAATGAAATCACTCTACTTCCCAAAGTTCTCTTAAGTTTATAAAAAACGTGAGGAGCAGGAAGATTATCAAGACAGAATGTATGCCTCAGGGAAAAAATTAACAGAAACATGATTATTTGATCCCAGGGTTGTGAGTTTGAGCCCCATGTTGGGTGCAGAGATTCCTTAAAAAATTTTTTAAAAACATTTTTTTAAGAGGTGGGTTTAGGATCAACAAGTAGAGACTTAGCAAATCCCCATGGACCAGATGCAGTCTCAGTGCCCACTCCCCTTATCCCTACCCACAAAACCAGGTGACCTAGGAATCCTCAGCACCATATTATTCCTTGGCATTGCTTCCTCTGGCAGGAATACTCCAAAGTAGGGTAAACCTAGCAATCTCCTCTTCCTTAAAGACTCAATCTAAAGAACACTTCACATGCTAATTAATAAAAGTCCTGATACCCAAGTCATTTCATCCCAGGCTAAGTGCTTCCACAGAGCTTGGTATTTATTTTCACCAGCATTTATTTCATTAAATCATGATGATCTTCATATAAGTCCCCTTCCCCAAACTAGAATGTCACTTCTTTAAATACACAAAATACATCAAGAGGTTCTGTTTATTTAATCATACATGCCTAGTAATACTGTTTAAGTGATTACCACCACTCCCATAGAGGAAAAAAAAAAAATCCAAAGAGTAATTTCTCAGCATAGTACCAGTAATAATCAGGAAATACTCCCTGAAAAGAAAAACTGAATATGAAGCTAGATAAAAATTTAAGGGAAAAGATGATCTCACTAATAAGAGAAATACTAATTAAAACTACGCTAGCATAATATTTCTCACCTATCAGATTAGCAAAAATCTACAAGTCTAACATAATGAAGTAACAAAAGTGTAAGAAAATAAGAATTCTCATACATTACTAATAGAAAGAGGAATTGTTACAACTCTGTGGAGGGGCAGTTGGCAATAGTTAGCAAAATTACATCTATATTTACTTTGACCCACAATCTCACTCCTAGGAATTTAGCAAAAGACTGGAAGCAACCTAAATGTCTATCAATAGAATATAGTTGAATAAACTATGGTACACGTATATGATAAAGTACTATGCAGCTGAGCATTATGCAGTTGTAAAATACTGTAAGAAAATCTATATACTGCCATAGAATGAGTGAAAAAGGTACAAAACATGTTACATCTTATTCAAAGAAAAAAATTAATGTGTATGTGTTTATTTAAATGTTTAACAAGATGAAAAAATCAGGGGTGCCTGGCTGGCTCAGTCAGAAGACCATGCAACTCTTGATCTCAGGGTCATAAGTTTGAGCCCCATGCTGGATGTAGAGATTATTTATGTAAAATTTTTTTTAAAAAATGTAAGTCAAAAATAAATCATACTTTTTAAAAAACATGAAAAATCCAAAAACTAATAAGAATGATTACCTATGGGGAAATGAAGAGAACAGCGACAAAAGAGCACAGGATTGGAACCTAGACTTCGCTAAATGTACCTTGTTTTATAGTTTTTATTTTGGAGCCATGAAAATACTATATAATTAAAAAAAATAGGGGAAGCAAAAGGTAGAATGGAAAAGATGGATCCTACCCAACATTCATGCCATCAATGTCATTCTTTCACAATACTAATGAAATACAATGAGTCCAATGAGTCCCAATTCTCATTTTATAAATACACAGAGCAAATTATCAAGTGTCCTAAAATTCACATTAATATTTTTTAAATAAGGTATAACTTAGCTCTGAAGAGATGCAGAATGAAATCATTCTTCCAATTTTCTACTTCTAACTACATAACGAAAATGTACTTGGTTTCCTTCTAGATTCTAGAAGAGTTTAAATCCAAGCTGGGAGTTAACTGGCAGTTTAACAAAATCACTGTGTCAAGTGAACTGAGTTAGCTTCTAGTTGGTCTGGAATTTCTCCTTAATGTAGTATTAGGTGACAAAGCAGTAGAGTATGTACAGGATTTGCCAAGAATGATGCAGGAAGAACTGCTATCTCTGAATTATTACATGACTATCAGTTCAAATTTACTTTAATAAATGTAAATAGTATTGAGGAAGCTACAGTCTGTAAATGAACAGAGTTTAAGATTTAATAATGAATAATCTTTTTTTTTTAAAGATTTTTTTATTTATTTCACAGAGGGAGAGAGATCACAAGGAGGCAGAGAGGCAGGCAGAGAGAGAGGGGGAAGCAGGCTCCCTGCTGAGCAGAGAGCCCGATGCGGGCCTCGATCCCAGGACCCTGAGATCATGACCTGAGCCGAAAGCAGAGGCTTTAACCCACTGAGCCACTCAGGCGCCCAATGAATAATCTTTTAAGATTTATTTTATTTGAGATAGAGTGTGTGTACATGACTAGGGGGAGGGGCAGAGGGAGAAAATCTTCAAGTAGACTCCCCAATGAACCAGCACAGGCCTCGACAGGGGACTTGAGATCACGACCTGAGCAGAAACCAAGAGTTGGGCACTCAAGAAACTGAGCCACCCAATAATGAATAATTTTTTTTAAAGATTGTATTTATTTATTTTACACAGAGAGAACGAGATCACAAGTAGGCAGAGAGGCAGGCAAAGAGAGTAGGGAAAAGCAGGCTCCCTGCCTGAGACTTGATCCCAGGACCCTGAGATCATGACCTGGGCCAAAGGCAGAAGCTTACCCCACTGAGCCACCCAGGCACCCAGTGAATAATCTTTTAAAGCCTATTAAGTATTTAGCACTTCCATTATTTCCAATCCTTGCTATGATCCACCCTGACATATGGTATTACCCTATTTTTCAGACAGAAGCAATGGCCTTGAAAAGGTCAAGAAACTGAAGGACAATTAGTGTATGTCTGAGACAAAATATGAAGCCACGATTTTCCAATGCCATATATATTCTATCAGATATACTAAAAGAATTTACCACAATCACAACTTTATCAAGAAAAGACAGTGGAGCCTGCTTAAGATTCTCGCTCTCCCTTTGCCCCTTCCCCTGCCCCCCACCTCTCTCTCTCTCTCTCTCTCTCTCTCTCTCAGGAGAAGGAGGAGGAGGACTTGGAGGGCCACGGGGAGGGCGACTTGGAGGGCGAGGGCGGGAGGGCGAGGGGAGGAGAAAAGACAGTAGTTAAGGAGGGGATGAGAAAAGACATTAGTTAAGCTGATTGTTTATTAATGATTCCAAAGCTCTGGCAGGAAAATACTGCACTTTCTTTCAACACAACAAAATGAACCTATTTCAAGGGCTAACTTGGTTACTTCTGTGGCAGTGGTTCTCAAACTCAGCACAAACTGGAATCACCTAAGGGGCTTGTTAAAACCGAGATTACTGAACCCCATTCTAAATGTACCTTGATGTCTGGGATGGTGTCTGAGAATCTGCACTTCTAAAAAGGAAAACAATCTGAGATAGTCTAATTTTATTGACTTAAAGGAATATACTAGGCCTCTGTATTTTACTGACTTTAAAGAAGTATAGACATTCTTAAGAATTTAAATACTCTATTTGGATCCAACTACCCATAAACATTAAAGTTATAAATGTATGTCATTTAGTTAAGCTAAGGCTATTCTGCTAACACTTTAGTAAGCCAATTACTTCAGAGTCATATTTCATTAAAAATTGAGAGGCCTTATAAAAACAGATGTTTTTCAAAGAGTAACTAAAATTTCACATCCAGCATAATTAGCTATTTTACATTTTTAATCCAGGTTTCTTTACCAAACCTTCTAAAGTAGTGTGCCTTCATTATATTTTAAATTATTTCATCCACCATGCATTAAATTGGACATTTCTCCATCACTCCACACATAACATCTTCCTGAGAGGTTATTATGTGTGGAGTGATGGAGAAATGTCCAATTTAGGAAGATTCTAACCTGGCAGAAAGTACTTTTACCTTCAGCTAGATGCAAGGAGATGAAGTCAATAAACCAGTTTTGTAGCTAATCAGCTTCAATACCCTGCTTATTCTTCTCTTCTCCATATATATACTATCTTCAAGCTAAATAGTCTAATAACCTAATAGCCTACATGGATGATTGTGTACAACCATGTATTATGTATCCACTTACTATATCTGCTAACACTTAAGGTTTGAGTTTCAAGATCAACATTCAAAACCTCATGTATCACAGGTTGCTCTGTAATAGAGTACTCATCTAGGAATTAGAAACTGAGCCCCTGGCAATGACTAGACTCTGTGAACTTAGGCAAGACACCTAACCTGTCAATTTTCTCGTCTGTAAAATAGGGAAAAATTCTGATAGATGATTGTCCTGGCCAGCTGAAACTCTGAAATGTTAGGCTATAGATTTTAAGTCTTTACCATTTGGAAAAAAGCTGACTGCCTATATTCAAATCCCATTTACATTAATGAAAAGCTGTAAACTTAGAACAAGGCAACTGATACATCAATGGGACTCAGTTCCTTCACCAGTAAAACATATCATAGAGCTCATGAGCTACTACATATAAAATGCTAACTACTATTCCTGCACATAGAAAATATTCAGTAAGTGACAGTTAGGAGTATTATTACCACTACTACCAAGCTAAAGATGAAACAAAAAAGCTTTCCATTTATAATTAACTTGAGATATTAAGTATAGCACATCATATATGGTGAATAGGCCAAAATACCCAGACAACTTGTGAGGAAAGCAACCAGACATTCTTTGCCCACCTTTGTGTCATGTGACCCTGTTATCTCAGCTACATGTTAAAGGATGAGGAATTGGCTTTTGTGCCAAAGGCAGCCATTTTTAGAACTGGATGGGGAAGCCTGGTACCCCAACAGAAGTGATTCTATATTGGATGACTGATCAGTTAGATCCTATTTCTTGAGCTACTTGAATAGGAGACATAAAGATTGGTAACTAGCAGCAGCAGAAGAAGCTGACACTCGTCATGGTAAAGAGACAAACAGAAGCAAAAAAGGAGGTGACCAGAAAAGGGAACAGGAGGTAGAGAATCTGAGAGGAATGGCAATTACCAAGGTTGCCAATGTGTGACCAAAGCAATAACAGGGCCAACAGAGTTACTACTATTCCAGTTGGTGAGCAATGACTTGGTGTTACAGGAGTTTTCACTGTCCAGAAGATCTCAGAAGGGCCTCAAGGTGAAGGAAAACGGAGAAGCAGAAGAGCAGAAAGGGAAAAGAGGGTGGCAGAAATCAGTCCCCTAACCTTCACTTAAACCAGTACAGTGCAAAAAAAAAAAAAAATACCCCAAAAAAACAGTACAGTGCAATTCTTGTTTTATAAACACTGATTTCACATGAAAATGACTTCCACTGCTTGGTGGGAGGTAGGTGAAGGATGGGGGAGGGGAAGAGGGTATTTGAGGAAACAAATTGTTAGCTTCCAGAGACTGTTTCACTACAACTGCAGAGACTGTGTTGGGGTACCTTTCCTCCCTCAACAATCCTTACAATAAATCTCTATTACCTGAGGTAACCTGAGCACGTCTCCACGCTTTAAAACAGAAACAGGTGGAAATCAATGTTCTTTGCCATTTCGTGTTCCATTAAAACTATGTAAAGACAGTTTACTGCCACTAACTATATTTCAATAAAATCTGCTATAAGAGAAAATTTTTTTAAGTATGAACATTTACCAATCGCTAGTATACATGACTCTCAAAATGTAACTAGTCCAAATTGAAGTATGTTCAAAGTATAGAACATACCATGTTTCTGATTTCAAAGATTTAGCACAATGTACAATATCTCATTAATGATTTTTATGCTGATTATGTGTTAAAAAGATATTTTGTATGTATGGGGTAAAACAAAATATTATTAAAATTAACTTCACCTGTTTTTTTCCCCATACGGCTGCTAAGTTATTTTAAATTACATATGTGGCACGAATTATACATCCACTGGACAATTTTTTTTAAGATTTATTTATTTTAGAGAAAGAGCACAAGAAAGCACACCAGTGGGGGGAGAGGCAGAGAGAGAGAAAGAGACTCCCTGCTGAGTAGGGAGCCAGCTGGGGGACTCTCTCTCATGACCCTAAGATCATGACCTGAGCCAGAATCAAGAGCTGGATGCTTTACTGGAGCCACTCAGGCACCCCTCCACTGGACAGTTCTGAGTGAAGCAGTGCAACTTATTCAAGATTGGCTTATAATTTCACTTTCATCCATTTAGAAAAATTGCAATTGCGTTAGCCAAACAGAAAACAAGAAACTCATATTTAAAGCTGCATTTCCTTAAGTTTTTTAAAATCGCAAAAGATGACAAGAGGGGTGCCTGGGTGGCTCAGTTGGTTAAGCATCCACCTTCAGTTCAGGTCATGATCCCAGGTCCTAGGATCAAGTCCTGCATCAGGCTCCCTGCTCAGCGGAGAGTTTCCTTCTCCCTCTCCCTCTACTGCTTGTGTTTTCACTCCATCTCTAATAAGTAAAATCTTTAAATAAAAAAATGACAAGAGACCTGATCAGAAGCTTCCCAATCCACTGTCTTCATATAACACAGCAGCAGACTTTTACTAGTTTTTCACTTACCTCATACGTTTTTACATGAAATGCTAGAAGACAATATTTTGAATATTGAAAACATTTAGAAGAAATGCATTATTTTCAATTCTATCAAGCATGCCTGTGAGAAACTAATGGCTAAAGCAAAGAGAGATTCAAGGAGAAAAAGAGAATTCATCTATTTTAGCACAATACTAGACTATTAAATTATGTCATGTCATCCTCAGAACAGCCGTATGACTTAAATTCTGTATCTTTTCCTCCACTGCTAACAATACTACCTCACACATGTTAAAAGTAATTTGGCAAAGTCATATAACTAGTAAGTTGACATGGTAGGATTCAAACTCAAATCTGATCCTAAAACTGAGTTCTCAGAAGAAAATGTAATAAACAAATTAATGTTTAAAACAGTATCTCCTCAAAAGGGCTGAATTAAACTTGGCATTGCTCTACCAAACTTAATATACTCTTCAATAGCTCTATTTAATCCAACCTATATTATACACTAGACTAGGCAACTTGGTTATATAAAAGGCCTAACCTAGAGGCTATGAAAGGCCCTACCTTCAGAGAGTTAAATTTTTTTTCCCCTACTTTGTACTTCTCAGAGCTACTATAATCACATGAATTTAACCAATACTGAGAATTTCACTTAGCTGGAGAATTACTCTTTTCTAAATGCCCCAATTATTTAAAAAAAAAAAAAGGAATAATGGGAAGCCATTAAAAATCTCAGCAACATGTATTTGTAGATTAAAAGTCTACAACATGTATTTGGCAAACCTTTTACAACAGGTCGAAAGAAGTACTTAATAACCACTAGAAACTATTCAGTAAATCATGACTTTTAAAAACCAGAAGCAGTCACAGCCAAGCAGATTTAATGAGATACCACTTCATACCTACTAGAATGGCTACAAACAAGAAGACCGAGATAAGAGTTGGTAAGGATATGAAAAAACTAATCTGCTGGTGGGAATGTAAAACGGTACAGTCATTTTGGAAGTTACCAAAGTACCTAGCAGTTCCACTCCTAGGTATATATCCAAAGGAATGAAGACACGGGCCTCCACAAAAACCTGTACACAAATATCCATAGCAGTACTATTCCTAACAGCCAAAAAGTGAAAATAACCCTCTCATTTATATCAACCGACAAATAAAATGTCCATGCAATAAAATTGTTATTTGCTAGTAAAAAGTAATGAAATCCTGATACATGATACAATATGCATGAACCTTGAATACATTATGCTCTGTGAAAGCTGCCAATCAAAGACTACATAGTGCATGATTCCATTTATAAGAAATCCCCAGAAAGCATATTAGTGGCCGCCTAGAGTTAGAGGAAGTGGAGGAAAATGGGAAATGACTGCTGCCAATGGGGTTTCTTCTTTTAAACTTTTAAAGTTGATAGTGATGACTGCACAACTGCAAATATACTAAAAACCATGAAATTATACACTTTAGGTGGGTGAACTGTGCAGTATATGTATTACATCTCAAAGTTGTTTTTCAAAAAGATAATCAGATGTAGTATTTCTTAGAATAAATGTTGCCAACCAGCTATAAATCTCTAAGTCGTCCAAATCTAAATAGCACATCATTCATTAAAGAGAAATACTTGTTAGGCAAGAAGGCAGGATGGAGGGGGCATGGTATTTGCCCTCAGGGACCAAAATGACACTAGAATTTCCTATTATACTAAATCACCAAAATTTCTTCTGATATTTGAGAAACTGGGTAGCTAATATAGCTATGTGCCCCAGTATTAATGCACTGAAATCTAGAGATGTAAGAAGAAAAAAGGTAATCATGAAGAACAGGAAAATAATTGGTCGAATGTCTGTCAGTGACCTGCAAGTTCTATCGCCTTTGACTATTATATCCTAGGGATCAGAGAACAGCAGTCTTCCCACATTAATATCCCTCATTTTCAGTGAACTGTTAGAGATTTTTGTACAGAAAAGGTTGCTTTATCATACACAGTAGTTCTTCAACAAGACTAATGAGTTTTTGATCATTATCCTTTAACATACTAAATACTGAAATTACCAGAACAATTTACCACTAAATGTGACAACCAAAGACCTATTAACAAATTTTAAAAGGTCTTAGTTGTTTTTTGTCATATTATGGGCAGTGAACTATTTTAAATGTAATTTTTCCACCTGAAAATAAATGTATACTTCATAGAACACTATCTTATGAAACAAAATCTGGCTAAACTACAGAGTAATTAAAATCAAGTACAAGTACCCAGGCCAGTACTTAAAATCAAAGCACCACCAAAGCCAGGCATTCTGTACAACAATATACCCATGGGAGGAAAATGTTCGGAGTTCCAATTGTGACACCAGGGATTCATCTCCTGCTAGTTTCCCATGACTTCAAAAAGGAATCATAAACTTTCGAAACTATTAGACTCTGATGTAATAAAAACCAAAACAACAGATGTCCTCTCCAAAACTCATCAACATTAAGCAACCAAGTTCAAAACTTTCTAACATTTAAACAAAACTTAAGTCCTAAAAATACAATGACCTTTCCTTATTACCCTTAGTTCATGTTCTGATCTATAACAGCCTCTAAAATGTCTAAGCTTTGTAATACAACCAGTAATTTGTATGTTTTGTTTTTGTTACTATTTCTGTTAAAACAAAAAGTTTAAAAGTTAATAAAAATTCATCTGAGAAAATATAGGCAATTTAGGGATAAAATGAAAGAATAATCACATGCTGTAACCAAAGATAATCTTGCATCATTATTTCCTGTTATTTTAAGAGCTTCCCATCTTTGCCTTGATTCAAAAGAAATATTCCTGTAAGAAATATTTAAAAACAACAAATATTGAAGGCAGAAAAATTCAGTAATTTGCCTAAGGTCGCTCAAGTAAGAGGTAGAGAAGCAAACCTAGACGGTCTGGTTCCAGAGCCACCCTTTTACCTCCTCCTCTCAACTAGTGAGGCCAAACCTCCACAAATTTTATTTACTCCTTCCTCTAATGCCCCTAATACCAGGGTAAGAACACAAATGCCTGTCTGGAATGTATGAACTTCACAGAACATTTTCTTATGAACTCAATGCAAAATAGTGATTAAGCTCCCCTGAGACTCAAACACAAACATTTCCATAAAAAAATTTTTTTAATCAAATAGAAGTATGCAATAGACTTCTTTTAACCTTGGGGAATACATTAATTTGCATTTTTACAAATGACTTGTCAGCAATTCACTAAAATTTATGATTGAGATGCCAAAAATTAAGCATGCTGTGCCATAAATAAAACCACAAGACTGACTACATCGACCTGAGACAAGCCTCAAAAGCTTTAGTAAAATTGCTAAATGATGGTGATATTATACTAGTATACCAGCTCTTGGCCATCTCTAACCAAGATTCCTGATGCTCTTTTCCTCCATCTTCTACTTTAATTTCTCACCACTTTCCACATGTATTCCAAATCACCACATGAGGATTCTAACCACCATTAGAAGATAGCCATAGGAGGGGGTACCTGGGTGGCTCACTTGGTAGAGGGCCTCAGCCCTGGTTTCAGCTCAGGTCATAATCTCGTAAGTCATGGGATTGAGCCCAACACTCGGCGTGAATTCTACCTGAAGATTCTCTCCCTCTGCACCACCCCTGCCTCGAGTCATGCTTGCTCTTGCTCTCTGAAATATATAAATCTTAAAAAAAGCCATAGTTAAAATGGCTACCAACAGCACATATACAACTGTGATACTGCTTTATCTCTTTGAGAAAGTAGAAACTTCCAGTATTTGTTCTGTGTATATTGTTTCTATAGTATGCATTGTTTTGACTGTTTGTGAAGCAAAAACTTTTAAGAGCTACATAAACTAAATCACTTGCATTCAAATGTCTGATTTTTCTTCTACTATCGAGTTAAAATTACCAGTGTATAGCTATTACAAATCCTTTCTAATTTAATCTTACCAATACTCAAAATGCATTTTATCATATAGATTCCTGCTTTAGTAAAGAGGCTCTAATATTTTTGCTTATCTGCAGAAATAAATCCAGTAATTCATCTCTATTCTGTAAAATATATGTAAGAAAAGTATCAAATTTATAATATTGATAATGTGTTCATAACTGCATTCTGAAAACAAGTATAAAACCCATTATATTACACATTTTTAATAAAAACATACTGATGCAAACACAGATAACAGCAATTGCAACACTAGCTCTGGCAACTTTGGAAGGTAGGCAAGCTAATATATATACTCCAAGGACAGTCAGGTACTTGGAAGCCATTTTGCATGAAATATGAGGGCTTTTTTAGATAAAAGTATTTCTTGTGCAAGAAGAAAGATTAAGATATACAGAAATTTTTCAAGAGGGTGCCAAGATCATTCTATGGGAAAAGAACAATCTCTTTAACAAATGGTATTAGAACAACTGGATACCCACATTTTCAAAACAATGAAGTGCAACCTTACTTCACACCACATACAAAAATTAACTGAGAAAGAATCACAAACATAAATTTAAGAGCTATAACTATAAAACTCTTAGAAAAAAATAAGGGTAAATCTTCATTATCTCAGCTTTGGCAAAGGATTCTTAGATACAATATCAAAACACAAACCACAAAATAAATATAATTTGGACTAAATCAAGATTTGTAACTTTTCTGCTTCAAAGGACATTAACAAGAAAGTAAAAAGATCATTGACAAAATAGGAGAAATTATCTACAAATCATATACAGCTGACATTTGAACAATGCAGGAGCTTAGTGGGGCTGACCCCACCCCCAGGGGCAACAGAAAGTCAGCATATAACTTTTGATACTCCAAAAACTAATAGCTTACCAGTATAGAAGCCGTACTGGTTAACAGTCGACTAATACATATTGTTTATGTTACATATATATTATATTCTTACAATAAAGCTAGAGAAAAGAAAACATCAGGAAAATCATATGGATGAGCAAATACATTTACAGTAACATACTATATTTAATTAAAGATAAGTTAACATGTAGTTCAAACATTGTTCCTCAAGGCTCAACTGTACTTGGATAAAAGACCTGTATCAAGGGCACCTGGGTGACTCAGTCATTAAGCATTTTGGCTCAGGTCATGGTCCCAGGGTCCTGCGATCAAGCCCGCCATCGGGCTCCCTCCTCATCAGGCAGCCTGACTCTCCCTCTCATTCCCCGTTTGTGTTCCCTCTCTTGCTGTCTCTCTCTGTCAAATATATAAATAAAAATCTTAAAAAAAAAAAAAAAGACTTGTATCAAGAATGTATAAAAATCGGGCGCCTGGGTGGCTCAGTGGGTTAAAGCCGCTGCCTTCAGCTCAGGTCATGATCCCAGGGTCCTGGGATCGAGGCCCACATCGGGCTCTCTGCTCGGCAGGGAGCCTGCTTCCTCCTCTCTCCTCTCTCTCTGACTGCCTCTCTGCCTACTTGTAATCTCTCTCTGTGTCAAATGAATAAATAAAAATCTTTAAAATATAAAAAAAAAAAAGAATGTATAAAAATCTTACAATTCAGTGATAAAAAAGACAAAAAACTCAATTTAAAAATAGGCGAAGGATCTGAATAGATATTCCTCCAAAGAAGATACACAAATGACGAATAAGCACATAAATACAAGCTCAACACCATACAGCCATCAGAGGAATCCATAATAAGATATTCCAAACCCACTAGGATGGGTAGAATCATAAACAGATAATAACAAGTGTTGATGAGAATGCAGATAAAGCAGAATCCTCATCTGCTGGTGGTTCCAGTATACAATAGTGTGCCCGTTGTGGAATAGTCTGACAGTTCCTCAAATGATTCAACATAGTTACCATATGACCCAGCAATTCTGCTCCTAGGTACAAACTCAGTTTAAAGCAAGTGTCAAGGGCGCCTGGGTGGCTCAGTGGGTTAAAGCCGCTGCCTTCGGCTCAGGTCATGATCCCAGGGTCCTGGGATCGAGGCCCACATCGGGCTCTCTGCTCAGCAGGGAGCCTGCTTCCTCCTCTCTCCTCTCTCTCTGCCTGCCTCTCTGCCTACTTGTAATCTCTCTCTCTGTGTCAAATGAATAAAATAAATAAATAAAAAATAAAACAAGTGTCAAACAAAAACTTGTACAGAAATGTTGACAGCAGCATTATTTATAATAGTCAAAAGGTGGCAACTACCCAAAAGCCCATCAAATAATGAACTGGCATTACTAATTCTTTTTTTTTTTAAAGATTTTATTTATTTATTTGACAGAGATTGAGAACACACAAGCAAGGGGAGCAGCAGACAGGTGAAGAGGGAGAAGCAGACTCCCCGCTGAGCAGAGAGCCCAACTTGGGGCTCCACCCCAGAACCCTGGGATCATGACCTGAGCCAAAGGCAGACGCTTAACCAACTGAGCCACCCAGGCACTCTTACTGATCATCTTTTAGTTCCTTCACCTATTAGAAGTTGGGAAATTTCCCTCTTGTGATTTAAAACATCTTGTGTTTGGATTTTCATTACCTATCACCAAAAACTAAGCACAGGTTTAATTATATCATGTAGACCTGTATTCTTTCATTTAGATCTATATTTGATCTAAATACAGGTTTAGGGCGCCTGGGT